>JAYESA010000004.1:319435889-319686790 GCA_036927795.1 Iris macrosiphon
ACTGAATTAAAAACTAATTTCTGAAAAAGAAAACCCAAAAAGTAATTAATTCTACCCAGTCAGCAAACAGGGGGCCCACCTGTCAGCCTCCAGCAGTGAACAGTGCCGGGCCCGCCTGTCAGTGACCGCTGAGTGGGTGCGAGCCGAGCCGAGCCGACCTCGAGCCGAGCCGAGACCGAGTTCGGCTCGGACTCAGCTGAGCCGAGCCGCATCGAACTGCGACCGTTCGATCTGGGCGGGGCTGCACGGATGGCTGCCACGTGGTGCTCTCCGAGCCGCGGCTGCACTCGCTCTCCTCTATATATATATTAGTTTAGTTATTAATTTTTAGGGTTTTCTTTGAGCCAATTTTTGGAGAATTGTCATCTAGGGTTCCTTCATCTTCCAGAAGCCATTGCTCATAGCTCCGGACTCCAAACAAGGCCTAGTTTTTTTTATTAGAAAGATATTAAGGTTATATTTCTAATTACATAATTTATTTTACGAAATTATGAGAATTAAATTCTAGAAAATTCGTAGAGCACAGTATGTCCGAAAATAGACGTGTTTCGATGTTTTCGCGATTCCAGGAGAACCAGGAATCAGAATCATGAACCGTTTAAAGTTTCGGAAAGCTAATGTCGAGATCATCGATATATAATTTTTCCAGAATTTAATTCGAAGTATTTATATACTGTTAATTCTTTAGAACTTCTAGGTTAGAATTTAACCATCGGTGCACAATACAAAATTTGTATGTGCCATAATTCTCAAACAAATTTGAATTCGGATGAGCCATAAATTCCAGTATATTTTTTATGCTAAAATTTACAGGAAATTATGTATAAAAGTCAAGTTTGTATCGGTTGACTTTTTGGTCAACAGATCGCCTCGATTTGCGTGCCATGAGCCTCGAGTTGATAAAATTCAGTTTTTTTGGAAAAAATTTAGGAATTAACATAAAAAATTAGAATAATAAGATTAAAATAGGATTTTAGAGTAATTATTTCAGAATTAAATAAATTAAAATAAATTATCTTTTGACGTGATAAATTTGTAATACATAGGCTATTTGGATTGTGACTTGGACTCTGATTCATACCAGCAGCAGGACCCCAGGCAAGATACCTTATCAAATTATTTACAGTACTTTGCATGCTATTTATATTTCTTTTTATTTATTTCATTTCTGTATAGTTCTTGCATGTGTAGTTTTTCTCCAGTCATTACTATGTATTAGATATGTTGACACACACATGGCACCTAGCATCATGGGAGGACAATCATTAGGCGTATGGACTTTTAACCACTCTGGTAAACTGTAGTATATAGTTCACACTACGGGCGTGTGTCGCGCTGGTCGCTACCCCAGAGGTATGTCGATTTATGATGTTCTAGACGGGTGTGTGAGTTGTGAGGCTTAGATCGAGTAGACTACCCTTGCCCATACGTCAAAAAGTTGTCCTCATTTGTATTCATATAGATTGTCTTGTACAGCGTACTTATTTATTTTCAAATTATATGCATGTTTACTGTATTCAAATTGGCTCATATTTTCTGTTTCTTGTTACGTCCCTCTGAGGACCTGGTCCGCTGCCAGGTGTATCTTTTCTTGAGTATTTGCAGGAGCACAGATTTGGATGGTTATATGTGATCCGAGGATGTCTTCTCTTCGAGCTGTGATGGATAGCTGGTATTCTTATATTGTGTTGTGGTGTTGTACTCATATTGTATTTGCTCTTATATTCGAGTTGGTAGTGGATTTGTTTCCATCCAACTATCATCCTTACATACTTCTTATTGAGATCTAGTTTCATAGATACTGGTTATTTATTTCTATATGATTTTGGTGGATGAGATTTAGATTTTACCCTATGACTTGTATTACATTTTATACCACTTGTGGATTTTATATTCATATTACAGCGTACGTATGGATTTGGTTTCCATATATTAGAGTTGCCATATCCATGCGGCTGGCATACTTACGTGTCCTAGTCCTACATATTTTTGGGACTGGGGCGTGACAATATATATACTCTTCTCTTTTGAAAGAGACAAAAAAAATATACTGCTACGAAAGAAGAGTTAGCAGCAGCTATAGAAGGTCCACGAAGTGTTGTTCTTCAATCGAGTTTGTCTAATTTGAGATACACGACAAGAGTAACATGAGCGTTCCAAAAGTTCTATTTCAAACTTTTTGGTTCCTGGGAATAGATCAACGAAAAGGTTCGAATTTTGCTTTGAGTGATGGTGGTTTTCATCGCCACCAACGAGATCCATTGTTTCAAAAAAATTCTTCTTCCTCTATCATGCCTTTTGTAGCAATTACTTTTTCTAGAATTTTTGCAAGCTTTCTTTTCTTCAAAGTCTGTTTGTGAACTGATTACATAGACCAGTAATCAGTTATGATCTTTAGTTTTTCACGTATTTTGTACGAACTCTGTAACTTCGGAGATAACCATTTTTTCTTGACTAATTTATAACTTGATATTAAATTATGTCTGGTTCTTGGATTGTAGCAATGTTCTATTGCTTTTATATCTTTTAGTATTTTAAATGCACATGAATTTTTTGATGAAGAAATAAAGAAGGTGAACATTAAGAATTGCTATTTCCCTCTTTTTTGTGACCAGAAATCTCCTTGAAAAGGAGAAGGATCATATTGAGGGATTTGCCCCAGAGGTAAGTGGTTTCTTTTTGTTTTGTATTAGCAATGGAAACATTTTAGTTTTCTTACGTTTGAAATTTTAAATAGTACTAAGAACATTTACATATGGCTCTTATCTATATAATTCTCTTTTAAACTAATGTGGAGTTTCTCTCTGCATGTTCCAATAAAATAGTAACTTCTCTTGATTGATAGCACCATACAAGATATATAGGGACTTGAGGTACCCTTTTTTTCAGAATGTGTTTGTATGCCTATGTTACATAGACACAGACATGAAACAACATGGTAGGTGTTAGGTACACAGCAAAAATAAATCCAAGAAAACAGAGAACACCTCAGAGGAAGTTCACAACCACAAAGATAAGGATTTACGCGGTTCGGCCAATATGCCTACTTCCACGGACGAGATGATTCAGTTCCACTATAGATAAGAAAAGAAATTATAATTGCTCTCAACACTTCTCTCCTTGCTCTCAAGAACTCTCTACAAAAAACTCTCTCAAAACTTTTGTGTTGAACTTATTCAACAATTTTTTTGCTCTCTTATGTCGAACTTATTCAACAATCTTTGAGCACAATTTGAGATATCTCAAGGAGAAACCTTTGGCCCATTTATATAGTATACCATATGTCTATACATGAAAAATCCAATATTATGTAGGAATAAGAATCCAATCTTATTCTTCAAAGATATAGTCAAATCCAACATTATGTAGGAATAGTAATCTAATCTTATTCTTCAAAGATATGGTCAAAGGTCAAAGTCAATCCTCTTCAAAGTTATGGTCAAATGGTCAAAGCTAATCTTCTTTAAAGATATGGTCAAATATATTAGTTAATCTCCTTCAAAGATATAAAAATTTTATTTTCTTTCATATCTCCACCTCGGCAACATTTTGCCACAAAATTGAGCCGACATACTTCTCCACCGCATAGCTTCACCAAATCAACCACTCATCAATCCCGCCCCGAAGGGACCTCAAGCAATAGAAAGAATTTGGAGCAAGTCCAAGCAATATTGGAAATTGGCTCCAGGAACAACCTTAGTCAACATATCGGTGGGGTTGTCCTTGGTATGCACTTTTTCAAGTAAAATATCTTAGTCTTCTATGACATCCCATTTAAAGTGGTAGCGAACATCAATATGCTTGGTCCTTGCATGATGTACTTGATTCTTTTCCAAGTGGATATTACGCATACTGTCACAATGCAAATCAACTACATCCTGCTTCACCACCAAGTCATTAATCAAGCCGCGAAGCCATAGGCACTTTTTCACTTCCTCTGTCAATGCCATGTATTCTGATTCTGAAGTCGACAAAGCAACTGTATCCTGCAACATAGACCTCCAACTGACTGACGCACCATATAAAATAAATACGTATCCAGTAGTTGACCTACCCCTATCCAGATCGCCAGTACAATCTAAATCTACATATCCACTGATCTGACTTAAGCCTTTACCAAAGTGTAATCCTACATCAATGGTTCCCTTCAAGTACCTGAATATCCATTTCATAGCCTCCCAGTGCTTCTTTCCTAGATTAGCCATAAAATGACTAACCACACTTACGGCCTGTGCAATGTCTGGTCGAGTGCACACCATAGCATACATCAAGCTGCCAACTGCACTCGCATATAGAACTCGAGCCATGTGCTCCTTCTCCTTATTTGTAGTAGGGCATAACTTGGCTAAAAGCCTAAAATGACCAGTCAATGGAGTAGAACTAGACTTTGTATCTTTCATACCAAAACGAGCAAGGATCTTCTCAATATAGGACTTCTGAGATAAAAATAATCTTCGTTTCTCCCTCTCCCTTTTAATCTCCATCCCCAAAATTTTCTTGGCTCCATCCAAGTCCTTCATCTCAAATTTCGAGCTAAGTTGAGACTTCAGTTTATCTATCTCTACCATATTTTTTGAAGCAATAAGCATATTATCCACATAAAGCAATAGATAGATATAACATCCACCACGAAGTTTATGAAAGTAAACGTAACAATCATACTTACTTAGGGTAAAATTATGGCGTATCATGAAGGTGCAAACCGTATGTACCACTGTCAAGGAGATTGTTTCAACCCATACAATGATTTTTTTTTAACAAACACACATAATTTTTCTTGCCAACCATCTTGAATCCTTCCGGTTGATGCATATAAATCTCTTTGTCAAGGTCTCCATGGAAGAATGCCGTCTTCACATCCAGTTGCTCCAACTCGAGATCATGATGAGATACCAAGTTCAACAATAGCAAATAGAAGTGTTCTTGACCACCGGAGAAAATATCTCAATGTAGTATACACCCTCCTTCTGTACGAAGTCATTTGCTACTAATCTTGCCTTGAACCGAGTGCCACTTAACTCTGGAGAAGCTTTCTTCTTCTTGTACACCCATTTTTAGCGTATAGCTCTCTTGTCCTTAGGCAATGGAACCAAATATCATGTATAGTTCTTGTGGAGAGACTTAATCTCTTCCTGCATAGCTACTATCCATCTCTCGCTGCTAGTATCTTTGACAGTCTGTTTGAAGGTGATAGGCTCATCATCCTCTACTGGCAGTGCATATGCCACCATATTCAACTGTCCATAATGCTTGACCATTTTATCAAATCCATACAAGTGCACTGGCTTGACCGGTCTCCTTGGCCTAGTAGTAGCCAAAGAATCTTGCTGCTAGTGTTGCTCTTCCTTTGGTTGTTGTTCTTGTGAGTCTTGATAAATATCTTCAGAAATCTCTACCTCATATGATGCATCCTCAGATGACTCAATCTCAACAGTTTGAGATTTGCTAGATTCACCACTATCCTTATCGGACTCACTCTTCTTGCTTGAAGTCAATATTGAAGAATCATCGAAGGTGACATCCCTGATGATTAAAAACTTCTTATCCTCCAGAATGTACAGATCCCTTCACTCCTTGTGCATATACCAAGAAAATAGCCTTCTTGGCTCTCGGATCTAACTTACTATCGTTGACATGATAGTAAGCTTTGCATCAAAACACGCACAAAATGCTGTAATCTGCTGGTTTGTCGGTCATCTTCTCATATAGAGTCTTACAGTTTATATCCAGAGTTGGTGATCAAGTACCGTGCCAAGTGTATAGCATTTGCCCACCATTCCTTTCCTAAACCGACATTGGAAAGAATACATCTTGCTTTCTCAAGCAAGGTTCGGTTCATCCTCTAAGCTAACCCATTCTGCTGTAGCGTATTTCAGACAGTCCAATGTCGCATGATGCCTTCTTGAGCACAAAAATATTTGAAAGGTCTATAAGTATTTTCAGTACCATTGTCAAACCTCAATGTCTTTATCTTTCTATATGTTTTGTTCTCCATCATCGCTTTTCACTGCTTAAACTTTTTGAACACTTGATCTTTTTTTTTGATGAAATACAGCCAAACATAACGTGTATAATCATCAATAAAAGTAATATTTTACCTCGCTCCTTTCTTGGAAGGAATCATGATAGGTCCCTAGACATCTGTATGCACATAGTCGAGAATACCTCATGTCTTCTGCTTGCTTGTAGTGAAGGTCACCCTGTGATGCTTGCCATAAATACAATGCTCACAGAAATTCATACTTGGCTTCTTCAAGTTCTTCAGTAACCCCTATTTGCTTAGTAAGGTCAGGCCCTTCTCACTCATATGCCTAAGCGGTATATGCCAAAGACATGTGCTATCAGACGAATCTGATGTACTGACTGCTAAAGTCCTAATCACGGTGCATCCCAATAATATATATAAAGTTTACCATATCGGTGACCTTTCATCACCACCAAAGAACCACGAACAACACGCAAGACTCCACCATCGGCAACAAACTTGTTACCATTCGAGTCAAGCATACCAAGAGAAATAAAAATTTTCTTAAGGTCAGGAAACATGTCTGACATTAGCCAAAGTTCGCACAATTCCATCATGCATCTTCATCCTGATAGACCCAATTCTAACAGCTCGACATGTGTTGTTGTTGCGCATCAACACGAAACCACCATCCGTCGCCTTGTAGGAAGAAAACTACTCCCTTTTTGGACACATATGGTAGGAGCATCCAGAATCGAGAATCCAACGGTCACTCATGTTGTCATGTGCCACCAAAAAACTGACTATGTTACTATCGGCTTCTGAAGCACAGTTTGCTTCATCACCTTCTCTTTCTGTCTTATTCTCTTTTTTCTTGTTCTTCTTCTTTGGACTAGTAAACTTATTTATATAATGTCATTTCTCATTACAATTGAAGCACTTCACCTTCTCAATAGGTATCTTGGATCTTGGCCTTCTGCTGGAAGATGCTCTATCATTTGTCCTTCCTCTTGCAATCAAACCTTGGGCCAGGTCTCCACCATTTTTGCCATTAGAAGCCAACATTCGTACCTCATTAGACAATAATTCACTTATAGCTTCTTCTATAGAAATTGATTCATTCCCGTATAGTAATGTTTGAATAAGATTCTCATAAGAATCGGACAAAGAAAACTATAGGATTAGTGCCAAACGATCATCATCTTCATATATGTCAACATCCTTTAGGTCAGAAATAATTCGATTGAATTTAGAAATATGATCTCGAATTGACGTACCTTCCTCCATCACCAGTCTGTAAAGCAACTTTAACATATAAAGTCGGTTGGTAAGAGTCTCCGTCATGTAGAGTGATTCCAACTTTAGCCAGAGCCCAGCGGCAGTAGTTTCATCCTTCACAGAGTAGTCGATAACCCTTTCCAAACATAGACGAATAGCGACAAATGCTTCAATATCCATGTCATCCCAATCATCATCGGTCATGTCAGCGTGCTTCTTCGACTTTCCACGTAAAGCCTTGTGAAGCTTTTGAGATATGAGAACGTCATTCATCTGGCTTTTCCAAAAGCCAAAATTATTCTTCCCATTGAACTTCTCAATTTTATAATTTTTAATCTTGCTTAATGGAGCCATCTCAAGAATCTATCCAATTAACTTTCTCTAAGAACTCTAAAGCTCTGATACCAATTGTTGGGCGCACAACGAAAATAAACCCAGGAAAATCAGAGAAACACCTCAGAGAAAGTTCATAACTATAAAGACAAGGATTTACGTGGTTCGGCCAATATGCCTACTTCCACGGACGAGTGTGATTCAGTTCCACTATGAAAAAGAAAAGGAATTATAATTTCTCTCCACACTTCTCTCCTTGCTCTCAAGAAATCTCTACAAAAAACTCTCTTAAAACTTTTGTGTTGAAATTATTCAACATTTTTTGCTCTCTTATGTCGAACTTATTCAACAATCTTTGAGCACAATTTGAGATCTCTCAAGGAGAAATCTTTGGCCCCTTTATATAGAATATCATATGTCTATACATGAAAATCCAACATTATGTAGGAATAGGAATCCAATATTATTCTTCAAAGATATGGTCAAATCCAACATTATGTAGGAATAGTAATCCAATCTTATTCTTCAAAGATATGGTCAAGGGTCAAAGTTAATCATCTTCAAAGATATGGTCAAATGGTCAAAGCTAATCTTCTTCAAAGATATGGTCAAATATATTAGTCAATCTCCTTCAAAGATATGACAAATATATTTTTCTTCAGTAAGGACACAGACACGCACATATAACCTATTTTGGTGTGTCATAGTGTATTTTGGAGTGTCCGGTTATGTCCAAATTCTAATATGTGTCCTATATGACACGATCCACATTTTTGGAGTGAGTTTGCTTCCTAGGTATGATTCCATAGTTTCGAGGATATGAGCATACGACAACAAGCATGACTAAATTAATATTAATTTGAGCAGAGTGCAATAGTTAAAATTGCCTTCAAACACCATGTTAAACTTCATATTCACTTTTCTTGCACCTTCTGGCTTGGCAATACTGGGGTAGTAGAATCTTGAGTGTGCATTTCGCTTTTGACTACACTGGGTAAGATATGTAATCCACGAGCAAAGAAGAGGAGAGATCATATTACAAGGCATCAGGTTTTAGTAGAAATCATTGTGTCTATTGAATATGGGAGCTATATTTATGTGCTTATGATGTGTTTGGAGGACTAGGGTTTAGCTTTCACCTTCCAAGTGCTAAACTCATGGGTCCTAGACAAGGTTCGTAGTATCTATATCGAAATCAGTATCAGACCCTTTCTTTGAGTATTGGGATCGACGGTATGGTATTTTCGGATTATTTCGTATTAGAAAGCAAATAATTATTAATAAATTATTAAATTTTATAATATATATTATATATTTAGACATAATTTTAATTATTTCATGTGTTGTTTCTTAGTAGTTTCAAAATTGAATCAAATAGTAGTCACCCTTGCCAATTGGTTTACCTACAATATATAAGTTTTCTTTTTTCTTTTACATGTTTTTACAACCTTACTATGCTTTATCCTGGTTTATTAGTCTTGTTCGTTCATATTTTTTTGGCCAAATTGACTAGAAAAGATATTGGTATTGGTCAAGTATCGATATCAGTCGGTATCGATCGGATCGGGACATACCAAACCGTATCGGTATCAATTGTATCGGATCGGTATCGACCGATAATGCAAACTTTGGTCCTAAAGACAATATTCACGTTATATTTATTGCTTTAAAGTGACCATAAATATCTTCTTTACCGCTAAACTATTGAAAATTGTCTATAATGCAAAATACTCTTGTTGAGGCACATTTTTACTTATTTTATTAACTACGCTATATTTCGTGCAGTAAAACCATAAAATAGGTTTATAAACATTGTCATACCCGACCCAATATAGTAAATATGGCCTGCTAAAATTGTTGTAACCTCTGGATCATTGATGTTGTTGCTTACAGTTGTATTTACTTTTTTAATGGAAAATTTTACCATATCTTGGAAATCCTGTAACCATATTGCAACATTTTTGTTATACTTTCGATTACCTGGGTTACAAAATCTGGAGAAAATGATATGGAAGTTCCTATTACAATTCACCCCACAAGTGAGACTGTTATGTACCTTTATTATTCCAAATGGATTCGGAGACATTGTGACCTGCCTTTGAAACTTAACTAGTAGTGCAATGTTGTTTGGTGGAAATTCAACAATCCAACTCTTTTTATTAGGTAATATTCTTAATATTGTCAAACATCTGAGAAAAGTTAGATGTTTGTTATTCCTCTTATTTAGTATCCCACATGTTATGGGCACATATTGCAAGTTCCAAAAATGTCTAGTTGAGTAAAACTGGTTCATCTTATCTTACGTTCGGTGATTTTGCTTAAATGAGGTCATGGACTTTGGGTATCAAAATACTAATAAGCAATGTGTAAGTATTGGTTATGTGGTCTACTCTTTGTATCTATCTAATTAATTAGAAGGGAATGGAGAACCTTTTGGCCTATTCTTTTTGCACCTTAGCTAATTCTAGAATAAGAAGGTTTGCAATGTCTTAAGCAAGGTTCGCAGTATCGGTATTGGGATCGAATCGACGGTATTGTCGGTTTCAAATAAGAGTATCGAATTTTTGTTATCGAAAAGCAAATAATTATTAATAAATTACCAAAATTCTAAATAAAAAAAAAATTATACATTTAGGCATAATTTTAAGTATTTCCTATGTTGTTTTTTAGTAACTTTGGAATTCAATGAAATTATATCCACCCTTCCAAACACGTTCCATACACCACAATTAGTCCCATGTGGACTCATTAAAATGGACTTGCTCTCTCTCTCTCTCTCTCTCTCTCTCTCTACCCACACACGCAATGTTTATGATTTTATATCTACAAGTATATCTGCCCATTTCTATGTTTCTGTTTTCAGTAAATCAGAGTTTATATTGTGTATTTTTAACTCTCTAGATTGCTTATACATCCACATCACTTCTTGTTGGAGTCAAGTCTGGATTTGATAAATTTTGGAGCCCAAATATGGTCAAAGATTTGATTTGATATAATTTAGAAATCTACATTAAATGTAAGATTTGATTATATTTCAAATTTGTATCAAATATTTAATCTAACCATATTTGAACGTCCATAATTAGTGTTGGGCTATTTTAGGTATAATAGGATTCTTATTTTAAGATATTTTTTATTTAAAAAAAATCTTATTATGACATAAAATATAATTTTTCATCCTATAAATATAGGAGAGGGTGGAGGCAAAAAGTATATACAAAAGGTAAAATTTTGAGGTGCTTGTTCACAAGAAAATCTAAGAGAAAGTTCGTGCTTTGCTCTTAGGATTCTTCTCCATACAAAATAGAAGGAAGAAAAGATCTAATCGAGGAGTTGTCAACTTCGATTAGAAAAATTGCTACGGGTTGGTGAGTGATTTCAATTATAATCTTTATCGTTCCTTCTTGAGTGTGGTGAGGGGGTGAACCTATTAGGATAAAAGGTTTCAACATTAGTTTTTACAATCTTATAATTTTATCTGAGTTATAAATATTGGAATTTGTCCAGGTGACATAGTCACCACCATATACTTGTCTTCATCTGTGCTTAGTGTTTGTAGATTGATTGGTTATCTCAGGTGGGTTGGGAAATACTTCCGCAACGATCTCAACAAGTTGTATCAGAGACAAGTTCTTCTCGAGAGGAAAGGTGCAACTATGTCTACGGAGCAGATGAATACTCGTATTATCACCCGTACAGGAGGAAATTAGCAATTTGGAAGCCAAGGATGGAGGATTTAGTATGGTGCAAGGACTTGCATGGTTCATTGGAGGCCGATAGCATAAATCCATCGCAGAAAACTGCTAAAGACTGGAAACTACTGGATCAAAAAACTGTTGGATTCATCCGCCAATGGCTGGATGACTCGATGTTTAACCACGTGTTCATTGAGAGTTATGCAAAAGCATTATGGGAGAAACTGCATTCATTGTACGAAAGAAAGGCGGCTGATAACAAGATATTTCGTATTCGCCAACTCATTAACTCGAAGTACATGAAGGGTGCACTAGTGGCACAACATCTGAACGAGGTTCAGGGCATCATCAATCAGTTGTCTGCGATGAAGATGGTAATTGATGATGAGCTTCAGGCCCTTCTGCTTTTAAGTTATCTGCCGAAATCTGGGAGACGTTGGTGGTGTCGATGAGCAACTCCACTCCAGATGGAGTTGTCACGATGGAGGCAGTCAAAAGCAGCTTGTTGAACGAGATGGTCCGGCATAATAAAGTAGAATCATCACAGGAGTCCGCTCTGATGGCTTCGTACGGGAAGGAAAGACCAAAGTCACAAGCGAGGACATGATGGAGTTCTCAGGATCTTGCGAATGTGGATCGCAAGAAGGGCTGCTATCACTGTGACAAAAGGGGTCATATCAAGGGGAACTGCATGAAGCTCAAAGCTGAGAAGGACAAAGGCAAGGACGGTCAAAGGATCTCACGGTTATGGGAGATCTCTTCATCGCAGCAATTGACGTAGAGGAATCTTGTGGCATATGTCATGATGGTGATTGGATCATGGACATGGGGGCGTCATATCACGCCACTTCACATAGAAGGATCTTCACGTCATACCATGGTAGCATGTTTGGACGTGTGTAGATGGACAACAAGGGGATATATGTAGTTGTAGGCAACAGTGATGTGCACTTGACAACGAAACTTGGTAAGAAGCTCATTCTCAAGGGTGTATGACATATACCGAGTTTGCGCTACAACTTGGTTTCAGTAGGGAGGCTGGCGGATGATGGTTGTCGCAGTTTATTTAGGGACATAGATTGGATGCTTAAGAAGGGTCTAAACAGCTGGCCCGAGGAGATTTGTGTTGTGGTATATACAGGCTCACGTCGCTGAGGTGTACAGGCATGCTACAAATACTGGATGGAGGCTCGAAGGATATTCGATAAGAGGTGGATCATCAAAAACTTGTCTTGGAGGGACTTTGAGATACTTTGAGGATTACGGAGGTTTCAGTTCGTCGAGACAAAGCGACAAATGGTGATGAGTCAATGATTGAGGGTCAGTCTGTCGATCCCATGACAACTGGTCGATCTCCAGGTGACGGTTGTTCCACAGATCCGATTTTGGCCACAAACAATTTGCCAAAGCTTCACAGAGCGACATCAGTTTCAGCAGTTCAAAGCCAGGAAGGAGATCAAGTTTTGCAGCAAACTCAATCTGAGGCGGGAGCATCATCATTCACACAGTCCAGAGGAAGTTGTGGGTCATCGATGACATGCACTACGCGTGATATTCTGCTCAAGGACGCATGTGAATAGGGGAGCTTCAGGTTCGGACACGAAGGTGGGCAGATTCAGGAGTTCTAATCTCGGGAAAATCGTATTGTCTGCTTAGTTGGGCCAACCAAGGGTGAAGAAGCTCGTCTGAATGTTAACACGTTTCGATGGAAGACAAAAGTCTGGGACAGGCAGCCAAGACTCACGGTGAGGCTAATCATCAGGGACTTCTGTCTTGGCTGTGTCATTGATATCGGCAGGCTCCCAGTGGTGCAGGAGGTGCTATGCATGGCAGCTACCGTCGACGTGACGGTCGAGGAGCAGGAGACTACAGAAGATGCAAGGCAGTTCGGGGGATCAAAGATCGGTAGCATAGGAGAGCAGGAACTCTGTCGTGAGATGACAGAAATGGAGTCTAGCTGAGATGCCATGGGGTCAACACGCTCGTATCAGACTGGATGGTGATATTATTGGAGTACAGTCTGAATTTGGTAAATTTTGGAGCCCAAATATGGTCAAAGATTTAATTTGATATAATTTAAAAATCTACATTAAATGTAAGATTTTATTAGATTTTAAATTTGTGTCAAATATTTAATCTGACCATATTTGGACATCCATAATTGGTGTTGGGCTATTTTAGGTGTAATAAGATTCTTATTTTAAGATTTCTTATTTAGAAAATCTTATTATGACCTAAAATAGAATTTTCTATCCTATAAATATAGGAGGAGGGTGGAGGCACAAAGTATGCACAAAATGTGGAGATTTGAGATGCTTGTCCACAAGAAAATCTAAGAGAAAGGTCATGATTTGCTCTTAGGATTCTTCTCCATACAAGACAGAAGAAAAAAAAGATCTAATCGAGGAGCCGTCAACTTCGGTTAGGAAAATAGCTTCGGGTTGATGAGTGATTTCAATTATAATCTTTTTCGTTCCTTCTTGGGTGTGGTGAGTGGGTTGAGCCTATTAGAGTAAAGGGTTTCAATATTAGTTTTTGTAATCTTGTAATTTTATCTGAGTTATAAAGGTAAAAATTTGACCAGGTGACGTAGTCACCGCCATATACTTGTCTTCATATGTGCTTGTTGTTCGTAGATTGGTTGGTTATCTAAGGTGGCTTGGCAAACGCTTCCGCAACGTGCCCAACATTTCTTGCAAATAGGCATCTTCTGACATATATAGTGAAAGCATAATTTATTACATAAAGATCCAACGAAGCCTTACACTAGACCCCTTTACTCGTGCTTGGGAGTGATCTTAAAAATCTAAGACTCGTCTGCGGAGTTTATTTACCTATTTTCTAGAAAACATACATATTGAATTTATTTTATCGTCTTTTTTGCTTCTCTTAAAAGAAACCAAGAGTTTGAGAAAAATATTTCTTTGTTATTGCTTCATGGCCAAACTATTATTGTCATGGATTACATTTACACATGTTTTGACTTTGCTTGGCTATTGCTTTCTTATTATTATTTTGCTCCATAGTTCAAAGTTTATCTAATGTAAGAAAATAAAGTCTTTATTCCAAATTTATTGTTGTTTGAATCCTCTTCTTCCTTTCGGCTCTGTTAACGGCCATGACCTTTCTAAGCTAACAAGATCCAATTTATCTAATGCAACCTGATTAAAAATAAAAATAAAAAGTAAACAGGTTTTCAATAATGTTGGTATATTAAAATATTTAAGCAGATGTATGTTGCAGATTAGGGTCATGGTAAGTAATGGTTCATGTAGATTGACAAAGGATCGGTGGTACCACCTAAAGTAGAATAAATCCAAGTTATTGTGATTCATGTACCATACAAGGATGAGAACACGCAAAAGCCTGCAGGTGAACTGTTATAACATTGACTAGGGCAGGTTTCAGGACCAAGGAGGATTTAGGAGAGAATTATTCACCTGGTTGGAAGTACTCACACTGGGAAATGGGTGTTCCTTTGAGAATAGATATTGGGCCGAAGGATTTAGCAAATAATCAGGTAGATCAAGTTATTTTCTGTGTCAAGGCTTCATATTTATTTCATTTTTTTTCAAGTCAGATGGATGAACAATTAAAATCTTTTTTTTCTTCTTTATGTCGCATTGTGATAATATAGGTTCTATAAATGATCTGTTTGCTTCTACGAATTTCAAGGGTGACATCACTTACATGATAAGTGATAGGGTGACTGAATTTGTTAAAACCATGTTGTATTGTTGAACAGTGATTATCCTAATTATATGATTATAGCTCATTTGTGAACTAAAGAAAAAGGCATAATGTACTTAAATTGCTATTCAACTTCTACAAGATATAGCAGTTTTGTTATACTTGTCAAGTGTATCAAAGTTCTTCTCTGATGCTTTTGTTTTTGTTTTTAAATTATTTTACTATGAAATCAAATACTTGTATATTCTTGGTGGAATTTCTTTAATTATTTAATATGTTACAAATTTCTATCAATTGTTAAACATTTTGGGCAGGTTTGTGTATACGTCGGTGACAATGGTTCAAGGAAGGACATATCCATGGGCCATGGATAATTTGGAGGAACATGTGAAAGAAATGTTGTCCAAAATACAATAAAGTGTGTTTAATGCAGTAAAAGGAAAAAAGTTGTAGCTTGTTTTGACATCATCAAAACATGGGCTCAATTCATAAAAGCCCTTATTGAGAAAGAAATGGATCCTGGCTCCATGTTGCAATGAAGAGGTATAGTTGTGCTCTTATAAAACTAAAGATCTATGTTTCTTATCTAATTATTGTTGTTGGGGCAAACCAGAAATAAATCCAAGAAACCAAAAAATATCTCACAGAAATTTCATAACCGTAAAGACAAAAACTTAATGTGGTTCGGCCAAGATGTCTACATCCACAAACGAGGGTGATTCAGTTTCACTATGAAGGAGAAGAAGAGAAATTATAATATTTCTCTCAACACTTTTCTTCTTGCTCTCAAGAACTCTATATCAGATAATGAAGAAGAAAAAATACTCTTAAAATTTTTGTGATGAACTTATTCAACAACTTTTGCTCTCTTATGTTGAACTTATTCAACAACTTTCATTGAGCACAATTGAGATGCCTCAAGGAGAACATTTAGGCCCATTTATATAGCATGTCATATGTCTATATGGGACTGTTTGTGAACTAGGATTTGGATACAAAAATTCTTGGATTTGGAGTAAAATCCATAAGGTTCTATATTTAGTTGGAGTTGGATTTGGATATGAAAGATAGGTAATGATTACTTTCATCCAAAATTAGAATTTGGAAAAAAGAAAGTTGAATTTGGGAGGAAGAAAGTTAGATTTTTTTAATATAATAGTTAGTTATTATTTTATATATGAATTTTATTAGCATTAATTAATATAAATAAGTTCATCATTATAATAATTACTTATTAATTGTAATTTATTAATTAATTTTTTTATAGTCTTAATTAATAATTTATTAATCATAAATCTTAATTAATAATATATTTATTTCTAATATTAATTAATAATATATTAATCTTAATTATAATCATAATGAATAATATATTAATTATAATTTAAATTATAATATATTAATCTTTATTATAATCTTCATTAATAATTTATTAATTAAAAATTTAATAATTAATGTTTTGTTATAATCTTAATTAATAAAATATTAATCATAATTTATTATTTATTAATTAATATTTTATTATATCTTAATTAATAATTTATTTATCATAATTAAAACCATAATTAATAATTTATTAATCATAATAATAATTAACGAATCTCTAATTTTATTAATTAATATTTTATTATAATCTTAAATAATAATTTATTAATCATAATTAAAATAATTAATTTATAATTTATAATTATATGCATTATTATTTTATTATAATCTTAAATAATAATTTATTAATTATAATTATAATCTTTAAGATTAAATTATTATTTAATATTTTATTATAATTTTATTTAATAATTTATTAATCATAATTATAATTATAATTAATACTTTATTATTTATAATTTTATTAATTAATATTTTATTATAATCTTAATTAATTATGTATTAATCATAATTATAATCATAAGGATAATGATAATAATAATGATAATTAATAATTTATTAATTATTAGTTAATTATAATCCTAATTAGTAATTTATTAATCATAATTATAATCATAATTTTTAATTTATTAATTACTATTTTTATAGTATTAATGAATGTTTTTTTAATCAAAATTATAATATCAATTTATAATTTATTAATTTATAATTCTATTATTTAATATTTTACTGTAATGTTAATTATTAATTTATTAATCATAATTATAATCATAATTAATAATTAATTAATTTTATTAATTAATATTTTATTATAATCCAATGACTAAATTTAGTATCCTATCCAAACAATGGATTTGGATTTTAACCAAATCCAATTGCAAAATCCTAGTTAACAAACAATGGATTTGGATTTGAAAATTCATGACTTGGACCAAAATCCAAATCTTCAATTTTCAAATCCAAATCCTAGTTATCCTAGTTACCAAAAAAGTACTATATGAAAATCCAATATTATGTAGGCTTATCATATATTGAAAATCTATATATGAAAAACCAATATATGGAAAGTCCAATCCAATCATATATCTGATCAAAGTCAAAAACGGGCGACAGAGAGCATCTTTAGTCTGCCTGACGTTAGAGTCATAAACAGACTTCAATCATATATATGGTTAAAGTCAAAAATGTTCATAGGTCTATTATTTTTTGACATATTTATTCATATCTCTACCTCGGCAAGCTTTTGGCACAAAATTGACCCGGCACACTTTTTTACTGCACAGTTTCACCAAATCAACCACTTGCCAATTCTGCCCCTAAGGGCTCTTAAGCAACACTTCTCCACCTGACTCTGGAAAAGATTTCTTCTTCTTGTACACCCACTTTGTCAGCCTCATTTCCCGACGCACTTTGGTGCATATTGTCTTTAGCGTACTTTGGCGCATATTGTTGCTAGTCCGACCATTGTTTAGACTGGACCCGAGAGTTGTGGAGAGAGTGGGTTTCGTTGGGTTGGTGACATGTGTGGCTTGGATCGGTTTGATGATCCAACGGTCCACATCTCAAGCCTAAGCCTATATATTCTCATTTCTCTCTCTCTACTCATTATTTTTTTTCCATTCTCTCTCTTAGGTTTTTTCTCCTTCTGTAGGCAAGTACACCTTGAATAAAAAATAAAGAAATCCGTCATATTATTGGTCTATTATGGTTATTGTGTGGTTTTAAGCATGTTTAGAACTTTGTATTTTCGGATTTGGTGGATGGAATGGTATAGATCTAGATTTTAATGAGTGTGGGTGTTCTTGAGTTTTTTTTTTTGTTTTGATCTTCAAAAACCTTTGTATTTTATAAAACTAATTAGCTCATAATGTAGAGCACCATGTTTTATGTAACTTTTTTTTTGTCGTGCTTGATTTCGAATCAAGCTATGTTCAGTGCTGAAACTTGATACCATATGTATACCAAAATGGCTGACTGGAGAAGAAGAACAATGCTCTGTGAAGAGTATGCAAGAGAAAGTGTGCCACAATCAGTCAGTGCACTTTTTTCGCGTTTGGCAATCTAGCGCACTTTTTCTATGTTTCGTCAACCGACGCATTTTTCTTACTTTTGGTCTGCTCGCGCACTTTCTTCCCTCTTCGTTTTCTTAGAGACGAAGCTTTGGCTGGTTTCTTAATTTTTGTGTGATTTATTTATGTGCTCCTCGACTGACGAGTTTCTCGACTGTTGAGCTTTGACCTCGGATTGTGTATTTAATCTTTTAGCTAGCTTGATCGTGCACTTTCTTTGAAAGCATGCCTTATTCTTGCCCGCGCACTTTTGTAAAGTGCGCCACCCCTTTGTAGCTCGCGCACTTTATGCGCCCCTGACTTCATGAGACTTTATGCCCTGACTTCATGCGGCACCCTGAGCATGCGCTTGTTTGGTTCTTGCGCCTGACCTTTACGGGTACAATTTTATGCGCGTATCATCCTTAGTGACTCCATGCGTGCACGTAGAACTTTCATTATGTGTTCGCTTATTTTATTTGGAATATTTCTCATCATCCTCAATGTGGTTGATCCTGGTTATTGCTTGTGTTATTGATTCTAAGGAAGAATGGACTTAGAAACCAGACCTCATGCTAGACATGACCATGTTCTAAGATTGGCTTCATATATGGCATGAATATGTGTTGGATTGAGATATTCTGTATGGACCAAACTAAGTGAATAGTGACTATCCGGCTATGTGCATGACATAAGCTTCGTGTTATAATATGATCAAGATTCATGTGACCCAATAATCTTGGTAATTGGACTCGAATACTATATATGTGCTGATACTATTATTGCCTGATATTGTTCATGATCGAATGTGCACCGAGGTACGATATACCGTGTTATGTGTTAAGTAATTTGCATTTGGGTTGTGCATCGAGAATGCCTCTAAATTCCTGAACGCGTAATACTATAAATATATTTTTTCCAGCACGGGCATGATATGTGAGTCAAGTACCAAAGTGTGGCTAGAATATTGATTTATTGAATGTTGCATACACGCTCGGGTGAATTCAGATTGAACTTTCATGGATTCGTATCTAGCGTGCCCGTACTTTGTACGATATCTTAAGAGAAATTTTTATGTGACCACGCCTTGAGATTTCAAAATAATATAGGATTAATTAGGCAACTAAAAGTGGTAGTAACATTGGAAGAAAACGGTATCCCAAGATCATGCCAACGAACCTTCCCACAGAGATTCATCATAGCGAGCTGTGGGCTGGCCACCACAGATATTGTATATCATCCGTCTTAGTGGAGTGCAGTATCTGACCTATTATAAATAATGTCGAGCCACTGTTTCACTATAGGAACATTGAAACCGCTAATACAGTGATCTAGCGCAGTGGCCCTACGGAGAACTGGTGCAATTCGTGAAGTGCTTGTATATTCCTCTATTTGGCTCGGTTAGCTCGTATTCGGCAATGACATGATCTGAGGATACCTATTATGCATTATTCTGAGATAACCTCAGACTCCACAAATAGCAAGTCGTACAAGTGATTGGCCGATTTTATTAATTGAACTTGATTGTGATTGTATTATTCTGTTAGTGGTCTAAAAAATGGACTATCATAGTGTGATGGATTCAACCCTTGTCCTTGTTTGGTTGTAGGGTTGAGCCTTTGTGCTAGGATATGCCATTGACCTAAGTTACGATACAGAACCTATATTATTATATATTATTGCTTGGGTTTTTGTTTCTCCATTTTGAGCTTCCTTATGGTACTTGCTATTTGGGTTCTAACCCCACTGGTTTTGCAAGGCCAGATTTCGAGCCAGCACCCGAGGATCCAACATACATTCCTCCGACTCATGGTGCGTACCAGGAACATGGCCGCCGAGGATAAAGAGTGGATTTTTTTTCTTTCCTGCTCGTCATTGTATATTTTATCTTTTGGGCGTTTAGCCACCGGCACATGTTAGCCGGCACGTCTGGATATTTAGTTTCTTACATGATTGTATTAAATCAGACTACAGTTGATCATTGTCATGTACTTTTATTACTCTACCAGCTTCTTATTTTGTGCAGCTGGTCTCCAGAACATTTTGATGAAAGCATTTGTGACGCCTTATTTATTTATCATATATGCTCTATGATTACTTTTTTTTGTTTGATTAATTGAGACATAGATGTTCGTATGACCCTAAGTGACATGATTGTAGCATGCACCCCCTTGTCTAGTTACAGTTGTGATCGTTGTTCGACGTATAGTACCTTGTACGGGGTAGCTGGCCGTGTCCGTCTCCGTATTCTGGTACTGGGGCACGACACACATGCAGCCTATAGCTCGCTTGTCCTTGGGCAATGGAACTAAATCTCATGTATAGTTCTTGTGGAAAGAGTCAATCTCTTTCTGCATAGCTACCATCCAGCTCTCGCTGCTAGTATCTTTGACAGCATGTCTAAAGATGATAGGCTCGTCATCCTCCACTGGCATTGAATATGCTACCACATTCAACTGTCTATAGTGTTTGATCGGTTCATCAAATCCATGCATGTGCATAGGCTTAATCGATCTACTTAGCCTAGTAGTAGCCAAAGAATCTTGTTGTTGGTGCTGCTCTTCCTCTTGTTGTTGTTCTTGTGGGCTTGATAAACATCTTCAGAAATCTCTACCTCATCTGATACATCATCAGACGACTCAATCTTAACAGTTTATGATTTGCTAGATTCACCACCATCTTGATCGGGCTCACTCTTCTAGCTTGAAGTCAACACTGAAGACTCATCGAAGGTGACATCACTGCTGGTCAAGAACTTCTTATCCTTCAGGCAGTATAAACGGTATCCCTTCACTCCTTACGGTTATCCCAAGAAAATGGCTTTCTTGGCTCTCGGATCCAACTTATCATCATTGACATGACAGTAAGCTTTGATCCAAACACACGCAAAGTGCTCTAATCTGCTGATTTTTCAGTTATCTTCTCATATGGAGTCTTATAGTCTATAGCTAGACTTGGTGATCTATTAACTAAGTATCGCGTCATGTGTATAGCATCCATCCTCCATTCCTTGTGCCATTGGAGAGCATACATCTTGTTCTCAATACTTCTCTTCTTGCTCTTAAGAACTCCAGAAAAAAATGACAATTCTGAACATGTACAGAACTGTTGAAAGAATGTTGCCATTACCAATTTTTGGAGTGTCCTTGCCAACAACAAAGCTTAGAGCATTTATGATTATTAACTAGGGGATTCACAAGCCTCCCCCATTCAATACTCTCTTGTGTAACTCCGGAAAAAATGACAGGTGCTTGGAGGTGAGGTGGTTGGGGGGGCTTCTTTTGGCCCATCCCATTCTCCAAGTAGATCCTTCTGCTGCTCACTTTTCTTGAACACCACATGGGAGATGGCCTAGTGATGGACCCAACCCTACAAATAATTTTGCATGTTTGGCCCTCGCATATTTATAGCTTTGTATTTGGTTGACGTTCTTGTGTATTTGTCACTTTTTTCACTTTTTTCCACTAGTCAGTGCATTCCCTTTGTTCTTATCATCCTGTATATCATTTTCTAGTGTCCCTGGTCTCCTCCCCTTTCTTTATAAAGGGAAAAAAAAACAATTGTGACCATAAAATGCCAATACTCCAAAGCTCCTCTTTGGACAATGGAGCAATGGAGATAAATCACCACAGCTAAGTGGAATCAGAAATGAAACAAGGAATGTTCTGGGCATGTACATTGCTTTCAAGATTATCTTTTTCTGGGGTGTTCTAACTTCAAGATGAATATCCCACACTCCTATCTAATATATAACAAAATTTTGACTTGATACTTTTGGATTGACCAAAAGAATATTTTGTGTATCCTTAGATCACATTGTCCTCGTTGAATTTGGATCCTCTTCTTTATGGAATTCGTTGAGGAGAGCATAGTCTAGATTAATATAGTAAGATGATATTCTCTTGTAAAGAAAACCAAAATATCATGAAAGATGATTTCCATTATATGGTCAAATCTCAACCACTCTTAATGTAAATACAAAGGTCATGTACTGCAGAGTTCTCTCCTATAAATGTGATGTTAATAAATATCATTTTAGCTTTTCTTTCTCTCTCTGTATTTCTACCATTTTGTATCTTGACAACAAAGGATATTAATTTTTTTTAAACTTTTCTTTTCCAATACTCAAGCTATAAATTATTTTCAAATAAAATTAACAAAAATTTGTTGTACAAATAATATTTTTATATTAATTACCTAAAAAATAACTACTTTATAAAATTTTGAAATCACGAAAGCTTTCGTCATCTGTGATGGCGAAAATTCAGCATATCATATTTTAATATCCCCCATAACTTAACAAATTATATTTTAATACATCATGTCATATTTTGCCAACTAAGTTGGCAAAAATTTAGCAACTCCAGTTTAACCGGTGTAAACCATGGGTGCGGGTGGTTTCTGTTGAATTTTTTTTTTTTGGTTTTTTTTTTTTTTGTTGTTTTTAAGGATAGTTGGGTTTGGGTTTTTTTTTTCTTTGTTATGGATTTTATTTGGTTTTTTTTTGTTTAATTTTATTTTGTTTGGTTTTCTTGCGTAGGTTTGGTTTTAGTTTTATTTGGTTTATTTTTATTTTTTTTAATTTGATTTATTTTTGCAAAAAAAATGTTATACCTATAATTTTTTAAATAAATTAGGAAAAACGAAAAAAAATTGAAACAATAACGAAATAGTTCGCCAACTGAGTTGGAAAAATTCTCAAATTTATTTTTTGTTGGTAACAAAATTTTCACCGGTTTTGGGATAATTTTGAACCGATTATTTATTTTTGAAATAGTAACGGACCCTCATAATCAGTACTCTAAAAATATCTCATAACCGCTACTCTCACAAATGTCCAGCAGATCCTTGAAGTTTCTACCGTAATCGAAAGTTAAATCGATCTTATTACGATTAGTAAATTATTTATAAATAGATAATTGTATCATGGAAAAACATAAAAAATATACACAAGAATATATTTTGTAATTATAAAATTATCAAAAGTAAAATTTGGAGATCGAAACATCATTTTTTTGCGAATCTAAAATTTTTCAAAGTCCGTCAAATGGTGAAACAGTTTATCCTATAGTACTTTTTGTTACGGTCATTTTGGCACAAGTTGGACCTTGTTTCGATCTCTCAGTCAAAAGTTATGATACTTTAAAGTTTTAAATTTTATATTTTTGTCTGTAACATGTGCGTCTTGCTTCAGATGAAAATTCTTTCTACATGAATTATGTTACTCTCGTCGAAAACATACAAATCGACCTATTGTTTGATGAAAAACGATTTCCAAACAAATAGTTATGGCCGTACGAAGTCTGCTCAATGGCAGACGTAATTTTCTTACGGTAATTTTTTTTTTTTTTGATGTTCAATGATAACATATTTTATTTTGAATGTTAAATTTCATTTATTTTAATTTATTTAAAAAAAGTATTGCTACAATAAAAAAAATTTAAACTAAACCTAAAAAAAACTAAAAAAAACACTCTTTTTAAAAATAAAAAAAACAAACCATAAAAAAAAAAATAATATCTGTCTGATTTTTGTCAACTGGTTGGCAAAAAATTGCCAAAAGAAAAAAAATTTCATATTTTCGTCATCCCAGATGGCGAAAGCTTTCATTACTTCAAATTTTTTAAAAATAGTTTCGTTTTAGTTAATTTATCTAAAAATATTTTCTTTACAGTAAATTTTCTGCAAAATTAACAAGCAAATCTCCTTTATTGATACAGTAAAAAAAGCCAAATCTCATCTAGATAGGGATAGAGTAAATTAATCAAAAAAATTACTGTAGCAAAATTAAATTATATTAAATTTATGCAAACGAAACAAGTTTACCTAAATTAAAAATAAACACAGTCCGCCAACTCAGGTGGCAGAGAACAGACCATAGCCGACACGTGGACAACAAAAGGCAAACGTTGGTCCCAACCTGGGCCCACTGCCCAAAATCGGCCAACTAAGTTGGCAGATTTTGGGTAGTGGGGCCCGCGGGTTGGGTTGGGGTGGTTTGGCTTGGTTGGTTTGGTTTGATTTGATTTGTTTAATGGGTTTTTTTTAATTAGTTATGTTTTGATTTTTTTTATTTAGTTTAGTTTTGAAATTTGGTTTAAGAAAATTTACTTTAACAAAATAAAATTTAAATTAATTAATTGTAAAGAAAAATTTAGAAAAAAAAAACGGTTTGGTTTTTTTAGAAAATTGTTAAAAAAAAAAAAACTTTATGCAATGTTTGATAAGAAAAAAAAACTAAATAAAAAAAGAAAAAAAAATAGTATTTTTTTTTGTCCTTTAATTTTCTATTTATTTGGGTTTGGTTTTTATTTGGTTGGGGAATGATTTGATATTTATTTGGGTTTGAAATTGGGTCTGGGTTTATGGATTGGTGTTGGTTTAGTAGTTGGTTTATGTCCAACGGCTATTTCACAACCGCTCTTTCAACGGCTCTTATTTTTTCAACGTTCGTCTAACGATCGTTTCGAAGTTACCTATATAAACGTAGTATTTGTTTAATATCAGCATATCAAACATTGCAAACAAAAATTTTATTTCCTTCCATAAATATGATTTCATATAATTTTAAAAAAATTATTTTGTTCAACTTTTAAATAACTTACCCTCATATATAGAGTCCATTAGTTGAGACGACTGTACCGCGGGTTGTGTCTCCGATCTAGCATTCCACTGTGGAATCATTTTGCGTGCTCTATTAGCTGCACTCCCTCTAGAGGTTTAAACATGGTGGCTCATCGGAAATATTTTGTTTCGCCCAGAATTGTCGCATAACACGATCAGCTGGATGATACATGATTTTACCGTCGAATATTAGGAAACAACTATGGACACTAAGGTCATAGGCTGTTGTTTGTATTTCAGTAGGATTCTGCTCAAGTCGGTACGGACAGTATGTCAACTATTTTATGACAAAAAATTATAAGATAATGGTCATAATGGCTTTATAAAATAATAATACAGATATTTTACCTCGTTATACTTCAGTGTATCAAATTTGTCCCGGTATAAAGAGATAACCGCATGTTCACAGTGTACTGGATCTGCTGCATCTGTAGTCCATCGTAAAGCTGACGGGAAGACACCAATGTCGGTATTAATGCGAGAGACTGGCCTACCAATATGAAAATGCTCGTAGGACCAAACATAGAAAATACGAGCATATGATGTAAATGCACATATTTTTAATGTAAATAAAATTAAGTAAAACTTTTCATATGATATAAGTGCACATATTTTCATACATGTATTAATGTCACGCAACCACTTAAATTTATCTTCGTTGCATCCATATCTTTAAATTGTACAAAATCTGTCATAGAACTATATAAATATGCCAACACTGATGCTCCCCAAGCGTGGCGCGTAGGTGCGGCCAGGTCTACCAA
Source organism: Iris macrosiphon (assembly GCA_036927795.1). NCBI lineage: Eukaryota > Viridiplantae > Streptophyta > Magnoliopsida > Asparagales > Iridaceae > Iris > Iris macrosiphon. The sequence continues at coordinate 319,461,673 of JAYESA010000004.1, forward strand.
AAAAAGGTAGAAAACGTAAATCAACTAAATCTGATGAGTCAAGAAACAACATTCCGCATAATAAACCTAGCAAGTAGGCTCTGGTGCAAGCAATGACCTGAACAAATAATGAAGAAATGATATATGTTAAATTAAATTAAAAATATATTATGTAAATAATAACATAAGCTGCGAAAAAAATTATACTTACCCGATCCTCATCCACTGAGATAAATTGATCACCAATACGATCTAGGTGCAAAAAGTTGTGACGGAGCCACGTAAACGTCACAAGGTTTTTACTAGGTTTATTACGCGGCGCCTCTACACCTAGGTACTTCGTAATCATAGTGTTGGCAGAAATTGATTTATCAAATATTATAGGTTCACCCGTAATAGGTAAACTAAAATATTTGCCACATCTGCTAGAATAATACTCATCTCTCCGAATGATAGTTGTAAGGTATTTCGTCCGGGCCACCAACGCTCAAGTAAACTGAAGATTAAGTCTCCATCGTGTTGCATAAAATGTATTTTGTCAACATAATAAAAGTCAAATATTTTCAACAGTGTCACCTGGTGGTTGCTCAACCTTCAATACCCAAGTCTGCTATCATGACGCCACGGGATATGCTCTCGGTACTGTTCATCATTAGTATAATCGTATTGCTATGTATGAAAAACATAGACGATGTCATTAGTAGACATGTACAAAATATCATTCATATTGATTTACACAATTAAATTTTATTGTACCTTCCCATAAAATACCAAACTTATATGTTTCGCACGTTGCTGGATTATTAAATCCGTAGTAGGCCCTCCAGGAATACGTTCGTCTTTTGGCTGCTCATCTGTACAATTATGGTTGTCAAAACACATATTTTTGCTGTCCGTCGTTTTACACGTTACATAATTTAAATTTACTAAATAAACACTAGTATCCTAACATTTAAAAAATAACATAAAATTATTGCATATACAAATGAGTGTATAAATGAAGGAGAATAGAATAGAGACCTTCAACAATAAGGATTGTGTGTGCTCACAAAGACTGTTGTGTCCACTTGCAAAGGAGAGAAAATGAAGGCTGCTCGAATTGCTGCTATGTTCTCACAATGACTGATGTGTCTTACTTCTTAGTGCACTCTGTTCTTCTTCTTCCTCCTCTTCTTATAACTCACTCCTCCCACCAACTTCTCCTTTTTATTTAATTACTCATCTCCTTTACTTCCTCCCTCCACGAGACATGTCTCTTCTTCTTTTTTCTTTACTCTCTCATGTCTCTCCTTCTTTTTTCTTGTCAAGTCTCATCTTCTTTTTTCTTGTCAAGTCTGTTGTCTCACATTTTTGTGTGTGTAGTCTTTCTTGTCTCTTCCTCGTTAAACCAAACCGAAGAACATTAGCTCATTCTCGTTGAACAAAATCGAAATAATAGCTGTTGGACATAAACCAAAACCAACTCCTGAACCAACACCAATCCATAGACCCAGATCAAATTTCAAACCCAAATAAAAATTAAACCAAACCAAAATCCAAATTTCAAACCTAAATAAAAATCAAACCAAAATCCAAAACTAAAGTAAATAAAAAAAATTTAAAATCCAAAACAAAACTAAATAAAAAAATTAAAATCCAAAACAAAACTAAATAGAAAAAAACTAAATAAAAAAATAAAACATAACTAATTAAAAAAAAACTCATTAAACAAACCAAATCAAACCAAACCAACCAAACCAAATCAAACCACCCCAACCCAACCCGCGGACCCCACTGCCAAGCACAAAATCGGCCAACTAAGTTGGCGGATTTTGGACAGTGGGTCCAGATTGGGGCCCACGTTTGCCTTTTGCTATCCACGTGTCGGCTGCGGTCTGTTCTCCGCCAACTGAGTTGATGGACTGTATTTTTATTTTTAATTTAGATAAATTTATTTCGTTTGCATTAATTTAATATAATTTAATTTTGCTACACTAAATTTCCTGTAAATTAATTAGGGAAGACCATCGACTTAGTCCATACATGGTGATTGGGTCCGATATGGTTAGGATCGGTTGGATGCGATATCCGAATATTGGTTTAACATACTTACATGATAATTGCTACAATGTAAATTGATTCCAATGTTTTGATTGGACGATGTATCCAAACTCTAGCCATTATTATTTGGTTCTAGTTTTGGAAGCTTGGGAATGAATTTTGGCTTCCTCTCATGTTCCTAAAATTTGGAATTGAAAATTGGGAAAAATATGGGGGTTGGGGGCTTCAGTATTTTATAGTTGTGAAAAAGTAAAATACAATGTCTTTCTTGGAAATATTTTTATATATTTTTTTTAGAAATATTAGTTGTGTGCATTAATTATAAAAAAAAGACGATAATACCTTCAATAACACCATTTGCATTTAGGACGTGTTTGGTAGGAGAAAAAAGTGGGAGGAAGAAAAATAGAATAGGGAATGATTCTTTTTTTTTTTTTTTTTTTTGCTATGGAAGGAAAAGTAGAAGCAAGAAAAAATTGAGGAATTAATTTTTTTCTCATAATCTAGAAAATTCAATCAATAAAAAATTGTAAAAAAAATGGAGGCTTATATTAATTAACAATTTTACCCTCGTATTAATTGTATTATTTAAAAATTATTCATGAAATCAAATGGTAGATAAGTATTTTTAAATGAGAATAGAATTGATAAAACCTATATTTTTTTACCCTCTTTTCTTCTACTTTTTCTTCCATATCAAATAAAGGAAAGTATTCTCTTCTCTTTTCCATCATTCATACCAAACATAAAAGAAGAAATCATTTCCATATGGAAGAAAAATATATCATTATTTTTCTTTTCTTTTACTTTTTTATCCCTCGTATTGTTAGAAATAATTGTCGCTTTCTTATTGAAAATTTTTGTGAATCAAAACAAACAGAAAATTAGATTGATGTTACCGGCCCCTGGGAAGTCGTGCACGAAACACTGCCCTAAGAGTTGATTCGGGATCTGTGTACAGACGTTCCCGAAGCTCCTAGTGGTAAAAATCTCGCACTACTAGTATCTCGTCGTCGCATACGACTTGGAGAGAATGACCAGAACTTAGCTCTGCCCAGAGCTTGGAGATGAGTGAAATGACGATGAAGAATGGAGTAAAAAAATCTGTTGGCAGCAATTTTTCGGATAGAAAGATTTCTTGTCTTCACAAAGAAAATTAGACAAATATATAATACTAATATGTAACGGTCTGAATTAATTTTCCTATTAATTCAGCTGTTACACAGGAGAGAAAAAAATGAACATGGACACAAAATTATAACGGTTCAAAAATAATTTGTAACGGAAGAAATTAATTTTCCAACGTTCAGAAAATTAAATAAAAATTGAAGAGGAGCAAAAAGAATTTTAGGGTCACAGCCCAAACCCGAAGAGAAAATCGAATCGGCATTCGGCGCCCGTAGATGTGGGCACGTACCCGCACCCGTTACGCGCGCCAAATCGAACCGAACCGAACCAAGCCGAGCCGGGCCGGGCGGCGGCGGCGGCGCGCGCGCGCGTGTGGCCCAAGGGGTTTCCCACACAACAACTTTAAGAGAGCAAAGAAGAGAAACTAATATATGTACACAAGAAAGCTTTGGCCCATCCGATGTGGGACTAAAGAAAAGGAAAGGAGCTTGAGCTTTTGAAAGTAAAGCCAACAATCCCCCCCAAAAGGTCAAGTTCCGAAACAGAGATAAGAGTGAAGTAAAGAGAGAGAGAGAGAGAGAGAGAGAGAGAGAGAGAGAGAGAGAGAGAGCATCTGGGCAGTAAAATACTATGCATAGATGAGATGGACTACAGCCTTGAATCTCACGTAGTGACTATTGCCTTAATCTGAAGAAGTGCTTGATGGACTATGCCTTGAATCAGACTTCTTGAACCAGATTTAGAAAAATAGCACACATAGTACGCTAGAGGTCCTTGGTCTATCGGGTGGCGCTTTTAAATGACCATGCGCACTTTTCCACATTCATGAGAGTTGTCTGGGATCACCCTGTCCCATAGTCACGGCCTTCACGACCTCTCATATAGGTAAGTCCTTAATGGTTGGTGATATGAATCAACCCAGCATTACAGCTTGGACCTATTAAGAGTCTAACCTCATCCTAACCATATCACACAGGAACACTGTCACCATAGGGATGGGGAGTCATTGTACACATGTACAGCCGCTTGGGCTTTATTTTAATAAGACTTTAATCTTTAGTCAGTGTTCCATAAAGTCACCTAAGTTCAGCTTGTTTTTACCCATTGAACCGGCTTCTTGGGATCTCCAATCAGACTCGGTTGGGTTGCCACTGCTGGTGACTAACTTATGGGCTTAACCCCATCTCCCTCGATGATTCTAGGATCAAAGTCCTAGACAGACCCTTCGTCAAGTGATCTGCAAGGTTCTTTTCTGACTTTATATAGTCAAGAACCACATATTTGCCTAGTAGGCTTTTTATTGACTTGAAGCGCAGCTGCAGATACCTGTTCATCTTAGCATTCACAGAATCATGCTTTGGTAGTTCAATAACAGATTTATTATCATAGTTTATGGAAATTGCAGGAACAGGACTAAGAGAAACAGGTATATGCATAATAAGATTTTTAAGCCATTCAGCTTCTGTGCAAGTTGTATCTAAAGCTATCATTTCGGAGTCCATTGTACTCCTAGCTATGATAGTTTGCTTACAAGAGCCCCAGGAGATTACAGCTCCTCCTAGAGTAAATACATATCCAGTAGTAGATTTTATATCATGTGAGTCGGTTACCCAGTTTGCATCTGAATAACCTTCTATGATATCAGGGTGCCTAGTAAAATGAAGTTTGTAATCTAGGGTGCCCTTGAGATATCTAAATACCCTATCCAAGGCAGTCCAATATGACTGATTTGGGTTACTGATATATCTACTTAGTCTCCCAATAACAAATGCAATATCAGGTCTTATCCTGTTTGTTATATACATAAGGGAGCCTATCATCTGTGAATATTTATGTTGTTCCAAAGTTGATCCTTCATTCTTTTTTAGTACAATACTGCTGTCATAAGGAGTAAGGACATGTTTCTTATCAAATAACTCAAACCTTTTTAGCATTTTTTCAATTGAATGTGCTAAAGATAGAGTATAACCCTCTTTGCCTTTGGTCACTTGCATTCCTAAAATTAAGTTTGCTTCTTTTAGGTCTTTCATATCAAACTGGCTAGATAAATAGTTCTTTGTAATATTTATCAATTCCAGTGATGAACCTAGGATAAGGATGTCATCTACATACAAGCATAAAATGACACAACTTTTACAAGTACCTTTAGAGTATATACATTTGTCATACTCATTTGACAAGAAACCATATTCACAAATTACTTTGTCAAATTTATTGTGCCATTGTTTGGGAGCTTGTTTCAAGCCATAGAGGGATTTTACTAGTCTGCAGACTTTCTTTTCTTGACCTTCAGCAATGAAACCTTCAGGTTGGTTCATATAAAGTTCTTCCTCTAGATCTCCATTCAAAAATGTTGTCTTTACATCCATTTGATGGATTAGCATATCATGAATGGATGCTAAGGCCAAGAGAGTTCTAATGGATGTGATTCTAGCTACAGAAGAGTAGGTATCAAAATAATCTAACCCTTTCTTCTGGGTAAAACCCTTAGCAACTAATCTAGCTTTGTATTTCTCTATAGTACCATCGGCTCTGAGTTTCTTCTTGAAAATCCACTTACAACCTATTATTTTATTGCCTAAAGGTAGATCTGTTAGAAACTAAGTGTTATTCTCCATGATGGAGTTGTATTCACTGTTAATGGCTTCTTTCCAGAAGGGAGCATCAGGAGACGACATTGCTTCTTCATAAGTTGATGGATCACCCTCTATCAAAAAGGTGAAGAATCCTTCTCCTAAATTTTTTTTAATCCTATTTCTTTTACTCCGTCTAGGTTCTAAGTCTTGTTCAGATTGTGAGCTAGGTATTTGGACTTGAGAACTAGTAGAGGGTATGGAGGAAGAGATTAAACTTCTATCCTTAAAAGGAAATATGTTTTCAAAGTAAACTGTATCTCTTGCTTCTATAATGGTATTGTTAGAGATTTCATTTACTTCTGAGTGAGTCACTAGAAATCTATTGGCATAGCTGTCTAAGGCATATCCTATGAAAACAGCGTCTACAGTCTTGGGACCAATCTTCCTCTTTTTAGGTTCGGGAATTCCGACTTTAGCAAGGCATCCCCAAACTCTAAGGTAATTAATCCTAGGAGCTCTACCTTTCCACAGCTCATAGGGAGTCTTATCTTTTGTCTTACTAGGAATCCTATTAAGAATGTAACAGGCAGTTAAAAGGGCTTCTCCCCACAAGTTATCAGGAGCACTAGAGCTGAGAAGCATGGCATTCACCATATCTAACAGACTACGGTTCTTGCGTTCAGCAACTCTGTTAGACTAAGGTGAATATGGAGCAGTTACCTCATAAATTATTCCATGTTCTTCACAGAAGTTAATCATTTCGTTTGAGGTATATTCTCCACCACGATCAGATCTAAGGATCTTAATCTTCCTTTCTAATTGATTCTCAGCTTCAGATTTGTAGACCTTAAATTTATCTAGAACTTCATCTTTTGTTTTGAGAAGGTAGATATAACAATACTTTGAATAATCATCTATAAACGTAACAAAGTATTTTCTACTGCCTCTGGTCAAAATCCTATTTGAGTCACATACATCACTATGGATAAGTTCTAGAAGGTCAGAATTTCTTTCTACAGATTTGAATGGTAATCTAGTGTGTTTGGCTTGAACACAGATTTCACATTTGTGTTTGTCATCTATTGGAGTCTTGGGAATAAGATCTAAAGTCATCATTCTTTTAATAGAACCTAGGTTCACATGACCTAGTCTGACATGCCAAACATTTGAAGATTATATATTAGAGACAATGAGAGAACAATCAGAAAATTTATTCATTGTGCTTAAAAAGAAAAGTCCGTCTTTTACAAAGTATTTTCCTATAAAGGAGTCATGCTTAGAAAATACTACTTTATTTGCCTCCATTACAACTTTGTATCCTGAGGCTACAAGAAGGGATCCACTAACTAGGTTTCTCCTGACAGACGGCACATGAAGAACATCATGAAGAGTTAAGATTTTTCCTGATGTCATCTTCAGGTTAACTTTTTCTCTTCCAATAATTTGTGTCGTTGAGCCATCTCCTAGGGTCACACCTCCTCCACTTGATTCCTGATAGTTTGAAAAACATGAGCGATCAAACAAAATGTGAACATTAGCTCCAGAATCCAACCACCAATCATCAGAATGGTAAGAGAGGTTAATAAGGGGTTGAAAGCTTACAGACCTGAAGGAACTCGAAGAACCTTTGTGAAGCATGTTCGCTTCTGGTCTAACTGAGCCCTTTCCTTTGTAGGAGGTCTGGACAGCTTCCTTCTTCCTATGGTAGCAGTTGGTGGCCATATGGTTTGTTTTACCACACACAAAATAAAATCTCTTCTGATCCTGAGTCTGACTAAAATTTCTAGGTTTTTGGTTTTGGTGATGATAGTTTTGGTGATGATGGTTTTGGTGGTTAGGCTGAAAGTTTTTCTTCTTCTTGAAGAAATTCTTTTTGGATTTATAAGAAAAATTAGATTTGGGTTTTCCTTGGCCTTCTACAAGATTTACCTTAGCTTTAGATTTAGGCTTAGGCTTAGACCTCAATCTAATTTGTTCTTCGGTTCTAATTTTCTTTAGGACTTGATTGTAGGTAAGATCTCCTTGTGCATGGATAAGTTTCTTAGAAATATCAGACCAAGAGGGAGGTAGCTTGTCTATTAGGCATGCTATTTTATGCTCATTGGAGAAAGATGTCCCTTTGGCTTGAATATGCCTAAGGTATTATTGGAATTCATGGAGTTGGTCATTCATTGGCTTGTTATCTACCATGAAATACCTATTAAAGGTTGAAGAATTAAACCTTTCTATTCTGGCATCATCACAGTCGTATTCATCTTCCAAGGCTTTCCAGAGTTCTTTAGCGCTCTTGTATTCAAAAAATATATCATACAAGGATTCAGATAGTGCGCTTAGAATTCTATGAAAGCAGTGGAAGTCTATCTCTTTAGGGGTTTTTGGTTTCGAGGAGGTGGATGTCACGACCCAATTCCTTGGAATCGTTGGGGCGTCCCCCGAATCGAGATGCCGTGCGGGCCTGGGGTTGCGCCCGCACAAGGCTACAGTATTTTGCATAGCAAGCACATATTCAGAGTACACAGATAAATTAAAACACAGATTTGAAACATAGAAAAGTTCTCTTTATTGATAATGAACATCTATTACAAACTCCTGAACGAGTCAGCTAATATGCCGAACGGCTTACAAAAGAGATGACTCAAAATGAGTTAGCAGTCCTGTACATTACATCCCTTTATAAACTCAAAATGATAAAGACCTCCTGGCTGGAGGATAGCTTTGCCACGGAGCTGCATTTGTGTATGAAGAGTTGCAGCTTCGGACTTCAAAAGGCTTCAAGGGCGCGGTGAAGATGCGCCAACAGCTGGACTGGATCGGGAAGACGACTTCGGCTCCTCGCTCGGTTCGCCTTAGTGCGGAGAACCTGTTTCAACGAGGGTCAGCATATCGAAACATGCTGGTGAAGGCGAGCTAGCCGAACTATACCAATCAACACGTTGTTTTAATGAAGCATGCATATTTGTGGGTTTCTATCTTGCCTTAGTTCATTTACAAGTAAGCAGCATATTGAATTTACTGAAATGAACGTGCCACCGTTCGGTGGATTTTACCTGACCGTCTGAATTACCTGCACAATACTTACCATACCTTCCCTGCCACGAAGACACAAGTTAGTATGCAACAGGTTTAAATATACAATAGATCACTGGCATGGTTGCCATAGTGGACGTAGCCGAGGACAAGGATAGCATGCTACGAGAGAACACGATTGCGCTGCAAGCTATCCAGTCCCGAACACGACGACTACACACGAGTTTCGCCCGGATCGGATCGGTGCCAGTGCCCCAGCGACCGTCCGCAGAACCAATACCTTGTGCACAAGTTGTCCATGATCGAACACGATGAACAAGTTAACAAGTCATGCATTTGAGGCAACACGAGTGCAAGAACACGAGTACACGACAAGCAGTATTGCATGATTTATTTTGCATAGCCTCCCTGAACAATTATGCATATACAAGATGTGTTCTATACTTAGCACGTTTTATAGAACATTTGCACGAACAAGCATACGATAAGGCAACAGTTCACAGGTTTGATTGACAAGCATAATAACCAAGTCTATTGTCTTTTATCTTGGTTTCTTTTATTATTATTTGGTATCGTTTGATCGGGGCAAAGGAGTGAAGCTTGGAAGCAGGGCTAGCTAATCGGGTTGGTAGCCACTCACTTAGATTGATGGAAGGAGAAGGAAAGAGGCGCTTCACGACTCCGCTCGCAAGCCGCCTACTGCTCGTTCACCTGCACACGAACAGCTCGATTAATACTTCTTTCTCTCTTTCCATTCTCGGAATAGAAGTGCAAGTCAATGAACGAAAATAATAAAAACCATCGAAATCGTTCAAGGAAAACAAGCAAATCACAAAACCAACTCAAAGCACGAAAGCAACAAGCGACATCGAAAACCGAGGCAATAAAAGATAGCAGCGGAGAGGTCCCTCCTGACTCTGCCGCTAAGCCGATCCTTGGGGCACGGTCCACTGAATATGGAAATCGATTCCGAAGAAACAAATCCATAACGAGGACGAGTTTTTAATTCAATCTATCCCGGTCGAACGATACCGTCTTGTGTTTCTTAGCCGCGCTCTCCGCACCGGGAGAACGGGGCGCTACAGTGGACACTCCTATGTCAGACTCAGTATCATCAGAATCATTTGTGATGGGTGTGGACCATCAATGGCAGAAATAAGTCCTAAGGTCGTGAGCCAAAATTTTATTTGGCTCTGCCATCTTTTAAAGTATGAGCCATCAAACTTAGCAGGTTTTGCAGTAGAGGATTCCTCCTTACCAGTCATGAATGCAGTCTGAAAAATATAAATTTATTTAATAACAATGTCTAAGATAATAGTTTAGGTGGTCTTTGCTAATCAATCTTAAAATCTTTAGTTTTTCAAGTGTTAATCAACTCAGGTTAGCTGTAGGGGCCGGTTCCCAGCTAGCGGCGGTCCGAAGACTCTTAAGTACCGTGTCGCTTAGGGCTATTTACACCCGGTTGACAGAAGGACCCTTTCGGCTTGTGCCCGAGTTTGTCTCTACTTTGAAACTTTAGATTTGAAGATTTATTTGCAATTTTTTTTTTACTAAACTATTTTCTTTTGGTCCTAGATTGCTTTCAAAATACTAAGTGATTAAAAATGAAGCAAATTGTATGTTACAATTGAAAAAAAAATTGTGATCAAAATTGCAATTGACAAAATTATCAAATGTGCTAACAATTTTTAAAACACTTTAAGCAAATTTGCAATTTGACAGTATAGTAAGCAACTTGATAAGTAAACAAATAATCATAAATTTGCTATGGTAAATATTAAGCAATTGAAATTTCTAGAATTTTTTTTTAGCAATTGTATATTGAATTATTAAGTACTAGTAAACACTTTAATCAGAATTTTTTTTTCCTCTAGAATAAATCAACTTAATATTTAGACCTCTGGGGAAATGAATCAACTTAAACTTAAACAAACACTAAATCAATTCTAACAAAGTTCAACTCTAACAGTAACTATTAAATCAATTCTAACAAACAGTGAATCAATTGTAACAAAGTTCAACTCTAACAGTAACTATTAAATCAATTCTAACAAACAGTGAATCAATTCTAACTGTTAAATTGATTTTTCTAGAATAAATCAACTTAAACAAACAGTAAGAAATAGTTAGAAAAATCAATGGTAACAAATAAATCAATTCTAACAGTAACTATTTAACAAACAATAACCAATAGTTAGAAAAATCAATTCTAACAAAATCTCAACTCTTAGATTGTTAGAAATAATTGTCGCTTTCTTATTGAAAATTTTGTGAATCAAAACAAACATAAAATTAGATTGATGTTACCGGCCTCTAGGGAAGTCGTGCACGAAGCACTGCCCTAAGAGTTGATTCGGGATCTGTGTGCAGACGTTCCCGAAGCTCCTAGTGGTAAAATCTCCGCACTACCGGTATCGCGTCGACGCACACGACTTGGAGAGAATGACCAGAACTTAGCTCTGCCCAGAGCTTGGAGATGAGTGAAATGACGACGAAGAATGGAGTGAAAAATCTGTTGGCAGTAATTTTCCGGAGAGAAAGATTTGTTGTCTTCACAAAGAAAATCTGACAAATATATAATACTAATATGTAACGGTCTGAATTAATTTTCCTATTAATTCAGTCGTTACACAGGAGAAAAAAAATGAACGTTCAGAAAATTAAATAAAAATTGAAGAGGAGCAAAAAGAATTTTAGGGTCCCAGCCCGAACCCGAAGAGGAAAACAAATCGGCATTTAGCGTCCGCGTACCCGCACCTGTTACGCGTGCCGAACCGAGCAGAGCCGGGCCGGACGGCGGCGGCGGCACGCGCGTGTGGCCCAAGGGGTTCCCCCCACAACAACTTTAAGAGAGCAAAGAAGAGAAACTAATATATGTACACAAGAAAGCTTTGGCCCATCCGATGTGGGACTAAAGAAAAGGAAAGGAGCTTGAGCTTTTGAAAGTAAAGCCAACACGTATCAAACGAAGCCTTAAGTAAACTACATCATTCTTTTCTTCTTCTTTTTTTCCTTTCACTTTTCCATCCCTTCTACCAAACGAAGCCTTAAGTAACAATTGTATTATAAAATTGATGAAAAGATATTTGTAAAAAAATAAAATTCTCATTTATATTTGAAACAGAGACATAAGCAAAAAAAAAAAAAAAAAAATCAGGCAAACCAAATATGGGTATAATTTTTTATTTTTTTTTATTTTTTTTAGTAGAGTAATGAAAAATAGATTTCTATAAATAACAAACATTCGTCCAAACAGACGCCTCCTAAAAATTTCCAGGATTTTAAAAGCTGATAAACTTTGTTTCAATCCATTGTAATCCACGAGGCCAATACCACCTCCTGGTAAGAGTACATAGATTTTGACAGTTTGAGTCAGTAGTATAACCGAATGACCACTCATTATGAAACAAGTAACAACCAAAAGCTAAACTCTTCCACAAGCAGCCAGACCGTCCCATGTATTCTTCTTGTGACTACTTCTCCCTCCCTTCCACTCCATGTAATAGTAGTTTTTTATTTATTTTCCTCTACACCCATCATCAAAATCCTCTCTCCTCCGGCTGCTGAGTAACTAAAGGTGGTGCCCAAGAACACCCTCTTTTGTTCCTCTACAGGACAATGTATATATGTCTGTTGTCATTCAATTCTTGTTTTGTTTTCTTGTTTTCATGTTGACAGAAGGACCCAGACCCCTTCTGGTTCAGACCACAGAGAAAGAATTCACTCAAGTCCTATGAAGATATCCACAGCTGTAAGTACTTCTCTTGGTTCATTGCTGCTACATTCTTCTTCTTCTTCTTCTTGAATCTTGATTATGATTGTGAACTGTTATCATATTGGAAATCCATAACCTGAAGTTGGTTCTTGATTTAGTGATATGAAAATTGAGACAAAATGTAGGGACTGGGTTTGATCAACATTATTTGATGAGCCTCTAAGTTATTCTTGATAAAGATGGTTTCAAGATTCTTTAGATTTTTATCAACCTTGAGTTCTTCTTCTTCTTCTTCTTGAAAATTGAGACAGGGAATGTTGGGTTTGGTTCTGATCAGATTATTTGATGAACCTAAGTTCATGATATATAATGATCATTTCAAGGAGAGGTTCATTTCATCTGGGTTTTAGGCTAGCTTTGTTCTTTGAATTTCTAACTTCCAAGCAGAGCTTGTAAAATTGAACTTTGAACAACCCCATCCCACCCCCAATTTTTTTTTTCTTGTTCTAACTGCAAACAGAAAAGATCAATTCTTAATGTAGACAAATGTCAAAATTCCCTCATGGATGTGTAATTTCTCTTCAGCTTCCCATTGCGCTTTTCATTCTCGCGACGATCGTTCAGTCTGCATGGACAGCCAGCGCCACGCACGGCTTCCACTGCAAGAAGCTGAAGTCCAGTGTCTCTCGTCCGCACAGCGTCCCCATTACGGAGTTTGGTGCAGTCGGAGATGGCGTCACACTCAATACTTTAGCGTTCCAGAATGCCATCTTTTACCTCCAGTCGTTCGCCAACAAGGGTGGCGCCCAGCTGTTCGTGCCTGCCGGAAAGTGGTTGACAGGGAGTTTCAGTCTCATCAGCCATCTCACGTTGTCGCTGGACAAGGATGCAGTAATAGTTGGATCCACAGTGAGTTTTGATGTTTTTGCTAATTTTGGTATAACGTTTGGGAAACTGTCCGGAACTTGTTCTAAAGGCTTATGATGTCACATTTTTATCTATATAGAAGGTGCAACAGTTATCATTGCTTCAATTAACAATGATTATACATTGCTAAGTAACCTCTGCACATGACATGGATGTGTCGTGTTAGTTTATCAAGTTTCTCAATGAATCCTTTGTTTAGTTCTGATATGGACACCTATACACATAAGATGTCTACCTACATTGAACATTATATGTTGCATATATAATTATGCTCGGAAAGCACATTGTACACTAGTTTCATCCTTCTGTGAGAGGAGAACAGATTAAAGTTTGACAGAGTTTTCTACAAACAGGTTATAAGCAATGCATAACTAACATTGTTTATACTCTGCTATAGTGTTGTCCTGAAATTACATACAAATTTTCAGTGCATATTTAGTTAATAAGATATATAATCGTTAAGCATAATTTAGTACATATATCTCAAGATTTTGTCCATGTAAATGTTGAACATTACAAATATTGGCACACAAAGCAAATTGAAGTGCATTATTGTAATGTTCATTCGTTTCTGTAATTTCTTATCTTTATTAGTATTTCTCAGGAATCATCGTGAAGTTACAGCCATATGAAAGATAGTGAAGGTCTGTCAATTCAGTCAAACAATGGACTGGTTGGTTATGTTGATTTTCATTACATTCATATGCATATATGTAGGTTGTCTGCATGCATGTCTACAAATGTAGCCATGCTCGTATATCGGTTTTATAGAAGGTTTCCACATTGGACATTCTAGATACTAGGACAAATCGTAGCCCGTATCCCTTGTCCAAGTTATACTGGTTTAACTCTGGACAGACACGTACCACATCCATAGAGAACTTTCTTATAGCATAAACAATCTTAAGCCGCATGCAATTCCTCTCATCCTTTTTATTAGATGACAAAAAGGGTTGTGGTGCAGTCAAATTGACTTATCAAGTGTCAGAGCCAGGAATTTTACTTGGGGCTGAGGTGGGAGCAAAAATGATTCAACATAGAGCACATTTTAAACGTAATTCTTAATTGCATTTTAGCAGACAATTTATTTTATGGTAACAAGAAATTTTGTGATATGTTAAGATGTATAGGGAGACTAATATATTTTTAACTGGAGGCTGGATTGATTGGAATGTATTGCAAATGTATTCGTGTCATATTGGAGGGTAATTTTAAATGAATGAACTAGTGTTTTTCATCTGAAAAATTATAGGATATATGTACAAGTGTTTGAGATTATTTGATAAGAGATGTTTATTTGAGTTGTTTTTGGAAACTTCACTTTAGTTTTTAAAACTGAAGGTTGTTTTAAAATTTTGTATGGATGGTGATTTGTTCAGAACTTGTGTGTAAATGCTAGATACTATGACAATGAGGTTGGTATTTTTTGTGGCTTCCAATTACATTAACTTGCACATTCGATAAAAGAAAATTACTGTTAAATATGTAAAGGTTTTATACCATAACTCCGTAGTTAATACCATTCTTTTAAGTTGGCTTTCACTGATGGTGAGAGGAAGTTCACATTTGTAAATTGAAGAGAAAGACACCGAAACATAAATTTGGCATCTTTATTTAATGGCACTTGCCCCTGCCCTCCATATAGGGTCGTTTATAACATTCTAAGGGCCAACTACAAATACTAAAAAATGACATTTTTTAATCCGTCTAAAAAAATGGTCTTTTATGACATTCTAAGGATCATGTTATTGCAGTTTCTAAAAAATAGGGAGGCCTAAATCTACAAATGGAGATTTCACATTAGTAATATATATAAAGGTTAAAATTTTAGAGGCCTTTCATTTTGGGGGCCCTGTGCTTTCGCACAGCTTGCACATGCTCAGAAAGAACATGCCTCCATAAACGGACAACCACGTACTACAATGTGTCTAAAGCAAGGTTCGAAATATCAATATCGAATCGGTTTTGGCACTGCTGGATTGGAGTTTCGGAGTTTTTGGTTTCAGAAAGTCAAAAAATTATAAACATCATTAAAAGAAAAACATGAAACATATTTGATAAATTTAGCCATAATTTATATATTATTTTTTGTTTCTTATTAGTTTTGATTCTTTTGAACGAAATAATTTTCCTTCAGCCATAAGAACTTTAATAGTTCATTTATTTACTTTGACAAAGTACTCTCATAACATATAGTTTTGACGAATAATATTGTGATGGATGAATGTTGTGAATTTATAGATATACAACTCCAACAAATGGTAGTGGATACATTGTGTCAATAAAGAATTTTACGAAACATTGTAGCATGTTTATCTTTGGTGCGACCATGCTCGTCTCTTTTTCTTTTAACTCCTGTATTCTAAATTGACTGGAAAAGAGGTCCTTAAGGACAGTATCGACCAGTATTCGTCAATATCGGCCAATATTGATCGGTATCAATATGAGTCGGTATTTGATCGCACATTGCAAAACCGATACTATATGTATCAGTATAGGGAAATACTGCAAAATATGGTATAAGGTAGTGAACACGGAACAAAGTATGCAAAAATCTCAATTCATCTCTTGCCTAAATGTTCGATAAAAGAAAATTATTGTTAAATATGTAAAAGTTTTATACCATAACTCCGTAGTTAATACCATTCTTTTAAGTTGGCTTTCACTGATGGTGAGAGGATGTTCACATTTGTAAATTGAAGAGAGAGACACCGAAACATAAATTTGGCATCTTTTTTTAATGGCACTTGCCCCTGCCCTCCATATAAGGTCGTTTATAACATTCTAAGGGCCAACTACAAATACTAAAAAATGACATTTTTTAATCCGTCTAAAAAAATGGTCTTTTATGACATTCTAAGGGTCATGTTATTGCAGTTTCTAAAAAATAGGGAGGCCTAAATCTACAAATGAAGATTTCACATTAGTAATATTTATAAAGGTTAAAATTTTAGAGGCCTTTCATTTTGGGGGCCCTGTGCTTTCGCACAGCTTGCACATGCTCAGAAAAGAACATGCCTCCATAAACGGACAACCACGTACTACAATGTGTCTAAAGCAAGGTTCGCAATATCAATATCGAATCGGTTTTGGCACTGCTGGATTGGAGTTTCGGAGTTTTAGGTTTCAGAAAGTCAAAAAATTATAAACATCATTAAAAGAAAAACATGAAACATATTTGATAAATTTAGCCATAATTTATATATTATTTTTTGTTTCTTATTAGTTTTGATTCTTTTGAACGAAATAATTTTCCTTCAGCCATAATAACTTTAATAGTTCATTTATTTACTTTGACAAAGTACCCTCATAACATATAGTTTTGACGAATAATATTGTGATGGATGAATGTTGTGAATTTATAGAAATACAAATCCAACAAATGGTAGTGGATACATTGTGTCAATAAAGAATTTTACGAAACATTGTAGCATGTTTATCTTTGGTGCGACCATGCTCGTCTCTTTTTCTTTTAACTCCTGTATTCTAAATTGACTGGAAAAGAGGTCCTTAAGGACAGTATCGACCAGTATTCGTCAATATCGGCCAATATTGATCGGTATCAATATGAGTCGGTATTTGATCGCACATTGCAAAACCGATACTATACGTATCAGTATAGGGAAATACTGCAAAATATGGTATAAGGTAGTGAGCACGGAACAAAGTATGCAAGAATCTCAATTCATCTCTTGCCTAAATGTTCAAACCACATATTCGAGAAAAGCAATCGGCAACAACTATGGAAATGTCTAATTTTGCGCTTAAATACACGATTAGTTTCTTCACTACATCTACCTGTCTCAACAAAGTGATAATGGTAATATATCGCATCCGTATCTCTTATGCCACATACACATCTAGGCAGGCATGCATAAGCAAACTGGACTTTCACGGTTCAAAAATGATACACTTGCACGCTATGTTGAATGGACACGGATTCGACACAACACATTTCAGACACGGCGGTGACACAGATTCAGTGCCTATTGGTGTGACCTAGTGTAGTCCGTGCCGTGTCCGATATGTATGTCCGATGCGACACAACATGGACACACATGTATTTTGGAGTATCCGTGCTTGTTAGCTTGCATGTGAAGCTTTAGCGGACCTGTGTTTTCGCAATTATAATTTTAAGTAAGGTTTAAAATGGTGGCGGATATGTATCGGAACTGCATGAATAAGCAGTATCGGAACTGCATGAAAAAAAACTATTAGATTATAAGAAACAAGGTTGAAGTTAAACATACAACAAAGCTTTTATCCCAAATTGTATGAGATCTGAGATAAACCGATCTGGAACTGCATGAATAATCAGTATCGGCTGATACTTTCCGTATTGGGCTAGTTTTGGAAAGTTTTGATCGTTTTGGGTTCCATTACGACCTAAAACTGTCTGAACATTGCAGAAACTTGGGTAAGCTGACGAATTTTCTGACTGAAATTCCCTTAAGTTTTCAAATTAACCAAAACCTTTTGAACCTTTACCAACATTGGCCTAATGTGTTCTTGATTTGGCTTTATTTTCATTTTGAGTTTCATAAAAACTCTTTTAAGCATATGTGGCAAGTTACCTTAAATGTGTAATAATCATGCTACAATTGGTGGATAAGGATCATGCAATCAACTATTCCGAACCAACATAAAACAATATAAATAATTTACGAATCATGTTTAACTTTAACCTTACCAAATAGATTCTCCCATAAGTATGAGTGCTAATATAGTACTTAATGGAACCACGAGGACTAGAGGTAGGCTTAGACGAACATGGTTTGAAGCTTTAAAGAAGGATATGGTTTTTGTTAGCGTTACAGAGAACAATGGCCCTTAACAGAGCCGAATGGAAGAAGAGGATTAAAACAGCCGCCCCCAGAAATTTGGGATAAAAGCTTTGTTATATGTTTAACTTCAACCTTGTTTCTTATAATTTAATAGTTTTTTTTTCTCCAAGTGTCGAAACTCGTACCCCTATGAGAAACTGTCGAAACTGAATATATCGTCCCATACACAAATAAATTGTCCAATAACTGTATTTATATAGATCGTCTCCGGAACCAATACTGCACTTTTAGACCTTGCTTTAAAGAACATCTGTTGCTGCACTTATTAGAGCTTCACATCTATACTTATAAGCACTTCAGTATTATTCCCTTTAGTACTGTTATCAACACTCAATTCTGGCACTTAGTCTAATTACAAATGCTCCAAATTCTCAAAAATGTGACCAACATAAGGGACTTCCGAATAAAAAAAAACCGGAAACTTTAAACACATTGCGGATGAATGCATGTCTAAGAATTTTAGCTAGTGCAAAAACCAAATATATCCTCTCCATGTCTTACTAGGCGGAAATACCAAAGCATAGTGAAGACCTAGATTGCTTCAAGGTTTTGCTCTCTATAGATGCACTCTTTTACCTCTTTTTTTCTTTTATTACTAGACATTAATCTTTAGCATGGACCTCTTTTTCCTATATCCTCATATACTTCTACTGTGTTTTTGTGTCTCTTGTTTTTAATGTAGTCTAACTTCGTTGAAACTAACCAATCTGGCCATCCTTACATAGTATGACGCCAGAAGAAAGGCACCAGGCTTTCATGCCAACTTCTAGATCATTAAAATTGGCAGTGCCATTGCCAATTCTGGAGAGTTAGGATAATGCCTTAACTCTGTACTGTAGTTATTTGTGAATTTATGCCATACTGTAGTATGATAATTGTCAATTCTGAAGAGTCAGAATATTCTGTCAACTCTGTGCCAGAATTGTTCGTGAACTCAACGCCTTACTTAGTATGATATTTAGATAAACAATTCATCAAAATACCATGCCATAGACTCGCAACTTCAATACATTTGGTTCAAGATTTTTCCAAATAATGTTCTGTATTACTAATATTGGTACAAGAGCAAGTTCTAGTGCAATATTCTGATTCTTTTAGTTTATTCAACATAGAAAAAATATCTTTATTAATATTTATGGAAACTCTCCCCCAAGTCTTAGTGTCTTATGTTTTCACCTTCTTGGGTCAGATGTTGTGTGTTGACATTTCAATTGCAGATTAAGGCCAATAACCAATCACCTTTTTGTGCAATCGTCTTTCTATCAAGGTTCGCACAGTATTGGTATCGGAATCGGTATTGGATCTTATGAGTATCTCGGTATCAGCAATTTGGGGTGTTGGGGGAGAGGTTTCAGTGGTTTTGAATCCGTTGGTTTGAGTAGTTTTGTGGTTATATATATATATATATATATATATATATATATATATATATATATATATATATATACACGATTGGAACCAAGTTATTAACCATATGTTGAACTGATTACATATAAGAACAGGAAATATAACTTCTTCAGAAGTTGATGGAAGGAGTTGAATACATGAAATAACTCTATGAAGCTAACATATTTAACAACTAAACATTCTGCTATTTGACACTTTTCAGGGGTATCAAGACATTACAATGAACTTGTGTAGCGTTTGTAGATTCTGTAGAATACTCGAATGAATAATGAATAGACTATAGTACATGCTTAGATATGTGCACCAGAAGGCTATATATAATGATGTTCAGAATAAGAATACTGATGCTTATTCCATGTACAACCATATCATGGTATCAACTTCACTAGTAATTTATATTCTAGAAAATTAATGCATTTTGTTTTACGTCTGCATGTGTAATAAATCAAACATGCTAATTTTGGCCTCCTTCAGGACCCCTTTGAATGGCCCATTATTGAGCCATTACCTTCATATGGAAGAGGACGCGAACTACCTGGTGGAAGGCATCAGAGTCTTATTCATGGTTACAATCTGACAGATGTCGTTATTACAGGTCAATATATCCTCTCGTTTAGATTTATCTATGATTTCTTTTGAACATATTCATTAATTTCTTGTTTTATCTATGGTTCTATCCTTCTATGCTCTAAAAGCTTTTGACTAGAAAATTTGGAGGTCTCAAGAGGAAGAAACTAACTAATTTTCTCCATCAAAAGTTTGGTCTTGCTGATTCAAAATTTTATTTTGTTTCAGGAGAAAATGGGACCATTGACGGTCAAGGGAGTGTTTGGTGGGACTGGTTTAATAACCATACTCTAGACTATACTCGTCCTCATCTTATTGAGCTTATGTACTCAACTGAAGTCATTATAGCGAATCTGACCTTCAAGAACTCCCCATTTTGGGCTATCCACCCAATATATTGCAGGTTTGTTCCTCCTAGGATTAGATGCTTTCTCTTGTTTCTTATATTAGTTGATGCATGAGTGAAGATTTACTGATAAAGAAGACTTGGGACTGTTTTTGCTGGATGAACAGCCAAGTACTCGTCCAGAATGTCACAGTTCTCGCCCCTCTTGATTCGCCAAATACAGATGGAATTGATCCAGGTTAGTTTCTGACAGACCGAATTATTTATTCATCCCACCTTGTGAAGTTGAAAAAGAAATAAGAAAACATTTTTGGTTATTTACAAATACTATCGTCTCCATTTTGACCTTTCTGAAAAGAGAACCGGTCTGATTGTGCCTTTAACTGCAGATCTATTAGCATTGGTGGTAATATAAAACCTAGGAAGTATGTACACTCCAAAACCGGTGCCACATTACAGACACGGTGTCTGTATCGTGTCATATCTGTGTCTGTGCACCAAAGCATATAGCACAGGCAATTGCAAACTTCAACATGAAACTTACCAGATAGAATTTACACACCAAGTATAAAATGCTTTACTAATATGGATTTAACTACTGTTACAAATTTATGTGCAGAGTGCTGTTCATAGATTTCTTTCTAAAAACTTTCAGTTGTCGTTCTTCTTCTGAAAAAACTTCCAAAACTTTGAATCCAGATTCGTCGAACAATATCTGCATCGAAGACTGTTACATCAGCACCGGGGACGACCTCATCTCTATCAAGAGTGGGTGGGATCAGTACGGCATCTCCTTCGCTCGGCCTTCCTCCAACATCACCATCCATGGCATCACTGGCTCAACCAGGTCCGGCGCGGGCATTGCCCTTGGAAGTGAGATGTCCGGGGGCATCTCGGATATCAAGGCCAAGGGACTCCACCTCTCCGACTCGCAACATGGCATCCGGATAAAGACGTCCCCCGGACGCGGTGGCTACATCACGAATGTCTACCTGTCCGACATTGTCATGAGCAACGTCGAGTTCGCCATCAGTATCACCGGTGAGTACGGGGAGCATCCGGACGGGAGCAGTTACGATGCGACTGCCCTTCCCCTGGTAAATAGAATCACGATAAGAGACGTCGTGGGGACGAACATCGGCGTGGCTGGCCTCCTGGAGGGGATTCGAGGAGATAGTTTCAGCGACATCTGCCTCTCTAACGTGCTCCTCAACGTGACAGTCTTGGATCGTTCCCCGTGGGTGTGCTCGGACATTAGAGGGTATTCCAACCTGGTGTGCCCAGAGTCTTGCGAGCCTCTTCGAGGAGGAGGAGCAACCATCCGTTCTGCAGCTTGTTACGTTGCTGAAGGTTCAGGGACGCCGCCTCTTCTAGGAGGAGGAGGAGAAGCAACCATCGGTTCTGCAGCTTGTTACGTTGCTGAAGCAGGTTCAGGGACGCAGCAGGACTTTGTTAATTTTCCTGCCAGGGTTTCGTCGCTGTAGAAACTGGAAAATAATCACAGTTTTCACCTGATAAAAGAAGAAAAAAAAGTTCAATTTCGTGCCAATTTTAGAATAATTAGAATCAGTCTATAACTATATCAGAAATTTTGGTAGAAAGAAAGAAAGAAAGTTAATAGGTATTTGGGCAGAAAGAAAAACAATTTAGAAAATTGGGAGAGTGGATAGTTTTCGGCAGACCGCGCGGACGGAGGAGGGGACTGTAGCCGGAGTTGTGGGGGAGTGGTCGTTGGGGAGGGGGCTGTAGCCACCATCACCCGCCTCCGCTCCCGCCTCCGCTCTTCATTTGCAGTAACAGCAACAGCAACAACATCCTTTACCTCGTCCCTCCACGACCACTATCCTCTTTTCCAATTTTCTAAAACTTTCTGTAAATATATAAAACCTAACTGATCAAAAAACTGTCAGCCAACCAAACTAGACAGATCAAGTTTTCAACTTAGCTATGTTTGATTGGATTTTTTTTTTTTCCGTGAAATATTTTTATACTAATTGTAATATTTGATAGCTTATAATTTTTACGAAATTATTTTTCAAAAAATTATAATTTTTTTTATTTTTCTCTAAAATAGTGGAAAATAAAATTTATCGAACCCATAGAAAAATAATGACTCTCAAACACAAAATTAAGTTTTTCATGATTTTTTTGAAAAAATTTCATGGAATTTTTTGTTCTAAAAAAATATAATCGTAAAATTAGTTTATTTTTCACCTTGCAATCAAATACATTAAAAAAAAAAAACTAAGAATGTTTTATACATTACACAATTTATAACCATACAAAACCATGTAAAATTACTTTGGTAATGAATTACAATATGTGGAGCAGAGCGAAAGCGTGCGTACCGTAACACAATTTGTTGCGTTGGTAACGAATTCTAGTAACACAGGGTGAGAGAAATTATCAGCAAATGGTGGCGGCATCAAGATCAAACCCTAGCCGTCACTGCCATTTTACACTTTGTTCACATTTTATTTATAGTTAGTAACCTCCACTGTGGAGAACTCTGAATCCCAACACTACTAGCAAAAGCGATTACTTCATTAGTGCTAAGGACAATTAGAAGATTATGCAAGATGAGCCTCCAGTGCTCCTTGGATCTGTCACCTTTCCTCCAAAGTAAAATTTGTGATAATGTGAGAAGACAGAATAGAATGTCTGCCTATTCAGTAGTTCATACGTATACAAATGAAATTGATACTGAAATTGATTTTACATGGCGTTGACAATGGTATATATACTGTAATAATTTGAATGAGTCGATGACTAGTATAGAAGTAAATGTGATTTATTCTGACATTTTCAATCTAATTGTAAGAGAAGTTTCAGGGTTATCTTGGCTTATAAATTAATTCAGTTTTGAAGTATATGCACAACTCTCCTCTTGCATTTTCCCTATGTAATTTCATGGTTTCTAAAACAGTCATAAATAACATGGAATAGGATAATTTTGCTGGAGAGAATGGTTTGGACGATCTCAAAGAGAATATTTCGTTGGATCTGAGGATTGTTCTACTGGAAAAATTTAAGGACACATTACCTATGTCTTATTCAAGAATGAATATAGGTAATAGTTCAAAATATCATGTAGGTTACCAAAGATGTAAATGCAAACGCTACACATTTACGTTAGACTTACTGGGAACTGGATAAAATGCACTTGCCGAACATCTTATTTTACACTGTTGTAGATAAAGAAGAACATAGCGTACGTTCCTAATGCTAAACCAGTAAAACAATAGCAAATGCGATTCCGTCCGGATATGATGGAAGCAATCGAAGCAGAAGTAAAGAAACTAATAGCATGTGGCTTCATTCGAAAAGAGTAGCATCCTGACCGGGTAGCCAATGTCGTCCCAGTCATAAAAAAAATGAGAAGGTCCGTGTCTGCATAGACTATCGGGACTTAAACTCTGCCTGTCCAAAAGACGAGTTTCCTCTCCCCGTCACAGATGTCATGATAAACAATACATGCGGCTTGGAACGTATGTCTTTCATGGATGAATTCTCAGGATACAACCAAATCAAGATATCTTCCGATGACAAAAAATATACCTTTCCATACACCACTAGGAGTATACTGCTATACAGTCATGCCCTTCGGCTTGAAGAATACGGGAGCAACGTATCAACGGGCCATGAGTATTATCTTCCATAAGTACTTAGGAAGACAGTAGAATGCTATGTGGACGATATTGCTGTCAAGAGTCGTCTTAAAGATGATCACCTTCAAGATCTAAAGACGGTGTTCGAATTAATGCGTCATCACCAATTGAAAATGAATCCAACCAAATCCTTCCTGAGAGTTTCCAGTGGTAAATTCCTTGGATTCGTCATAACTTTCAAGGGTGTTCATATTGATCCCGATAAAATCAAAGCTATCCTCGAAATACGGCCTCCACGTAATTTCAAAGAACTTCGTGGTCTGCAAGGTCGTCTGGCATACATCAATAGGTTCATCTCCAATCTATCGGGACAATGCCGACCCTTCACTCAGTTAATGAACAAAGACATATCCTTTGTCTGAAATAAAGCATGTCAACGAGCATTCGAAGACATCAAACGATATCTCACAAATCCGCCAGTTCTTGTGTCTCCGATCATAGGGAAGCCCTTCCTACTATATGTTCGAGCAATGGATCACTCCCTATGAGCTTTTCTTGTACAGAAGAGTAACGAAGGCCATGAACATACAATCTATTATCTCAGTCTGTAAACCCCCTGATTTTTAAAATTTTAAAAACTGGATTTTTCATAATTTTCTGGAATTTTCTGAGATTTTTCTGTAATTTAAAAACAGGGTTTTAATTATTAAATGATTTTTAATTGATAATAAACAATTATAAAATATTATGAAAATAATATTTTTGGATGTAAAATGAAAAACTGGACTTAGGACAATTTTTCTGGAATTTATCGGACCCCGGACCTATTTTTTAAATGCCTAAAAACTATTTATTTAAATATTAAATTATTTATTTATTTATTATTTAATGATTATTATTATTATTATTATTATTATTATTATTATTATTATTTTTTATTTCTAAAACCCCAGCCCACTGGGCCCGGCCCACCGGGCCCAGCCCGAACCCAAACCCAGCCCGCGCCGCTAGCGGGTCGGGTCGGGTCGGTCAGACCCGCCCGCTAGCCAAACCCGACCCGCCCCTCTCTCTCCCCCACGACTCCCTCTCTCCCCGTGCCCGCCGCGTCCGGCGCCGCGTCCGGCGCCGCTCCGCCCGCCTCGCGCCGCGCTGCTCGCCACGTACCCCCACGTCCACCGCCACCCACCGCCTTCCCCGGCCGCTCCTCCCTCTCCCTCCCCTATAAGAACCCCCCTCTCGGCCATCTCCCCCTCCACCGCCTCGAGCCGCCACCGCCACTACGCCGCCAGCGCCGCCTCGCCGACGACGCGCCGCCCGCCGCAGCTCCCTCCTCCGCCTCCCCCTTCGTATCCGGCGACGAACAGCCGCAGCGCAACAGCAGCAGCAGCTCGGGCAGCCCGAGCCGCCTCCGGCCGCCGTGCTCGTCGCCGCCACCTCCGCTCGAGCGCCGCGCCGCCTCGCCGCAGAGCTCCGGCCCCCTCCGCCGCAGCCCGGCCGCCCAGCGCCGTCCTCCGGCGAGAACCCTAACCCTAACCCTAATTCAGCCCCTGTGTCCAACACGTGTCGGACACGGTTCGACCCTGGTTTTCGGGTCCCCTTCAGGTGCGTGTATCTTTTTTGCTCGTAGCTCTGTTTTCGATTCCGCAAATTGCGTTGCGAAGCCTGTATGACCCTCTCGGTGTCCGGACAAACTGTTCGGGACATCGCGTCCTGTGGTGATCGCACACCGCGATCCAAAAACAGGAAAAAACCCAGACCATGTTTTACCCCGGAACCAAGTACGTCCCGCCAAACGGGACGACTTGGTCGCGCGCGGTCTTCACAGATACGTGCGCCCCGTCGATACGGACGTGTGAGAATTCACGAAAGCTGATTCGGGGGTGCGTGCACCCCGGAATCAACGCGTATCCGCGGACATCGTCCTGTATCCGCCTTTTCTACAATTTGACCAAACTTTGTGTACATACGTCGGATCGAGATGAAACTTGCGCCATCGGACTCGTAGCGATACGCTGGTCCTGTGGGTCAAGTTTGGTTCGATTCTGAGAACGTTGACGAAATCGTGTGTCGTGGGCCCCACAGGCCCTGCCCGACGGACGATTTTATGAACGGCTCATCGGAATTCAATTCTGAAAGTTCCGTTGGGGTCGTATCAGCGTTTCTGACCTGTTGACACTGAGTTTGGTGAATTTGGAGACCTTTGACCCTGACACATTTTTCGGTGCAAAGCGGGCCCAACGGTGGACCCCGTTTTGGCCCGAAACTGCCGTTTTTGTCCTTGTCTCCAAATTGGACCCAAGGACAGGCGTTTCTAGCTGATTGATATTTTTTGGATCTGATGGTAATGTTTGTTTCAGCAACCGGAGTACCGCCTGCAATTCTCGCCGAAGTCAGAACTACAACCCGAGCCGGAACCACAGGCAAGTGTACCTCGCCAAAACTTGCAACTTTGCTACCTATTTTCTGGACTTAGCTTTGCATCAATGGGCAAGTAAAGCTTGCCAATTCTTAGATAATTCTGGTTGTAGTATTTTACTTGATTTCTTGTAGATTCATTTGTAACTTGTTTAAACTGCTCTACCCAGGACACCTGACACTCTTCATGTGACGGAATTGCCTGAGATATACCTGGTGATTCCGTATAGGCTACATTTTCATGTCATTTCTAGTTTACATGCTTAGATTCTAGCCTGACTCATTGTATTAGTTCAAACTTGCGTGACTTGTACCTGATATATTCTGGAACTGTGACGTGAGATTACATGGGGTGGGGAGAGTATTGTCATATCAAGGCTGTATATAATATAATATAAATACTTATATCTGGCGGTGCCTTAGACTCTGATACAGAGCTTTGGTTCCTTACTGGCTCTTCGAGAAAATACTGCTATGGTTTCTTCGACACTGATCCTGTAGTAGTCAGCCTGAGTATGACTAAAACTCTCACTTGCATATCACTAGCTGGTTTATATATTTACCCTGCTGTTTATCTTGTTGCTGCACTGCATATATTTTGGCTTGTATTTTCTGTACCTTGTCATGTCCCCTGAGGACCTGGAATGGACTATGTCCCCAGGTATAACCGCAGAGAACTACCCCGAGGTGTACGGTACAGGAGCACTCTTTGGAGCAGAACCCGGAACTGAGGACGAGATATTGGCCGAAGACTTCACCTGAGCACCGGCTTCAGCTACACAGTATTTCCTTTTCAGTATTTTATTTCCAGTCTATGTTTCCTTAAATGTAACAGAATAATTCTTGGATTGTTTTCCGAGATAACCTTATTTGATATTGCATATTTAATTCCATTGCATTATTTCTGGCAATTAATCTGTGTTTATTTGGTGGATGAGATTAAAAATACCTGAGACTTGTAACATATTACTGATAGACTACAGCTTAAGTATGCCCTGATGGATCCATTAAATTGGGTTGTCCATCGGTGCGTGCTGCTGGCCATTGCCACGCTTCTCCAGTCCCTAGTCATTTTGGGACTGGGGCGTGACATGATTTTTGTGGTGGCCCATGCAGGTCTACGACTAAATTGTTCGGTTTCAACTTAGGGACCGAACAGGCCTGCAATAAGATAGGATAAAATTTTAGGATCTCATCCACTTGCTTGAATCGTTTTTGATATCTGTATCGTATTCGAACTAACTTGAACTTGCATCTTGCCTTGATTCCTGTGCGCCTCTTATTGGTTATTTTGGATACAGGGAAATGGACCCACAAGAGTGCAACGAGACTCCCGTCGGAACACCACAAGCTGCAGGTGTCACCTACGATGACGAAGCGACACCAGTCGGAGGAATTCCCACAACTCAACAGAGCCAGCAGGCAGGTCAACCTACCTCCCGATTTCGGCGCGATGACATCCCACCTCCGCCGCAATTCGTCCCACCAATGCCCGTGTTCCCACCAGGACAGCCAATCGACGGGCAGCAAATATTCTAAATGATCTACGCGATGATGCAAGCACAGCAACAAGTCCAACACGAGGCTCAGCGTCGCGAAGCTAATTTCTTGAGGGACAACATTGTGACTGCACTAGAGCAGGCCAACCTACCAGCTCGACGGCCAACTACAGGCTCAATCACTGACTTCCGCCAACTGAAGCCCCGCACTTTTTCTGGAAAAGAGGAGCCCACAGAAGTTCATGAGTGGCTCACCAACATTCGGCATCAACTTGAAGCAGCTGAACTTCCACGGGAACGCTGGATGACTGCTGTCCGAATGCAATTGACGGACAATGTCCATCACTGGTGGCTATCCGAGGAGATGCGACTCGGATCAGACCGAGTCACCTGGGAGGAGTTCTCCAGACTCTTCTAGGAGATGTACATTCCTGCCATCGCTCGATCAGAACTGCGGGACAAATTCAATCGCCTCACTCAGGACTCCATGACGGTGGAAGAGTACAACGCAGAATTCATTCGTCTGAGCCGCTTCGCCCCCACCCTGATCCCGACTGAGGAAGAGAAGGCCGAGAAATTCTTCGACGGACTGAACATTGAGCTGCAAAAACTAATTGGGTCCGTCGCACCAACATCATACTCGGACGTCCTTGCTGCAGCTCGACGCATAGAGCGCGTCACCAAGAGAGAGACCAGACTGAAGCGGTCGTCCCCATCCGCACCAACCAAAGCAGCACAAGAAGAATCTGCAAAGAGACCGCACCAACAGCAGAAAGCATCTACACCACCAGTGGTAGTCCTCCTTACTTGTCATTACTGTGGCAAAGCAGGCCATATCGCCAAGGAATGCCGACGCAGACTAGGATTGTGTTTGGCATGCGGATCCCGTCAGCATTCGGTAAGGGATTGCACTCAACGTGGAGAAGGAACACCAAGGGCGAACCAGCAAACTCCACCAGCACCTCGGGCAGCACCCTACCAGCAAGCTCAGCAGCAGCAGAGGAATCTACCTCAAGGACGAGGGCAAGCTTACGCGATGACTGTGTAGGAAGCCGATACGAGTAAGTAATTTATAGTTTTCTGTTTCCAGTCTTGTTGTAGTTCGTGCCCGTTGGTTCGTGACCTCAGCCCCAACCTAGTAAATTGTAATTTGTTAAATAACAACCTGGTTTTTATAAAAGTTATAGTTTTAACTAGATTTTCTATGGAAGTGCGTAACTTTCATTGTTAGGGAAACGGTATTTCCTTAAGTATCTGGTGATGTGTTTCGAACGATACCGTGTCATCTCTGCTGACCAGTTATTCTTTGATTGCGAGGACGCAATCCTCTTAAGGGGGGTAGATTGTAAACCCCCTGATTTTTAAAATTTTAAAAACTGGATTTTTCACAATTTTTTGGAATTTTCTGGGAATTTTCTGTAATTTAAAAACAGGATTTTAATTATTAAATGATTTTTAATTGATAATAAACAATAATAAAATATTATGAAAATAATATTTTTGGATGTAAAATGAAAAACTGGACTTAGGGCAATTTTTTTTGGAATTTATCGGACCCCGGACCTATTTTTTAAATGCCTAAAAACTATTTATTTAAATATTAAATTATTTATTTATTTATTTATTATTTAATGATTATTATTATTATTATTATTATTATTTTTATTTTTTATTTCTAAAACCCCAGCCCACTGGGCCCGGCCCACCGGGCCCAGCTCGAACCCAAACCCAGCCCGCGCCGCTAGCGGGTCGGGTCGGTCAGACCCGCCCGCTAGCCAAACCCGACCCGCCCCTCTCTCTCCCTCACGACTCCCTCTCTCCCCGTGCCTGCCCCGTCCGGCGCCGCTCCGCCCGCCTCGCGCCGCGCTGCTCGCCACGTACCCCCACGTCCACCGCCACCCACCGCCTTCCCCGGCCGCTCCTCCCTCTCCCTCCCCTATAAGAACCCCCCTCTCGGCCATCTCCCCCTCCACCGCCTCGAGCCGCCACCGCCACTACGCCGCCAGCGCCGCCTCGCCGATGATGCGCCGCCCGCCGCAGCTCCCTCCTCCGCCTCCCCCTTCGTCTTCGGCGACGAACAGCCGCAGCGCAACAGCAGCAGCAGCTCGGGCAGCCCGAGCCGCCTCCGGCCGCCGTGCTCGTCGCCGCCACCTCCGCTCGAGCGCCGCGCCGCCTCGCCGCAGAGCTCCGGCCCCCTCCGCCGCAGCCCGGCCGCCCAGCGCCGTCCTCCGGCGAGAACCCTAACCCTAACCCTAATTCAGCCCCTGTGTCCGACACGTGTCGGACACGGTTCGACCCTGATTTTCGGGTCCCCTTCAGGTGCGTGTATATTTTTGCTCGTAGCTCTGTTTTCGATTCCATAAATTGCGTTGCGAAGCCTGTATGACCCTATCGGTGTCCGGATAAACTGTTCGGAACATCGCGTCCTGTGGTGATCGCACACCGCGATCCAAAAACAGGAAAAAACCCAGACCCTGTTTTACCCCGGAACCAAGTACGCCCCGCCAAACGGGACGACTTGGTCGCGCGCGGTCTTCACAGATACGTGCGCCCCGTCGATACGGACGTGTGAGAATTCGCGGAAGCTGATTCGGGGATGCGTGCACCCCGAAATCAACGCGTATCCGCGGACAT
Organism: Iris macrosiphon; assembly: GCA_036927795.1. Lineage (NCBI taxonomy): Eukaryota > Viridiplantae > Streptophyta > Magnoliopsida > Asparagales > Iridaceae > Iris > Iris macrosiphon. Next base: position 319,492,385 of record JAYESA010000004.1, read on the forward strand.
CGCCCCGTATCCGCCTTTTCTGTAATTTAACCTAACTTTGTGTACACACGTCGGATCGAAACGAAACTTATGCCATCGGACTCGTAGCGATACGCTGGTCCTGTGGGTCAAGTTTGGTTCGATTCTGAGAACGTTGACGAAATCGCGTGTCGTGGGCCCCACAGGCCCTGCCCGACGGGCGATTTTGTGAACGGCTCATCGGAATTCAATTCTGAAAGTTCCGTTGGGGTCGTATCAGCGTTTCTGACCTGTTGACACTGAGTTTGGTGAATTTGGAGACCTTTGACCTTGACACGTTTTTCGGTGCAAAGCGGGCCCACCGGTGGACCCCGTTTTGGTCCGAAACTGTCGTTTTTGTCCTTGTCTCCAAATTGGACCCAAGGACAGGCGTTTCTAGCTGATTGATATTTTTTGGATCTGATGGTAATGTTTGTTTCAGCAACCGGAGTACCGCCTGCAATTCCCGCCGAAGTCAGAACTGTAACCCGAGCCAGAACCACAGGCAAGTGTACCTCGCCAAAACTTGCAACTTTGCTACCTATTTTCTGGACTTAGCTTTGCATCAATGGGCAAGTAAAGCTTGCCAATTCTCAGATAATTCTGGTTGTAGTATTTTACTTTATTTCTTGTAGATTCATTTGTAACTTGTTTAAACTGCTCTACCCAGGACACCTGACACTCTTCATGTGACGGAATTGCCTGAGATATACCTGGTGATTCCGTATAGGCTACATTTTCATGTCATTTCCAGTTTACATGCTTAGATTCTAGCCTGACTCATTGCATTAGTTCAAACTTGCGTGACTTGTACCTGATATATTCTGGAACTGTGACGTGAGATTACATGGGGTGGGGAGAGTATTGTCATATCAAGGCTGTATATAATATAATATAAATACTTATATCTGGCGGTGCCTTAGACTCTGATACAGAGCTTTGGTTCCTTACTGGCTCTTCGAGAAAATACTGCTATGGTTTCTTCGACACTGATCCTGTAGTAGTCAGCCTGAGTATGACTAAAACTCTCACTTGCATATCACTAGCTAGTTTATATATTTACCCTGTTGTTTATCTTGTTGCTGCACTGCATATATTTTGGCTTGTATTTTCTGTACCTTGTCATGTCCCCTGAGGACCTGGAATGGACTATGTCCCCAGGTATAGCCGCAGAGAACTACCCCGAGGTGTACGGTACAGGAGCACTCCTTGGAGCAGAACCCGGAACTGAGGACGAGATATTGGCCGAAGACTTCACCTGAGCACCGGCTTCAGCTACACAGTATTTCTTTTTCAGTATTTTATTTCCAGTCTATGTTTCCTTAAATGTAACAGAATAATTCTCGGATTGTTTCCCGAGATAACCTTATTTGATATTGCATATTTAATTCCATTGCATTATTTCTGGCAATTAATCTGTGTTTATTTGGTGGATGAGATTAGAAATACCTGAGACTTGTAACATATTACTGATAGACTACAGCTTAAGTATGCCATGATGGATCCATTAAATTGGGTTGTCCATCGGTGCGTGCTGCTGGCCATTGCTCACGTGCTCAGTCCCTCGTCATTTTGGGACTGGGGCGTGACACAGTCGCATGATGGTCGGTGTCGAGCATAGATACAATCTTGTCAAAAAAGAATGCCTCGCCTTGATGTTTGCTTGCCAAAAGATGTGACACTATGTGATAGGACAAAGTATTCATGTCATATCCAGGGTGAATTCCCTCCGAGTATTGATGACCAAGCCAAGCACACTCAATTCTCATTTAGCTGCATGGGCAATGTTGTTATCGCCTTATAACCCGGTATATGTCCCACATAAAGCAGTGAAAGGTTAAACACTAGCTGAATTTCTAGCAGCTCACCCTCTACCAGAAACCTCCAAGATGTATGATGACATCCTAGATGAAGTATTAGAATATAATATAGCAATGAGAGATGACACTTGGCAACTATTCTTCAATGGCGCATCAAGAATATGACCCAATGGCAACATCGGTAGCCGGAGTAGGCGTAGTCCTACTATCTTCTGACAAGCTACTCCTTCATCGCGCATATTCTCTCAGTGAACCATCTTCCAATAATTTAGCAGAGTAAAATGCTTTGCTCATTGGTCTCCAACTTGCCAAATAATCGAACGTAGAGTATCTTGAAGCCTACGAAGATTCCAACCTAATAGTCAATCAGATTAGGGGAGAATATAAAGTTCAACATGAAGACCTCATCCCTTATAATTTTGCAGGACTGGAGTTAGCTTTTACCTTTAAGGGGTTATTCATTGAGCATGTATCTCGATCACAGAATATGGAAGCAGATGCCCTTGCCAGTTTAACAGCATCATTGGCCATCCCTCTGAAAAGAAAATATTCGATCACGTTGACGAGTCGAGAGTTATTCTGTGTCAAGAATAATCTGCACATTGAGCAGAGCTACGTCATAAAGTCAACCTTCATCAATGAAGATTGGAGAAACCCGTTTATAGAATATGCAGCTTATGGGATCCTCCCAGAAGATACGAAAGAAGTGACTTATATTAAGAGACGTTCACTCCGTTTCTATTATGACGCCTCGTCCAGGATATTATATCGACGTTCATATGATGGACTACTATTACGTTGTCTCTTTAACATTGAAGCATGACAATCACTTCGCGAAGCTTATGATGACGTCTGTGGAGCAAATCAACCAGGTCCTAAGTTACATGATCGTTTAAGAAGGATGGATTACTATTGGCCTACTATGGTGGCAGACACGATATATTATGCTTGTAAATATAGAGCATGTAAGATCCATGCCAATTTTATATACCAGTCTTCAGAATTCTTACATCCTACGGCTGCATCATGCCCTTTTGAAGCATGGAGAATGGATATTATTTGTCCTATCCATCCACCTTCTTTTAAGGGACATCGGTTCATACTTGCAATAACCGATTACTTTTTTAAATGGGCAAAAGCAGTTTCGCTCATCGAGGTAAAGACGTCCAATGTGATCAGTTTCATCAAACACCATGTGATCTAGCGTTTCAGTGTTCTCCGAAGGATAATACACGATAACAGACCACAGTTTGCTAGTCAAGAATTTTATCAATTTTGTGACAAGAATCGTATCCAGAATGTAACCTCTTCGGCTTACAATCCGACAGCCAATGGTATAGCAGAGGCCTTCAACAAAACTATAATCAAGCTACTCAAAAAAATTGTATCATCCAACAAGCGAGATTGGAATGAGAAACTCAGAGAATACTTATGGACTTATCGCACGACAGTCCGTACTCTAAATGGTTGCACACCATTCTCTTTGGTCTATGGATATGAAGCGGTCTTTCCACTTGAGATCTAGATTCCCTCTCTCATGGTAGCTATTGCTAATGAGCTAACAGTAGAGAATAATGATCGTTTAAACTTCAAGAGTTAAGAGCCTTGGATAAAAAAAAGTTTACATGTTCAACAACGTATTGAGCTATATCAAGCACGCATTTTGGGAACTTTTAATCAAAAAATGAAGGAAAAAATATTCCAATTCGGCGAACTGGTCCTTACAGTGAGGATACCTAGATCACAATCCACAAGAGCAAAGGCAAGTTCCAAGCTAAATATGAAGGTCCTTATGTGGTGTAGACAGTATTCTCCAATGGTGCCTATAGGCTCGTTAAGCCTAATGGAGATTTGATAATGATGCCCATCAACGATAAATTTTTCAAGAAGTATTATGTCTACATACGATTGAGCTTGTGTGTGGCTATTTGAGGATCTAGGCCGGGCATATCCTCGTAACTCTAGGTGAAGACATCAAAATACTCTTTTATTAACTGAACTAAAGCCTTATCCTCTTCGAGAAGACACTTACTGATGAAGATTGGTCTTGGAAAAGATTCTTCTCCTACATCAATTTGGTCAACTTCATCCTATGTAGGTGGTTCGCGTTGCTCAAACTAAAGCTCCCATTGAGTATCCATCAGTTGCGCCCATGGATCATTCTCGAACGGTTCTAAGGTTTTAACGTCTTCATCATCTAGGCCAGTTAACAACATATTTACAGAAAAATATGTTTGAATACGTCATCCAAGTTTTCATCAGAATCCCACAATGATGAGTCAAAAGAATGAGAATGCATCTCTTCTTCCGATTATGAACTTTCAGGAGTTGTTGGCGGTGTGAGGTACCATAAACCATGACCAGTTTGCTGATAATATATTTCAGGTTTGCCTTTTGGAGAGAAGTGACGTATAGGAGTCTGTCTGTCTTTTCCATAATTAATCCCCATACCAGAGTTTAAGTTATAGCCTATCCCCTGCATAATATTCTTAGTTGGTTGGCTGTAACGATACAGTTGTATTTTTCGGCTATCTTCGTTAGAATCAATGGTCTGAGTGACTCTTTCATTTTTAGTCTTGCAAAAAAGTATCTGACGTTGTTTGTCTTATCTTGCTGGGAGTATGAAGTTTATAACCTCATATTGTCCATATGATGAACCGTATTGAAATGGAGATGTTACATGTATGGATAAAGGTTCGTAAATATGAAGAGCTTCTAAGACTTTTTCAGGAAAGTGATCAACATCAATGTAGTGCGAAGAAGTGTCTTCTTTATTCATAAAATACAAGATCTTTTCTTGCTCCGCATAGTCAACAGGAACTTCAGCCTTGACAGGAGGCTTGGTAAGATTGATGACTATGGGTTGATCTACTAACGTTGATTACTTTTTACGGCAGGGGTCGATAACAAGTGTCTCACTCTCCAATATCGGTTGTTTATTGCGTCGAAGGTTGATGACCAACGGGGGTGACTTTTTAGAAAGATTTATCACCAATGGCTCTTCGGCTTCCACCTTATGCATTGGCTTGCGCAGGTTAATGACAAGAGGCTCCAAAGGAATCAGACGAGTAGTACATCCTTTGACTCGGATCATCAGATGTTCTTCTTTCAAGGTATTCTTGGCTTCATCATCATCTTGATTAGCCTCTTCTTTCATGTACTCCGGTGTATAGAGTACTGAGTCAGAGAAATAGGCTTTGGCGCCTTTGAATGGGTTGAGGTCAGCTACCACTGTTCTGATCTCTCCCAGACTGTCCACGTATTTGAGACATTGGTACAGGATGGAGGGTACAATTTTATGCTCATGTATCCATGGTCTTCCCAGTAAGATATTATAGGATACATTAGAGTCAATCACATAATACGTGACTTCAGTACGTAGATCGCCTATCTAAATTTTTAGCCGTATATTCTCCAGCTATTTACTTCTTCCAGCATAAGCCTAGAATGGTAGTGCTGGTGGTAGACAGGTTGTGCATCGGTATCTTCAAAGCTTTCAATAGGCTCTTAGGAATGATGTTAAGTGAAGAATCAGGGTTGATGTGAATCTGGTTTACCTTGATAGATCCGATATAACCGGTATAATACAGAGGCATGTTATGCCGGTTATCCTTGAGCAGCATGTCATCTTGCGTGAAGTTGATGTTAGGAATCTTCTCGATTATGCTGTGGCATTGAGGGCACGCTAATGGCTCTTCATCAGGAGCCTTGAGCTGAGCTAAGCATGAGTTTGCATGTATCAGAGCTTCGCTCAAAGCGTCACGAGTTTACTTCGACAGTTGATGTAGGATTGGAATAATTGAATAGTTTCATTGATGAAAAAAAGATTACATATATATAGGAGAGGCTGACCCCTCTCTCTATCATTCTACCTGATGTGGGACTAAAGCTCACTACCTAATATAACGCTTAACACCCTCCCTCAAGCTGGAGCATATATAACAATCATGTCCATCTTGTTACATAAAAATTGTACTCGAAGACCCAAAAAAGATTTCGTGAATATATCGGCTATCTGATCACCGGTCCTCACATGATGGAACTTTATCATTCCCTTTTTAAACTCATCACGGACGAAATGGGCATCAATTTTAATGGGCTTTATCCTTTCATGAAATACAAGATTGGTAGCAATATGCATAGCAGATTGATTATCACACCACATATCCGCTGCTTTAGATCTTGTTTCTTCTCCCATCTCTTGTAGAAGATATTGCAGATATAATACCTCTATCGTACCATGAGCAATGGCTTGATATTCTGCTTCGGAACTTGATTGTGCGATCATACTATGCTTCTTACTCTTTCATGATACCAAGTTTTCGCCAATAAATATCCAATAACCAGACGTAGATCATCTATCTGTCAGGCTTGCACCCCAGTCAGCATCGGTAAAGCACTCAACATTTGTATGTCCCTGATTCTCCATGCGAAATCCTTTTTTAGGATTCTGGACTAAATAGTGCAGAATTTTGAGAACTGTCGGCCAATGTGGAACTCGTGGAGAAGACATAAATCTACTCGCGACACTGACGGCAAAAGAAATATCTGGGCGAGTCATAACCGCCAAGTTGTTGAGTTTTCTAACTCCACGATGATATTGATCCGGATTTGTCATTAGTATCCCCTCGTCGGGGAGTAACTTTTCTCCTGGGTTCATCGGCGATATTGCTCCATTGGCTTGCATTATTTTTGCATCATGTAGTATATCTAGCACATACTTTCTCTGTGATATAACAATATGCTTCTTTTTCCGTATGACTTCAACACCCAAGAAGTAGTTTAATGATCATATATCCTTGGTCTGAAACTGTTCTCCCATAAACTTTTTCAGTCCTGCAATGCCCTGACTGTCTTCTCATGTGATTACAATATCATCAACATAAACACCAAGGAGTATCCTTTCCGTCGATGTCTGTCTGTAAAATACTAAATGATCCTTCTTTGATTGACACATGCCAAACTGAGTGACCAGATCTGTAAATCGACCAAACCATGCACAAGATGATTGTTTGAGACCATAGAGGGCCTTCCTCAGATGACACACTTTACCCTCCCTTGCAACGAACCCGGGAGGTTGCACCACATATACCTCTTCATCAATGTCCCCGGGGAAGAAGGCATTCTTGATATCCAGCTGGAGTAGTGGCTAGCCATAGCGAACAGCTAAGGCCAAGAGTACGTGCACAGAGGTCATTCTATCCTCACCATAAGCCTGAAAATATCCTTTAGTCACCAGACGTGCCTTTAGTCGATCAAGAGTGCCATCTGGTTTCACTTTGATCGTGAGCACCCATTTGCAACCGACAGACTGTTTACCAGGCGACAAATTTACCAAGTCCCAAGTATGGTTCTTCCGAAGCACTTTTATCTCATCTTCCATAGTAGCACACCAACCGGGATATTTGAGACCATCCTCGGCAAAATTGGGAATCTAAATTCCATCAATAGTAGCTATTAAGGACTGAGTGTGGCTCGCATGCCCTTTGTAGTTTTTAACATATGAGATATGATCTCGACAGGCACGACGAGGTCGAGCTGGTGTAACAGGCAGAGCCGAAGGCGGAGACGAAGGCAGAGACGAATCAGTCGAACCAGAGAAGGAGGATGACTTTGTGACTATGAACATTATCTGTGATGATCGATCGGGAGACGGTGGTGCTGACTTAATCGGTGTATGCGCACCGTCGGACTGGAGTACTGGCTCGGTAGGGGAGGGCAGCCTAACATGGGGCTGTTATGCTTGAACCGGGAATAACAAGAATTACTCTTCTGGGTAAACTTGGGGCACTGGTCCTGGAGTTTATGGAAGTAGAGGAAACTCGATTTCAACAAACGTAACATTTTGAGTGAAAAAATACCGCTTCAAGACTAGAAAAAATTACTGATACCATTTCTGATCCTTAGGATACCTAAGAAAAATATATTGGATAGCCTTTAGATCTAATTTAGAAAGAGTTGGTCGGGTATCCCTAACATAACACAAGCAACCAAAGATTCGAAGAGGTAGAGGAAACAGCTCTCGTTTGGGATATAATAGAGAGAAGGGAGTATCACCATTGAGGACAGATGTAACACCCCGTTCCGTTCTAGCGGACTGCCGACTCAAACGACAAAAGTGCAACTATCCCGACCCGCTTTGCCTCAAACGAGAAGCAAAGGATATCCAGACTTGTCCCTACAGGAATTGGCTTAGGCTTCCAGAGGCTCGCTTGACGTATCGCTCTACCGAGGCGAATCATCGCTAAGGTGGGTGGCTATTGTAAACTTGTCTTTGCTTAGCCAGCACACATAAAAATCTGAAATGATACATACTAGTCGCTAGGTGAATCACCTCCTGCATGCTAATAAGAATCCAAAGCACCTGTAGCGCCCCGTTCTCCCGATGCGGAGAGCGCGGCTAAGAAACACAAGTCGGTATCGTTCGATCGGGATAGATTGAATTAAGAACTCGTCCTCGTTATGGATTTGTTTCTTCGGAATCGATTCCCATATTCAGTGGACTGCGCCCCAAGGATCGGCTTAGCGGCAGAGTCAGGAGGGACCTCTCCGCTGCTATCTTTTATTGCCTCGGTTTTCGATGTCGCTTGTTGCTTTCGTGCTTTGAGTTGGTTTTGGGATTTGCTTATTTTCCTTGAACGATTTCGATGGTTTTCATTGTTTTCGTTCATTGAACTGCACTTCTATTCCGAGATTGGAAAGAGAGGAAGAAGTATTAATCGAGCTATTCGTGTGCAGGTGAACGAGCAGTAGGCGGCTTACGAGCGGAGTCGTGAAGCGCCTCTTTCCTTCTTCTTTCCAAAATCTAAGTGAGTGGCTACCAACCCGATTAGCTAGCCTTGCTTCCAAGCCTCACTCCTTCGCCTCGATCAAACGATACCAAGTAATAATAAAAGAAACCAAGATAAAAGAAAATAGACTTGGTTATTATGCTTGTCAATCAAACCTGAAAACTGTTGCCTTACTGTATGCTTGTTCGTGCAAATGTTCTATAAAACGTGCTATAAGTATAGAACACATCTTGTATATGCATAATTGTTCAGGGAGGCTATGCTAAATAAATCATGCAATACTGCTTGTCGTGTACTCGTGTTCTAGCAATCGTGTTGCCTCAAATGCATGACTTGTTAACTTGTTCATCGTGTTCGATCATGGACAACTTGTGCACAAGGTATTAGTTCTGCGGACGGTCGCTGGGGCACTGGCACCGATCCGATCCGGGCGGAACTCGTGTATAGTCTTCGTGTTCGGGACCGGATAGCTTGCAGCGCAATCGTGTTCTCTCGTAGCATGCTATCCTTGTCCCCGGCTACGTCCACTATGGCAAACATGCCAGTGATCATCGTATATATTTAAACCTGTTGCATACTAACTTGTGTCTTCGTTTCAGGGAAGGCATGGTAAGTATTGTGCAGGTAATTCAGACGGGCAGGTAAAATCCACCGAACGGTGGCACGTTCATTTCAGTAAATTCTATATGCTGCTTACTTGTAAATGAACTAAGTCAAGATAGAAACCCACAAAATATGCATGCTTCACTAAACAACGTGTTGATTGGTATAGTTCGGCTAGCTCGCCTTCACCAGCATGTTTCGATATGCTGACCCTCGTTGAAACAGGTTCTCCGCACCAAGGCGAACCGAGCGAGGAACCGAAGTCGTCTTCCCGATCCAGTCCAGCTGTTGGCGCATCTTCACCGCGCCCTTGAAGCCTTTTGAAGTCCGAAGCTGCAACTCTTCATACACAAATGCAGCTCTGTGGCAAAGCTATCCTCCAGCCTGGAGGTCTATATCGTTTTGAGTTTATAAAGGGATGTAATGTACAGGACTGCTATCTCATTTTGAGTCATCCCTTTTGTAAGCCGTTCGGCATATTAGCTAACTCGTTCAAGAGTTTGTAATAGATGTTCATTGTCAATAAAGAGAACTTTTCTATATTTCAAATCTGTGTTTCAATTTATCTGCGTACTCTGAATATGTGCTTGCTATGCAAATCATTAAAGCCTTGTACGGGCGCAACTCCAGGCCCGCACGGCGGTCACGATTCGGGGGACGCCTCAAGTGATTCTACGGAATTGGGTCGTGACATAGTGGTATCAGAGCACAGATTCAAAGTTCCTTAGACTTCTTGCTGGAAAAGTTCCTTTAACGATCAAATTTCTGTGCAAACTCTTGAACTCGCTAGGCCAAAATGAGATAAGTTCATACAATAAGTCTATAATACATTATGATCCTAATATAATTTACCTTCTTTTGAAGGAATGGCTCCAGCGCAATCTGCAGCGCAAACCCCGGACGAAACGCAAGGCCAAGAAAGTAGTTCGGGTACTTCGGGAAGTTCAGAGAGCCAGCGAGCCGTGCCAAGCATCGATCCCGTCCAACGAATGTAGCAGATGTTAGAGGCAAACCAACAAAGGGACGAGGCTCGCTATGAACGGGCCGAGAAGCGAGCAGAAGAGAGTCAGCTCAAGTTTCAAGACAATATAGAAGCGCGATTCTCAGTCCAACAGAAGCAGGTAGATACCCTGAAGCAGATCGTTCAGACTTTGGCATCCAACCAGTCCGCGGCAACGCCAGCGACTCCGGTGGAACAGCCCGTGCTTGAAGTAGAGACGCCGCGAATTCCAAGGGCGAGGGACGTGACTGCCTTCGACTTTGGCCACTTCAAGAAAGTCTGCAACACCCCATTCAACGGAACTGAGGACCCAGTCGTAGCTCTAGATTGGTTGGCCGAACTTGAAGATCACTTCGCTCTGCTAGAGGTCCCCGAAGATAAGCGCGTCTCCTGCGCGCAACTACAGCTCCGCCTCAACGCACACGATTGGTGGGACGTGCATCGACGATCTCTCCAATTTGATCACGGAGAGGAGGCGATCTCGTGGACGACTTTTCGTGCCGCGTTCGAAGAGGAGTTTGTACCCCCTCCAGTACAACGTCAAATGGAAAACGAGTTCGTGCAACTGAGGCAAGGCGGTATGACAGTTAAAGAGTACTCCGCCGAATTCAACCGACTCTCCAAATTCGCTAGGGCCTATTTACCTGATGCAGCGAGTCGAGCTAGAAGGTTTGAAGGTGGACTACGCCCTGCCATCCATTCGCACGTAGCCGTTCCTCAGTATCGTACGATGCGTGAAGTCATGGATCACGCCCTGTCGCTTGAACCACTCTATCCTCACGTTCCTGCCGGCGCTGTGCATACCTACACTCACAAACGCCAAAGCAACGACAGAGGAAACAACGCTGCAAAGTGTCGGAACGACGGTAGTCAACAAATAAAGCATTGGAACATTACGTGTCGGTTCTGTAAAAAGACTGGACACGACAAGAAGGACTGCCGCATGAGACTTGGATTATGCCTCGCTTGTGGACGATCAGGCCATGCTATTAATTCCTGCCCGAACCTTCCTGATCGCCGTCCCGAACGCAATAATCCTTAACGGTAGGTCCTATTCTTAAGTTTCGGGACGAAACTTCCAATTAGTTGGGTAGGATGTAGCGCCCCGTTCTCCCGATGCGGAGAGCGCGGCTAAGAAACACAAGTCGGTATCGTTCAATCGGGATAGATTGAATTAAGAACTCGTCCTCGTTATGGATTTGTTTCTTCGGAATCGATTCCCATATTCAGTGGACTGCGCCCCAAGGATCGGCTTAGCGGCAGAGTCAGGAGGGACCTCTCCGCTGCTATCTTTTATTGCCTCGGTTTTCGATGTCGCTTGTTGCTTTCGTGCTTTGAGTTAGTTTTGGGATTTGCTTGTTTTCCTTGAACGGTTTCGATGGTTTTCATTATTTTTGTTCATTGAACTGTACTTCTATTCCGAGATTGGAAAGAGAGGAAGAAGTATTAATCGAGCTGTTCGTGTGCAGGTGAACGAGCAGTAGGCGGCTTGCGAGCGGAGTCGTGAAGCGCCTCTTTCCTTCTTCTTTCTAAAATCTAAGTGAGTGGCTACCAACCCGATTAGCTAGCCTTGCTTCCAAGCCTCACTCCTTCGCCCCGATCAAACGATACCAAGTAATAATAAAAGAAACCAAGATAAAAAAAAAATAGACTTGGTTATTATGCTTGTCAATCAAACCTGAAAACTGTTGCCTTACTGTATGCTTGTTCGTGCAAATGTTCTATAAAACGTGCTATAAGTATAGAACACATCTTGTATATGCATAATTGTTCAGGGAGGCTATGCTAAATAAATCATGCAATACTGCTTGTCGTGTACTCGTGTTCTAGCAATCGTGTTGCCTCAAATGCATGACTTGTTAACTTGTTCATCGTGTTCGATCATGGACAACTTGTGCACAAGGTATTAGTTCTGCGGACGGTCGCTGGGGCACTGGCACCGATCCGATCCGGGCGGAACTCGTGTGTAGTCTTCGTGTTCGGGACCGGATAGCTTGCAGCGCAATCGTGTTCTCTCGTAGCATGATATCCTTGTCCCCGGCTACGTCCACTATGGCAAACATGCCAGTGATCATCGTGTATATTTAAACCTGTTGCATACTAACTTGTGTCTTCGTTTCAGGGAAGGCATGGTAAGTATTGTGCAGGTAATTCAGACGGGCAGGTAAAATCCACCGAACGGTGGCACGTTCATTTCAGTAAATTCTATATGCTGCTTACTTGTAAATGAACTAAGTCAAGATAGAAACCCACAAAATATGCATGCTTCACTAAACAACGTGTTGATTGGTATAGTTCGGCTAGCTCGCCTTCACCAGCATGTTTCGATATGCTGACCCTCGTTGAAACAGGTTCTCCGCACCAAGGCGAACCGAGCGAGGAACCGAAGTCATCTTCCCGATCCAGTCCAGCTGTTGGCGCATCTTCACCGCGCCCTCGAAGCCTTTTGAAGTCCGAAGCTGCAACTCTTATACACAAATGCAGCTCCGTGGCAAAGCTATCCTCCAGCCTGGAGGTCTATATCGTTTTGAGTTTATAAAGGGATGTAATGTACAGGACTGCTATCTCATTTTGAGTCATCCCTTTTGTAAGCCGTTTGGCATATTAGCTAACTCGTTCAAGAGTTTGTAATAGATGTTCATTGTCAATAAAGAGAACTTTTATATATTTCAAATCTGTGTTTTAATTTATCTGCGTACTCTGAATATGTGCTTGCTATGCAAATCATTAAAGCCTTGTGCGGGCGCAACTCCAGGCCCGCACGGCGGTCACGATTCGGGGGACGCCTCAAGTAATTCTACGGAATTGGGTCGTGACAGCACCTAGCTAAGGAAATAATCCCAACTTGTATTGCTTATGCTAGAACATGGAAATGAAACACTGCTTTTATATATGTTCAGACCCTCGCATGCTACCCTAGATTCGTGTCGCTCTGTCACGCCCCAGTCCCAAAAATACGTAGGACTAGGACACGTAAGCATGCCAGCCGCATGGATATGGCAACTCCAATATATGGAAACCAAATCCATACGTACGCTGTATTATGAATATCAAATCCACAAGTGGTAAAAATGTAATACAAGTCACAGGGGAAAATCTAAATCTCATCCACCAAAATCATATAGAAATAAATAACCAGTATCTATGAAACTAGATCTCAACAAGAAGTATCTAAGGATGATAGTTTGGTGGAAACAAATCCACTACCAACTCAAATGGGAAGAGTAAATACAATATAAGTACAACTCACTCAAACAATATAAGTACCAGCTACCAATCACGGCTCGAAGAAAAGACATCCACGGAGCATCTATGTCCTTCCAAATCTGTGCTCCTGCAAATACTCAAGAACAGGTACACCTGGCAGCGGACCAGGTCCTCAGAGGGACATAACAAGTATACTTAAACACATGCCAATAAAGTACTGAAAATAAATATCCATTGGGTCACCTAACCGTCTAAGTGAATGCAGTTAAGAACACCTTTCCCCACAAGTGAGCTATCTGGCTGAAAACTAGGATTTGGCATGGTTCTCTTTTGAAGATCCAGGGGCCTAAAAGGCACGTCGTCTTTTGAACGCCGGTGGCCCGCCTGATAGTACATAATATATAGTGGTCATCATGACCCGTATCTCCAGCGGAGAATCCGGGCGTACAGGAGAAAAAGTGTAAAGGAGCTCAAATGCGGTACTTGTTGTTCTCCCCACCCAATGCTCTAAGCATGTCACATCCATGACACAATTTGGTCCATAGCCTATTCTTAGTATCCTAGCCCAATCCTGCAACCAAACAAGGACAAGGATGGGACCACCGTACTACAATAGGCTATGTCCATGGACCTCTAATACTGCCAAGTCTACTAGCATGCAAAGTTTCTAACAGCAGTTATTCCTAACGCACGTCCCACACGTACCGATGATCAGTCAATACGTGCGTCCGTGATCTATATGAGACTCACAACTCGTGTAAAAATATGTGTCACAGTCAAATGAAACCTAATGGTGCTACATGATAATGGGGTAGTCTCATGAACAAGGTCAATGCAATACATAAATAAAAACCTATCGCGGCGTCACCGTCGCGAGCATTTTATATAACAATTAAAATATATGAACTAAGGATAGAAAATAAAGATGCATGCAACATATGGAATATAAATAACAGTACAATGGCAAGGTATACTTGCCTGGCAAGAAGCTACAAAATGTCATGTCCAGATGTCCAATATACAGGACCAGAAGCTATGGCCTCAGAACAAATGTCTCCAGATGCTGAAATAGATATCGTCAACATTCCCAAAATAAGCAAAATAGCTAGAAAGCACTTTCCTTTCGTCCAATTTGGACACAGGGGCAAAACGGTAATTTCGGATGAAAGTGGGGTCCACCTGTGGCCCACTTTGCACCGAAAAGCGTGCCAAGGGTAACAGTCTCTAAATGGGACAAACTATAGGTTAAAAAACTTTAGATGTCAATACGAACCCAACGGTATGTCCAAATGTGGATTCCGATGAGCCGAACAAAATTTGGTCCAAAAAGTCAACTGTGGGGCCCGCCAATTGGTGATTTGGTCAACCGTCTCAAAATCGCGTGAAATTTGGGTCACAGGACCAACGCGTTACCACGAGTCCAGTGGCGCAAGTTTCGTCGCAATCTGACAAACGTGCACAAAACACGTGCGAGTTCTACAAAAGTTGCGACACGAAATGTATCCGCGGATACGGCCTGATTCCGGCACGTACACGAGTCCGAATCAGTCTCCACGAATTTTTACGTGTCCGGGTATGCTGCGTGCACCAGTGGGTACACTTGGCACACGGCGGGGCGGTCCCGTTTGGCGGGGCGCGCTCCGTTTTCCAACTTTTGGAAAACCGAAAAAAGTGGGTGTGCGCAGTTTTGTGACAAATTTAACTATGTCCACAGCGACTAATAGCATAGGGTTATTTTACAGAAATTAAACTAGGTCAGGAATTCTACAGGTATCAAAAAGAATCACCGAATTCGGATCTCTGTGGTGGGAGATACGAACTCGGCAATACGGGTGGTCATTCTGGAATTCTGCGATTCCAGAATTCTGTCTGTCCGTCCACTTTGGACGCTGTTTTACACCTAGGGGCACACGTTTTCTTAAGTTGGCTATAAAACGAATATTGGAGAGGGTTGAAGGGAGATCATACCTATGAAAACGGAACAGCGTTTGGTCGAGCGAGTCGACGGAAAATTGCGCCGGAGCGAAGGTGCCTCGAGTGGGAAACTGCAGGATGCGAGGTCGGAGTCGACGGGATGGTTGGATGGCTTGGGGGCTTCTCTGGCTGCGGTGACGGCTATAGATGGGAAGAGAAGGTCTGGAACTATTAGGTTAGGGTTTAGGAGAGCTAATATATATATATATATTATATATAATTAGGAGAGAGGGAGAGAGTTGGATCGCGGGTTGAAGGGTTTGGACGCGGGGTTCTCTGGTCTTAGTATTGCAACACTTGGTAGGAATTAGATGGTCGGTCAAATGACAAGTGGGCGGTCAATGGGAGTACGTGAAGGGCTTGCTAAAGTGGGAAAAGAAGAGTTAAGTTGCAGCAAGTTCATATAGGAGTTATTATTATATTATTATTATTATTATTATTAGTTAATTAAATTAACTCTTTTCCTATCTTTTCTTTCTTTATAAAATATATATACATATATATATATATATATTTGTATATACATATATATATATATATATACTCATAAAAAAATTTATAGATTAGGGTATTGCACATCGTTAGGCTAGCAACATCTCAAGGGGTCTCCTACATGGAATAAAATCCGAAAAATTCCTGAAGGTCCCATAAGTCATCTAAGTGCCCGAACACCTAAAATAAAAATTATTAAAAATCTATTTCTCCTATTTAGACCTAATTACTACAATTTAATTAATAATTAATAAATAAAGGGCTATATACGATTTTCTAGGAAGGGGGTTTTACACGCTCGGAAAAGTCCCTTACGGTTTCACTCTCGGCTTACCTTCGGGCCCGAGCTAACGTGAATGCTTATGTTTATACAAATACATGCTTGTCTGCTTGTATGTTGCCTTATTTTCATCCAAATCTCGGAAGACTACTAAGTAGTCGTTTCGTGCATGATTGAACCTACAAGTATCCGGGACCGTTGGGTCACCAGGCAGCCCCGAGCCAGGGGAATGCATCAAGGCAAGTTATTCACTGTACAGAATCAAGATACAAGTATCTCGTGTACTCGTGTTCCAGTGCACTCGTGTTCTCATGTATCTCGTGATAATTGGAAGACCCAAAATTGCATGTCGCGGACAAGTTCTACGGACGGTCACCGGGGCACTGGGACCGATCCGATCCGGATGGAGCTCGTGTGTAGTCATCATATTCAGGAGAAGATAGCTTGCAGCGCATCGTGTACTCTCGTAGCATGCTATCCTTGTCCTTGATTATGTCCATAATGGCTATGCCAGCGACTCGTGTTCATATAGATAAGTCATCCTCGCTTAGCGGCTATCCGCATATGAGTTATTGCATCGCATCAAGAAACAACTGAACACCTGAACGATCATGTTAAAATGACTCTCGTGTTTGCATATGTTATTGCCCCTGAATGCTTATACTTGCCCGTGCTTGAATTGATAATGTTTGCCTTGGACAGGAAAGGACAAATGGTAAGTTGGTAAGTCTCACCGTATTTCCTCTCATGTTGCACGGCGCACTGCCACGCGAGTTAGGCTATTCAAATCTTGCATGAAACTGATCCTAAGGCAACTAGAAAGACAACTTAATAGTTGGTGCACGGAACCTGTATTACGTGTTTGGATTTGTCGAGCGGAAGAGTAGCTTCCCACCAGTGCATTCAATGTACTGATAATCCACCATTTTGTTTGCAGGGTGCGGGAGAACCTCGTTCGGTGCGGATGCCTCCTTCGTGCGTGCTAAGGTGTGGAGATCACTCCGAAGCAACGCTGCATCCGGAACTGAAGTACATATACAAGACATAATGTTGGAACTTGCCTGAACATCGCCTGTACAATCATTCCACAATTATAGCCACTTGGCACGCTTTTACTATTTCAGAGAGAGAGGCTTGAGCGACTTATAATCTCGGCTATACGCCGCTTGTAACACTTGTTTATATCAATAAAAGAGCTTGCTTTACTTCAACTTGTGTTATTCAAGGCCTCCGCTATATTGTCGACTCAGTGAACTTGTTACCGATCGCCTATGCGTTCATGACTCTGCTGCACTTGGACAATCTGTGCGACTTTGTGGCTTAGAACTCTTACCGCCAGCCAATGGACCACGGTCTTGCACGGGCGTGGCTCACGCTCGTGCGACATCACCCCCGGATGTGTCAAAGCGATCGTTCTGCGGGAGCGCTGGCGCGGTGATTCTCGCCTAGCGGGAACGGCCGATTTGCCTACGGGAGATCGGGGCGTGACATAATGGTATCAGAGCCTGGCTTCTACGCCTTTGGACTTTATTTCGATTATCTCAGTTTCGAAAGCTCGTTCGTGGGTTATGTGCACGCTCTCTCTCAATGCCTCGACGGAATATTCTAACAATAAGTCTAAATACTTTCATTATGCATTTTAAATGATATGATTGCTTGTATGATATCGTGATGCTAGTGGCCTTTGTGCCAACCTGTGCGGACCCTTGAGATTATCGCAAGTAGCTTGTCCGATTTCACTAACTCTGAGTTTGGTTGAATGCATCTGTTTGAGGGACGCCTTGAACTTGTGCACGGATCCAAGACTCAAGAAAGTGTGAAACTCGAGTGTTAAGACTTCGCTATCGCTAAGTTGGTGAAGTGCATGTGTTTGGAGCGCTACGAATACGTGTACGATCCAGACTAGCGATATGCTAATCTCGATGCTAGTGCAAGTAAATATCCAAATGAACAAGTACAACGACTTGTGTGGTTTGCCTCAGCCTTGTATCGTTAGATCAAAATTTGATTGAAATGTACTGCTTATCCTTAGTAAGTCTCGAGGACGAGACTTTTTCTGAGTTGGGTAGGATGTAACACCCCATTCCGTTCTAGCGGACTGTCGACTCAAATGGCAAAAGTGCAACTGTCCCGACTCGCTTTGCCTCAAACGAGAAGCAAAGGATATCCAGACTTGTCCCTACACGAATCGGCTTAGGCTTTCAGAGGCTCGCTTGACGTATCGCTCTACCGAGACGAATCATCGCTAGGTGGGTGGCTACGGTGAACTTGTCTTTGCTTAACCAGCACACATAAAAATCTGGAATGATACATGCTAGTCGCTAGGTAAATCACCCCCTACATGCTAATAAGAATTCAACGCACCTAGCTAAGAGAATAATCCCAACTTGTATTGCTTATGCTAGAACATGGAAATGAAATACTGCTTTTATATATGTTCAGACCCTCGCATGCTACCCTAGATTCGTGTCGCTCGGGAAAGTCCCTTACGGTTTCACTCTCGGCTTACCTTCGGGCCATAGCTAACGTGAATGCTTATGTTTATACAAATGCATGCTTGTCTGCTTGTATGTTGCCTTATTTTCATCCAAACCTCGGAAGACTACTAAGTAGTCGTTCCGTGCATGATTGAACCTGCAAGTATCCGGGACCGTTGGGTCACCAGGCAGCCCCGAGCCAGGGGAATGCATCAAGGCAAGTTATTCACTGTACAGAATCAAGATACAAGTATCTCGTGTACTCGTATTCCAGTGCACTCGTGTTCTCGTGTTCTAGTGCACTTGTGTTCTCGTGTATCTCGTGATAATTGGAAGACCCAAAATTGCATGTCGCGGACAAGTTCCAGGGACGGTCACCGGGGTACTGGGACCGATCCGATCCGGATGGAGCTCGTGTATAGTCATCGTGTTTAGGAGAGGATAGCTTACAGCGCATCGTGTACTCTCGTAGCATGCTATCCTTGTCCTTGACTATGTCCATAATGGCTATGCCAGCGACTCGTGTTCATATAGATAAGTCATCCTCGCTTAGCGGCTATCCGCATGCGAGTCATTGCATCGGATCAAGAAACAACTGAACACCTGAACGATCATGTTAAAATGACTCTCGTGTTTGCATATGTTACTGCCCCTGAATGCTTATACTTGCCCGTGCTTGAATTGATAATGTTTGCCTTGGACAGGGAAGGACAAATGGTAAGTTGGTAAGTCTCACCGTGTTTTCTCTCATGTTGCACGGCGCACTGCCACATGAGTTAGACTATTCAAATCTTGCATGAAACTGATCCTAAGGCAACTAGAAAGACAACTTAATAGTTGGTGCACGGAACCTCTATTACGTGTTTGGATTTATCGAGCGGGCGAGTAGCTTCCCCACCAATGCATTCAATGTACTGATAATCCACCATTTTGTTTGCAGGGTGCGGGAGAACCTCGTTCGGTGCGGATGCCTCCTTCGTGCGTGCTAAGGTGTGGAGATCACTCTGAAGCAACGGTGCATCCGAAACTGAAGCACATATACAAGACATAATGTTGGAACTTGCCTGAACATCGCCTGTATAATTATTCCACAATTGTAGCCACTTGGCACACTTTTACTGTTTCAAAAAGAGAGGCTTGAGCGACTTGTAATCTCGGCTATACACCACTTGTAACACTTGTTTATATCAATAAAAGAGCTTGCTTTACTTCAACTTGTGTTATTCAAGGCCTCCGCTATATTGTTGACTCAGTGAACTTGTTACCGATCGCCTATGCGTTCATGACTCCGCTGCACTCGGACAATCTGTGCGACTCTGTGGCTTAGAACTCTTACCGCCAGCCAATGGACCACGGCCTTGCACGGGCGTGGCTCACGCTCATGCGGCATCACGCCCGGATGGGTCAAAGCGATCGTTCCACGGGAGCGCTGGCGCGATGATTCTCGCCTAGTGGGAACGGCCGATTTGCCTGCGAAGATCGGGGCGTGACAACAGGCGACAACATGTGATTAATGAGATAGCAAGCCGTAAGAACGGCATTCGACCAAAATCTTTTTGGAGTACGTGCATGGAACATAAGAGCACGCGTTATTTCTAAGAGATGGCAATTTTTTGCGTTCAGCCACACCATTCTGTTGTGATGTGTAAGGA
Source organism: Iris macrosiphon (assembly GCA_036927795.1). Classification (NCBI taxonomy): domain Eukaryota; kingdom Viridiplantae; phylum Streptophyta; class Magnoliopsida; order Asparagales; family Iridaceae; genus Iris; species Iris macrosiphon. The sequence goes on from JAYESA010000004.1 coordinate 319,512,678, forward strand.
TATGAGGTTTGGTGGATGATGTCATTCTGAGACAGATGTGAAACAAACTCATGAGACATATACTCATGACCATTGTCACTTCGAACGCATTTAATCGGAACAACAAATTGTGTTCTGATTTTCGCATAAAAATTGTACCAAATTTTAAATAATTCGGAGCAATTTTTTTATGAGATAAACAAAAGTGACACGTGAGTAGTCATCAATAAAGGTAACAAAGTACTTGAATTCTATCACAGATTCAATCGGACAAGGTCCCCATATATCGGGATGTACTAACTTGAAGGGAGCGGAAGCAATTTTATTTTGACTAACCGGATAGAAAATCCGGTGTTGCTTAGCCAAGCCACATGACTCACAATAAAAAAAAAATCTAAAGATGGATACATTTTCTGGACTGCTTGGACAGATGGATGTCATAACCAGTAGTGTAACTCAAAATGATCAAGTTTTACACCAGCATCGACAATAGAGAAAGTTTTATCAAACAGGTACAAGCCTCCAGCCACATGCCCCCTACCGATAGTCCTTCTAGTCTTTAGGTCCTGAAAAATACAATTATCAGAAAAGAATGTTACCGAGCAGTGCATATCACGAGTAATTCGACTAATTAAAAGTAAGCTGAATGGGTTTTCAGGGGTATGTAATACAGAATATAGTGATAGTCCCAAAGAAAGACGGACAAATCTTTTTCCACGGACTGTCAGCGAACCACCATTGGCACATGTAATATTAGACATACGACCAACATATACATAATTTTGTATCATACCTGCGTCGTCTGTCAAGTGAGCAGACGCACTAGAATTAAGGACACATTGCTTTGACTGTATCACACATGTCGTTGAGTACCCTGTTGTTGACCCAGAAAGAGAGGCTTCACCTCGACGTCGAGCATGAAACTCAACAAAGTCTGCATATGCTTCATCAGTCATTTATATTGATCGGCCGCCAAGATCAGGAGTATCTGAGGTAACATTAGCGGTAGGAGCTTTTGTACACTGCCACTGAAAATGACTATGTAAACCATAGTTGAAGCAAGTGTGCGGTCGACCTCCATCACAACCGCCAATGCCTCGTCCACCATCACGACCAATATTGCGGCCACCACGTCGTCCACAACGACCACCGCAAAATCCAGTACGAGCGGCACCAAGAGCAGATCGATGAGTAGGAGTATCACTTGGAGAGGTCTCGATGACCTTTGCTGCCCGTAGAACACGAAAACGTGCTTCCATTAGAGATAAAACCTCGTCTCCGGCAATGATCTAAGAGCGAGCTGAGTCTACATCAGGACGGAGAGAGACAAGATATGCCATCACATGAAGCTGCTCACGTTGAGCCTTCTCGTTATTGATATCCATCGTCAGAGGTAATACACGGTCAACTTCATCGACCATAGCCTTAAAAGTCCGGAAATGGTCCTTATGAGACTTGTCGTCCTGTTCTGCCCGGTAAACGCCGACAACCGAGTCGTAGTTACGAGACAAGTCACGTTTTTCATCAAACATTGTCGCGAGGACCTCTCATAGCTTATTTATTGTATTTGTGTTTTGAACCATATCCTCTACCGATGGTTCCATGGAGTTCAATACTGTATAAACAGTCGACTATCATCCGTCTCTCACTTCTCAAACGTGAGATCAGTCATCGTCGGAGGGTTGTCAGTTAGATGCTTGGACAACGACATACCCTAAAGTATCTTCTCATCCTTCTTTTGCCATGTTGAGTATCCGTCTGGTCTGTCTAACCACCGATCGACGAGTCGAATCGAAGAGATCTTCGTGCCAGTGTCTGTTGGTCCTACCAATGCGTTCTCGATACTGGTATTGCTGCTAGCCGCCTCAGAGTGTGTCATAATGCACTTGATTCGACCGTCGCTAAATCTTTTCAACCCCATTAATTACATCAACTTTACCAGTGCGCTATCAACATGGACAGAACCGGTACACGCATGGAAAGATTGTATGGGGATCATACACGCCAGAACACAGAAGTAACCTAAGTCACTCTTTGTGTAGATCCTGGCATGGATATCGGGGTAGGAAGAAAATAAAAATCTACGTAAACAATCAACTTGTCTACTCATTGTTAACTCCTGAAGTCGTAATCTAGGAACAGAGGTTGTGCAAACAAATCATTGTCTATCCTCTGGCGTCGATATACGCTCCTTAGTCGTAATCTAGGAACAGAGGTTATGCAAACAAATTATTCTCTACCCTCTGGCTTCAATATACAATATATATTTTTTGAAAATTAGGGTTTACACAGGAAGAAGGGGCGGCGGCTGCAAAGATGTGTTAAGAGTTTTGGGTTTTTGGCTGCATAGTGGCATGGGGGGTGGCGGGGTCGGGGAGAGGGGGGTTGAGGGAAGCAGTAGGCGGGGTCGGTCCTGGTGGCGAGGAGGGCCTGGAGGAGCAGGGAGGAGAGATCCAGCGGGCGGGAGGGGGGAGGCCTCGCTGAGCAGGGGGGCTGGCGGAGTAGGGGGGCAGCAACGATGGGGAGGTACCAGCGGGGTTGGCAGCGGCGGGTGGGGATGGGGGGGAGGGACGGCAGCAAAGGTTAGGGTTAGGGTTAGGGTTAGGGTTATGGTCTCTCTCTTTTTTGAGAGAAAGGGGTGCATGGGTTATGGCTCTGATACCATGTAGGATTGGAATAATGGAATAGTTTTATTTATGAAAAAAGACTACATATATATAAGAGAGGCTGACCCATCTCTCTATTATTCTACCCGATGTGGAACTAAAGCTCATTACCTAATATAACGCTTAACAGATGAAGTAACTCAAAAATGGAAAATCGTGCCAGAGTATTTGCCAGTTGTGCCAATATGTCAAAATTATAGGACTTTTCAAGTCCCTGAGGTGTGTTCTTCTTCAGGGATCTGTCGAAGCGCACTTTCTTCTGCTTCCCTTTCTCTACCGCAGTAGGCTTCGAAGGACCAGGTTCAGTTGTGACCGGAGCAGCAGGAGTTAACGAAGTAGGAGGAGTGTCAGGAACATCTTCTGGAACAGACTCGTAAGTTTTATGATAATCTTTTTCGGACCTGGTACCAGTCATGGCTTCTTCTTCGGACATCGAAGAAAGAAGCACGATGTTACAAGTCTTGATTTTCTTCTTGGCATGCCTCTTCTTGAGTTTGTGGGCTAGTCTTATCGTAGCCCAATCCACTACGGAATTTGCTGGATTACCCTTGCAGTTGTAGAGGAAGGCATCGTCCCTTGCCAAAGTTCAAACATTCAGCTTTCTGAAAATTATACCCCATGTTTTGCATCGAGTGTACAGATTGCTGGCTGTATCGATGAAATTGGGGTTGCTCCTCCTCTGCCACAGTAGTTGATGTTGATGCTTTAGTTGTTGTAGGCTGTAGAGGAGTGTGTTCAGGGACTCCTTCGTGCCCAACGAAGATTTGTTGTGCCCTAAACAAAGGGGTGTTGCCCGTCTTGTTCTTCTGTTAGCGGGTCATGCTATGCTTGCGAGTAGAGCTTGGTGGGGTTATGTTCGTATTTTCAAATCTGATCTCTAGAAGTATGTTTTCTCGAGGTTGATCTTGATCCCTGTCCGAGTGATGATCCGAAGAAATCATGTTGCATGTTTTACTTTTCTAGTTCTTTTTCTTGGACTTTGAATTGCAAGATGCTACTCCCTGGTCCCAATCTGGCAGCAAGTCGGGATGGATCCACATAATTTTGCCGTGATTTGTGGTAAGAGGCATCAATCTGTCTATTTGACTTCGAACGGACGAAAGATTTATCACTTCCATCGTAGCTCGAGGTATTGGGATGACGCCATTTGGGACTTCTTGTGCTGAAAAGTCACCAAATTGAAGAGATACCATATTAGCGGTGACGGTCTTATCATCGTTATAAAGAGTGATAGCTTTAGCATCTATCAACTGTTGTATCTTCTTTTTCAAGACATACAAGCCTTGGTAGGGTGACGTACATATCGGGGGTACAAGCAATACTTTGGATTGTCTGTTTTAACAGCCTCATCCGGTCACTTGATGTCAGGCAATTATAACCTATTGTTTTTTATCAGGCATTCAAAAATGTTGTGGATATCGCTCTCGTCAAAGGAATATTATTCCTTAGGCCTAGAAGACTCTGGAGGCTTTGTGCTGAAGAAGAGGTGGGTTATTTTGACATGTTTATTGCTAAGGTCTCATTTTCTTTACTGTTGCGATTATTCGCATTGCTGTTGTTGTTGGAGGGACGCTTCCCTTTATCTTCTGTATTGGGCATTTATAATCCTAAATTACGTGCCACATTCGCGCTACCTTCGGCAGCTTCGGCTCCTATGATGAATGTTGTCTAGTCTTAAAATTTGGTTGGACCCGTCTAGAACCCTTACTATAGGCAGTAGGTTCTTTTTGCAAGTATCGATGAATGCGGAGTCTAGAATACCGGAGGACAACTTCATAGTTGCTTGCGTAAAATGCTCTATGAATTCACGAGTCGATTCCTTCTCTTTTTGCTTGATATCGATGAGTGAAGACATAGTCATGTCCATGCATCCCTCGTAGAATCGTGAAAGAAAAAGATATTGTATGTCATCGAACGAGGATATGCAGTTATTAGGCAGACTGCGGTACCAATAGTAGGCTATGTCGGCCAAGCATCCCACGAACACCCTGGTAAGGAGAGGGTCCTCTTTCTGTAGGTGAGCCGTCATCATATTGAAGTAGTTGATATATTGGCTCGGCGATGTCTTGCCTTCAAACAAGACTATCAATTGTGGTTTATATTTAGGAGGGAAGGAGATATTATCCCAATAAGGGTGATAAGACTGCTTCACTCTCATCTTATGGAGTTGGTCTTTGTTCTTTAAAGTATTGAATTCCGTACTCAACCGTCGGATAGCTTCAAAAGAATCTTCTGATTTGAGTGGTGCAGCTGACTGGAAAGATGACAGTTGGAGTGGTCCACCCCCAATATTGGGAAGGTTAAGAGTCGGTGTTGCTGACTCTTGGTTTGGAACTATCTCTGGATTTGTATTGCCTTGAGGAAGTGTTGTTCTAGGAGTAGGTTGTACGGACATGAATGCAGCCACTTGGACAGGAGCTGGCGTAGCATAATGTTGGACTGCCATCATTTGATGCATGTTCTGCATCATGGTGTGCATGTCTTTGATTGCAGCCTCTAATGAGTTGAGTCATTGCTCAGTACTTCCTGACGGAGAAGCATCTTGTTTGTCGTCGATGGCGTAGACGCTGACCTCTCTGTGTACAACAAAAGGGCTGATGGAAAGAACTGTGTAGTTAGAGTCTACACTGTCAGTTTCAAACTCAGGGAGATTGCTACCCCCAGCCTCAGATTCTGAGGAATGGAGATTTTCGTGAAGGGAGAGCTCATGTCTTCGAGAGCGGATATTTTGGTATACCCATTCAAAGGAGTCAACGAGTTGGTCAAACCTCCTATGACTATGTGTCTTTGAAGAACTTCGTCTCAAATGCCTTCTACCATGGGGAAGATGTGAGACCATGTATACTGGAGCAAAGAGTAGTTCATCATCATCATGCTCCTGGTTATCGGTTCGCTTCGCATGTAGGGATTTAGGATACATAGTATAAATCAACCGTTCAAACACAGACCGTTTTGCTGGTGCACAACAATATTCAATTACAACTTTATGACAATTACAACGATGTTCGTTAGAAAACATCATTGCAAGGTCGTAGGGATCTCTCTCATTACGCTTTTGTACAATAAGTTCACGTAAGTCAGAAGGAAAAAGAGAAAAGGAGGAGGAGGGAAGACTCTGCCTCTTTACATGAGATACATTAAACCTCCTATGCACATTTTTAGTTCCCTACGTGTAAAGTGAGGTGCAGACTTGATTGGCGTACGATCCGTAATCTTTCGCACTCTTGTTCTTCACAGAGAAAAAAATGTTTTGAATATTCTTCGCATGTACATGCGCACAAATAGCGCGTCGTGAGGACGTTGGTCCTGTTTGGCGCACATTCTGTAACGCATGAAGACTTGGCGCAGTTTGCCTATGTGCATTTAATTTTGTACGCAGGTCTTGACTTGGCGCACCAATAGCAGGTTCATAACGAGTGGCGCATAACTTACCCTTAATTGAGCGTGTGAACATGATGTTATAGGGATGATTTTTTCCGACTAACCTTTCATTAGTGCGCATGTCGTTATTTTTCTCTGGTTGGCGTGGATTCTGGAGAAACTTTTGTCCATCTTTGTTGAGGGCTTGGAGAGTGCGCCTGTACACAGATTGGATTGGACTGCAGTATCCATGATTTGCTTGCCCCGCTCATTGTAACGAATGCGCGATGACTCAAAAGCTCGGGTGTATATCACCCTTTGCTTGTTATTGAGCAAGTTGCACAATTTGCATCCCTTGGTTAACACAAGAGAGTTGTCTTCCAAGTCTTTGACTGGAGCTTGGTTGACAGAGTTGACAAGGGAGTTATCGTCGATCAGAATAGTTTTTTCCTTGTTAACAGCATCTTCAGGATATGTGTAGCAAGGCTTGGACACCCACACCTTGCGGGTCTTTCTCGTCTTGGGCACGGATGAGGGGTGAGCACTACCCTTAGAATGGAACATCTCTTCATATGCTTGTTGGTCGAGCTTCATGACCAAAGTCTTCTGCGTTGAGCCGATCAACGCAGCGTCATGTTGAGCTATCACTTTCTCGTTGGAGGAGAAAGTCGTCCCTAGCAGAGTCATCAGCAGATCCTGACTTCTATCAGAGATCAGGTATCAACTGGGACCTCATTTTGTTTGCGATAAACAAAAGTTATACAAACTTTGTATTACAAACTATTAAAAAGAAAGAAAATATACAGAAGATCCTAGACCAGAATCTAAGTACAATTGATTTTAGAAAATTATAGCTGTGGAGATATGATATGCGGGCGATCACTTTACTCCTTGGACCACACGACTGTGAAGAAGAAATGCAAGAGTGCTACGAACAATTTGAAGAGTTGGGCAACGAAAAAACCTGGGCAACAACGGCACAGCAAGCTTCTGTTTCTCTTCTTCTGTTCTTGAATATCAAATACTTGAAAATTCAGCCTCCTTTAAGGGACATAATGATCATATATTTATAGGATTTGAGAGTGGTTATGACAATATACATGCATTTTGGACAATCTGCACTGTATTTCCATTGTGCGCACACTTTTAATGGGGTGACATCCCACGACCTGGTGAGTGGATGCACAACGTAATGCCTGTTTGACACATAGATTCCTATACGAGGAAAGCGTGGGTCATGGGACAGTTATTTATGCATGTTTCACAAGGAATATGGTATGTAAGACACGTAATCATAACTTCTCCCTGTCAAAGTTAGAATTGTAGGAGCACTATAGAAGTTGTTTGGCAACTGGCGCACTTTTGAAAAAGTTGGCCATGATGGCACACTTTTGATGAAGTCAGCCTTGATGGCACACTTTTGATGAAGTTGGCCTTGATGGCACACTTTTGATGAAGCCGGCCTTGATGGCGCGAAGTCGGCCTTGATTGCGCACTTTTGATGGAGTTGGCATTGATGGCGCACTTTTGATGAAGTCGGCCTTGATGGAGCACTTTTGATGAAGTTGACCACATTTGGCGCACTCTAGTGAAGTGAATTACACTTGGCGTACTTGAAAGTGATTGATTCATACTGGCCGCTAAACGACAACATGGGTCTGCGTGCCGCAACTCAGCTGAAATAATGACTTCTGACTTCCTCGACTAATGTTTCAGCCTGTCAGATTCATCGCATTAAATGTTTGAAAAAAACAGACATAAAAATTATGCGCCTGTCTTTATAGATGAAAGTCACTTGAAAGTACGCCAATTTTATGTTCTTTGAAAGAGTGTGTCATCCTCTGAAACAAGTAGAAAGTGCGTCATCATTTAAACAGAGAGAAAGTGCGTCGTACCTACATTATCGTAGCATTGCATGGTCACGGACAACATGTGTGCAGGGTTTGGTTTCCTCGAACGAGATAGGCACCGGGGCACCAGGAGCGTTCGTCCATGGAGGAAACATTATAACGTGCTTTGGAAGCATGGGTGTTGCGAACACACTGTTGAGGCTTGCTACCTCAGATAGATAGGGTAATCAGAATACTTGCAGTTCGAGACCACCAGGCGGGCTTGCAACTCAGCGTTGGATCGGGTCGAAATGCCTCGGAATAGTCCTTTTATAGCTTGATCAGTGACCTTCATATAGATAAGAGTTTGTTTGATTGTAGTGCGTTAGTGTGCGGCGGACAACCACCTTACCTCGGACAAGAGTGTGCATATCGATGATTGGAATAGAAAGACTTGGAGTGCGATGTGGTTCAATAGGCTCATGCGTAACTTACGTGTTTTGAGTAAAACGGATTGCATGCTTAGTTTTATTTGAGTTGGATATAACTTCTAGTATGTTAACTTGAGTTAAATGCTTGCATGCTTAACCTACTTTACAACTTTCCTTAACATGTCATGTCACTGCTATGAAATGAATCTAGATTCAAATAGAAAGATCACCATATAACTACTTGCATTCACTATCTACTTAGTGTCGGTTTAGACGAGTAGGTTATCCCGCTCACCAGTACAGCTGTGTACTGACCCACGTTTGTAGGTATTATTTTCGGGTACGCAGGTGTAGTGTCTCAGCTTGAATATACAAGACATGATGTATGGAACGGTAAGTACCTTTGTGGGTAAGAGAAAGAGCAAGAGTGTTGCAAGCCATTGTGGCATTCTCCATTGTGGCATATTCATTTGGACCCTTCGAGAGCTTCACTACGAATACTCTGATCTGTGCTGGTTGTAACAATACTTGAGTTTCGTTGTAACATGGTCGTTTCGATGATAACCATGACGTTTGACGTCATCTCCTTGTGCGAACGCAATTCCAAGCTCATACGACATCACGTCCCGATGAGAACGATTGTCCTACGGGAGCGTTGGCGTAGTGATTTTACGTCCAGTGGGGACGATGAACTTACGGGAGATTAGGGCGTGACAGCAAGGATCGTGCGCGCGGCACTATTCATCGTCCCTGCCAGACAGGTCTGGGAACATGAAAAAAAATTTGAATTTTTTTTTCGACATAAAACCTTCAATTTAAATCAAAATTCGAATTTTCAAAAGTCAATTTTGTATAGAATTGAAAGATCTACAACATAGAAAACTTAGTTTTGAAGGTTTTGAAAGTTTAATAGATCAATTCCAAGAAAATTCTAAAAACACAAGTTTTAAAACCTAGATCTACTCAAAACCATCAACAAAAATCAAAAATACCATGAGCTAAAGTTTTAGAGAATATAAATGAGAACATTTTTGATCAAACACATTTTTAATTTAACCAAATGTGCAAAAATTCGAAAATGGGTAGTTCTTTACTTGTGCAAGATGTACTTGCCAAAGGTTTTGCTCTTGGGTGAGGACTTGGAGAAGAAATGAAAGAGAAGAGAAAGAAAAATAAAAGATGGGAAAGAGGGAGAGAAAATTAGTTATATATGAAACTTTGGGTTAATGGTGACCATTGGATTCTTGCCAATCCATGCCACCACTCCTAACCAATCCTAACCACACATACAAAACCAAGTGCCTAGTGATAATAACCGTGCAAGTAAACCAATTGTCCAATGGGTAAGAACCATGCATTAACATTAATCATGATTTATCTAAAGCAAAACAATAATTAGTAAATTTTGAAATAAATTATATTAAAAATACGTAGTATCTCAAAAACGAAAACCAATTCGGTGAAAAGAGTCTCACATTAGTGGAGTATTTACATATGGCTTAGACGGCTCAATTTTGAGCCGTTTCCAAACCTCATTTTATATGTCTATGGTAGAAATTTCTTTGGTAATGTAGGATGAAGAATTTATATGAGGATTGTAGAAATTCTCATAGATTTTTTTTTTTTAATCTCTCATCTCTACTAACATAATGCGGCTTGAAATTTTTTCAAAATTGAGCCATCCAAGCCGTTTGTAAATCCTCCACTATTTAACTTAAAAAATTACGAAAACAATAACTCTAAAACTAACTCTTGTTTCCGAAAATCTACTCTTTTATTCATATATATCCATGACAAATTATAATTAAAATATAAAAAATCTATAACAAATTATAATTAAAATATAAACATATAAACAAATCTTAATTCAAATATATTTAAATATTTAAAGTATTTTTAACAATATTAGAAAGAAATACAAATATTTTACGTGCAACGTACGTGAATTTACTATTAACAATTAATATTGGATCCTACAATATTAAATTGATCATTTCACTTTGTGACACGTGCGATAGAAATGGATAAGATTTTTCTTTTTTTGTGTGTGTGCAAATTCTATGTAGAAACTCTACCAACTATGATAGAATTTTCTTTAAAGTACAATATCAGGTATGATAGAAACTCAATTTTAGAAACCTCCATTGAAGCCAATGAAAATTTCTAAAGTTGAGCTTTTATCCTACTTGGCATTGTACTTTAAAGAAATTTATATCCTAGTTCATAGAGTTTCTATACAGAAATTTCACACAAAAAAATACTCTCTAATGGTTTTCTATTTCTATCATATGTGACAAAAAATAAAATGATTAATTTATTGATATATTGCTTAATATTAATTGTTTTGAGTGATGAATAATTTCTGTGAAAATTTCTACACGATTAGAAACTCTCATAAAAATTCTACATTCTACATCACCGTCACATAGTATGAAAATTGTGATAGAAATCATGGTTGGAAGAAGTATTTCTCTAAAAAATATTTCTACCAAAGAAATAGGGGAGATTGAAACCCCCATTGGAGATGACCTAATAAACCAGTAACGTACACGTTGCACTAAACTAGAAACGTACACGATGCACGCGCGTAAAAAATTTATTAAATTTTTTTTAATATAAATTTATTATAAATAGTATCGTTCGTAAAAATAGAACTCAGACAACCAAAAAAAATATCTCACTTTAATCATTTTATTTAGAATTTTTTAGTTATAAATAAATCATATTAGATAGTTAAATAATTAGTTAATTTTTTAAAAATAATTAATAAATTATTTACTCAATGGTTTAGACGGTTCAATTTTGAACATTTTTTAAGTCACCATAAATAGGTGTGATTAGTGATATATACCATAAACTAATTAACCTAATCGATAATATATATCAGTTATGTCGTTAGTCGATTCTATTACTACTACGGAAATGGGAGCTTTATGGCGTGTTCGGCAATAGACGATGTGCGTCAAGCTCTTAAATCTGATAAAGATGTCTTATTCTCCTATGTTCATAGAAATGCCAATAAAACTGCTCATCATTTGGCTTCCATGTTTTATTTCATAGTCAATGGGGCCTCATTATGATATATGAGGATATTCCGAACTGTATCTCTGTACATGTCTTAAACACACTACTTCTTGTTCCTCTGGGAATTAGTAATGAATTTTTCTTTCAAAAAAAAAAAATATATATATATATATATATATATATATATATATATATATATATATATATATATATATATATATATATATATATCACATGAAGTACAAGAGAGTGGGTGTCATATGATCTTGGCCCCGGAGCTATGAAGATACGGTGATCTCTCCGCGACGTTACTCAGCCTTGTCACTTCATGTCATGAATTGAATATCACCTCCGGACACAGACCATTACTATGATCTTGACATTAATCATGGTGGCGATTGTTGTTTCTTAGACTTTGTGGTTACCACTGCGTTGGTCTCCTTAAGTCGGTTTTGGAGTAATTCGTTATTTTTGTGCATTAAATTCTAGATGTAATTAGTCTACAAAGTACTTCTCACTAGTATAATTGACTCTCTTTTGAGTTTTATCCTTGGCAGCCTTCAGACTAAGCTTTTTTTTGACTTGGTTCTTTGATTTATGTTTATCCCTACATTTAGGTTATTTCTAAAGGTATATCCAAACTTATTCAGGATAGTCCACTACTTGATGCTAATCCTAACTGAAACAACTTTTATTCAGTACAACCCAAATTTTACTATAAAGTGCCCACACGCTCCTTCTCTCCAATTCCAAACCATAACCCTAATCCTAACCCTAATCCCAGCCGTAGGAGGAGGAGGAGACGACGGCGGGAGGAGGAGTCCGGAGGAGGAGGATCAGACGGGAGGTAGGAGGAGGAGTCTGGAGGAGTCTGGAGGAGGAGGAGGAGGGAGGAGGAGTTTGGAGGAGGAGGAGGAGGAGGAGGCGAATGAGGACTGTCATGAATTTTGACAGTCCTTTCTATCTAAAGATAGACAAACTGTCAAAAAAAAATGACAATCTATTTAGGGTGAGGACTGCAGAATTATTTGACAGTCCTAAAAAAAATTGGACAGCCTGGAGTAAAAAAATTTAATGACAAACTTGTAAATAAAAACAAAAAAATGTGTGCTGTCATGAATAAGTTTGGATGTACCCTTTAGAATTTTCCTACATTTATAGAGTGGGACACTCGTTAATGCCTGGGGCTGGAAGAGAGTGCATGTGCCACATTCTAGAAAATAATTAGAAATTTTTTGACTTACCCCCACTTTATTTATCCATATTAAGGGTACACCCCACATTATTTTCATAATGTACAAGTTCCTCCAATTTTGACGGAATCCGTCCAGTGATGACGGTCAACTGCATTGACCAATTTTTTTGACCAAAATGTCCCTCATTTCTTCCTCTTTTCTCTCACCCCCCTCCCCCGCGGGCAGGCTATCATCGCCGCCGCCACCACTCCACCCCCTCTCCTTGCCGCCAGGGCTGGCCCTGGCCCAGGGCGGGCAAGGCGACCGCCCAGGGCCCCATGGGCCAGAAGGGCCCAAAAATTTTTTTTGTTTAAATATATAAATAATTTTGTACCGAAAATAGAACTAGTATTTACCATGGACCATTCTTATCACAAAGCAATTATTGTGTAGTGGTTATTACATTAGACTTGCATGCAAGAGGTTCCTAGTTTAAATCTTTGTGGAGCCATATTTTTTATTTTACTTTTATTTTATTTTTTTTACATTATGTATGGGGCCTCATTTTGAAAGTTTGTCCCGGGCCCCTGTGAGCTCAGGGCCGGCCCTGTTGCCGCCGCCGCCGCCACCGGTCCCCCTCCCCGCAACCACCCCCCTCTCCGTCCCCGCTCACCCGCAGCAATAGCAGCGACGAGCGACGGAGAGTGGGACGGTGGTGGGGTGGGAGAAGGAACGGTGGCGGAGAGAAGGGGGAGGGGTTATTTTCGTTGAAGTCATCCTATTATAAAAATAGAGGAGCCTGCGGCGAAAAGGGGACGAGGGCAGAGAGGGGACCTGCAACACTGAAAGAAAAAACAGATAGAAATATTTTCGTCCAAAAAAATGAGTCAAACGAGTTGACCGTTAGAAAAAGACAGTTTCCGTCAAAAAAGGAAAAAATTGTACATTATAAAAATAATGTAAAATGTACCTTAAATATGAATAAATAAAATGAAAGGTAGGTCAAAATTTCACAAATAATTATCCAACTCCTAAAACTTTGACACAGTAGGTGTATCAAAATTTGATACAGCCTATGTATCATGCATGATAGGTGGGACCCATATGTCATACTTAGGCTCTGTCAAACCTTTTGATACAAGCCCACTATATCAAAGTTTTACTCACTCCTGAAACCCACCCCATCGGTAGTTGTAGCCTCGTAGGGTCTTTAGCAACGCGAGGATGGTGTAGGTAGAATTGCAATATGACAGTTCGTAACGAAAATGAACTTGATCATTGTGTTCATGTAAGGCCCAAACTTGTAGACTTCAAACCCAAAAAAAAAAAAAAAAAAAGTAAATTTCTGGTAATGAAAATAGTTTAGCTAAGGTTGTTATTCTTGAAACCAAAGGGTCGAAATTAAAACCATTCAATTTAGGAACATTTTGCAAGTTGACTGCAACCATTGGGTACGGACAGAGGATAACATATTCCTTCCGCTGTCACTCGTTTACTGTTTCTATAAAATGCAATCTTTCTTCTTTGGCTATCAAAAGAAATAATGTAACATAAAGGATAAAAAAAATAGGAGTTAATTTAGCTCCAAGACGTCTCTGCAATTGAATCATCTACGTCCAAAGAAAATTATTAGCCAAATGAGACATGGCAGATAGCAAGTTGCACTTGCTATTGTGCAAGCCATTGTGAAATGAAAGGAGGTTTTATGCATTTTTTGGGCTCCCAAGATTCTGTGATGGGAAAAGCCAATTCTTTTTTCCCCTAAAAGTTTTGTCACTTGTACAAATTATAAGGATCTCAGAAATCCCCAAGCCGCAGACCAACAATGTAGAGGCCAAGAATGCTTCTTGGATAATCTCATCCAAGCTGCCACTCAAATTTCATTATGATTTCAACACAAAACTATATTATAGAAAGGCAAATATCCATTTTTATAGGTTTGGTGGGCAAGTACATGTCCAGATTTCATAATGACAATGGAAGGAACACGACATCAATAAAGACGTGTTCATGTAATTTTATCTATCACTAAAGCTTGTGCCCAGGTCTACCTCAAAATTTTGTGATAAAAGGCTTCTTGTCGTGTCCATAGAATACTGGAGATGACTTCCATTGTGAAGTATATATATAATGTTCATCCCTTCAATAATTTCAGTGTTCACTAAAGAATTATATTAACTTTCACTTCACTTTGAAGGCCATGCCAACCAGTATAAAAGCAAGCCCCACATATCATCAAATTGTGCTGAAAGGGGGGAGAGAAACAATAAAATACATATATTTCAAACATTTGGCACTAGATAAACCAAAATAATAATAAAATCTTGCATTAAGCACAAAGATCATTAAGCACAAAGAGAGAGTAGTGCTGAGAACCAGTATCAACAAGACATACTTGGTCAGCTGTCAAAGATCCTTTAAAAAGGAACAAAATATCTCAGCCACCTTGACCATCAACCTAATCATTTTTTGATGGCTAAGAAAACTTACCAGGAAACCAGCTCTCTGAAAAGTAATCTTGGACAACCACATTTCCGCCCTGAAAAGTTTGGCAAGCTTTTGTTAACGGTGCAGGACAAAAGAAACCGACACCAACGCTCAGTGTGAACCTCTCAGGCCACGCTGTCAGTGACAATTTATGAGGATATTCAGGAGGAAGAAAAGTGTATGCCTGGTTGTATGAATGCAAATGCTTTCCTTCCCTTCTTCTCCCCCAACTATTTGCAAACAATTTTGTATTTGATAAATTAATAAAGGTCATTCAATGTCTTCATGTCCCGGGAATGACAATTCATGAGACTTAGTTTTCGAAGAAAAGAAAAAAAATCTCCCAAGGACCTAGCAGTCACTTGTATGCATGACACAAAGCTCAAGAACCCCGGAGATACTAGGAGCAGTCCGGCCTTTCCTCTTATCACAGGACATGAATTATCAGCTTGAACCTTACCATCTACGGTTTACCGAGAATATTATGTTGAGAAACGTGGACGATAAGACTTCCTAGTGGAATAAAATGGAATGGATTAGAACTCACCATCAAATTCACTCTAGGTCACTAACGGCCATAGGATCTCCCAAAATTGTCATGTTTTTGGTGCTCGAAATCACCATACACATCATGTGGCTTTGATGCTGGATAATCCTGACCAGGGTATGGGTGCCTGCTCCTTGAATCCATAGGTAAATTATTTCCTCCATAATGTGCATCCCTGGACTGGTTATATTCTGGATAAGCAGGCTGGTTATAAGCATTCTGCCGGACCTGCTGTCGACGTTGGGTATCAAGTTGAAGAAATTCCTCCCACTGTTTCAAGTGCAAGCCTCTCATGTTTGCCAGCTTCTTCATGTAATTCTCTCTCAATTCCCTCACATACTGCATTGACACAAACATATATAGTTTCAAGAAAACATGGATAGCTTAAGTCAGGCAGTATATGGGTACGTACAAAGGTCACATCGTTTTGAAAGAACATCCTTTTCATAGATCATCATACTATGTTTCATATGCCCAACAATTTTAAATGTCCAACTGTCAAGCATAATGGAAAATAGGGAAATAGTGACTTCACATGGCAGCCTTATGAAAACTGAGAAAATTAAAACCAGCAAGAGTAAAGCAACAAACAGTAGGGGAACATGGTAAAGGAAAGTGAGAAGTCCTCCAAAGCATAGTGACACAGAGAATAGGTGGGGATACAAGCAACTGATAACAATAAAGGTTCACAGAACAGCTAAACCAAAAAACAAATAGGAGATTTGCTTTCACAACTAAGGAATAATATAATAATTAATGACAATTGGTACCTTTGGTGGTGTGTGTTTCAATGTTATGATTTATGAGCCATCTAGGTCAATGTAAAATATATTTCTAATTTTCTTGTCATACTTGGGTATAGTTAAGAAGGTGTATAGGTATATACATCTAGTTGCAGCACCGATCGTGTATAGATTGTTTACAAGAGTGAAGATGGTTGACGACGTCTAGAGGTGGTTATTGAACAGAGAAACGTAGGTAGAGTAGGATACGCACACACACACACACACACACACACACACACACACACACAGAGAATTCTTATAAAATTGTTTTCTTTCCTTTTTCCAAGTTAGAGAGGAGAGACATGGAGGGGCCATTTTTCTTTCCTCAAAATTCCTCTTTATAGAAGGGTACTTTAGTCCTTTCTAATCATCTGTCCAAAATGTTGAGGACCAGGAGCAAAAACCACAAATTTATTTTTGGTAGCTGGGAGGAGTTGGACTCGGGTGGGGTTAGCAGCGTTGCCTGATAAACTTGGAATGAAAGAGTTACCCAACATTAAGAGCACAAAGAATTTACCTTCTTTATGAATAAACCTTATCAGGCAACTGAATGAAATCATATTCACACGTGAGAGCATCAATTTGAAACAAATTAGTGACGGAAGTCGTCACCATGTCATCTCACCCCAGGCTTGCTCATTTCACTAGCCAATGTCATACACTAATCTAGTTCTTTTCTGATTTCATTGTAGATCCCATCATCAAGGATAAAACTACATAAGAGTGGGGCCTATAGAGCTGCAGGGTTCCAGATATCAGTCTAATACCACTTGGGGGTTAGCCATACTGGAAACCAGAAATCAGGCGATACACGGAATGTATCGGAACATATGGCCCCATAGTGGTAATAAGGTGATAATTAACTTCATATATGAAGTGTATAACAAGAATAATAAATAGCATCCTTTTTGGCATTGCTAGGTGTATTTTGGAATGCCTGTTGTACAATGCTTGTCCGACGTGAACACGATATAAATTTCGGAGTGTGCTTCATAGATTATATATTATAGGATGACTTCAACCAATAACTAACATATCTCGGCAATTTTGCAAGTGTTACTGATCTTGAAGTTCCAATAAGGGGCTGCTTCGTTGCACGCAAGTGGAAATACGATGCAACATTTGTTGCATGTAGCATTTGTTGTTGTAAATGGTGCTGCAAATACTTTGTTTGGTACCTTGTAAATGTTGTTGCAGGATGTACAAATCCATTGTTTGGAATATATAATTAGGATACATGTTTGCAGCTTTTGTTACTCTAAATACAAATAAATTGTTTGGTTGACTTGGAATGGAGAGAAAATAAAAGGAACTAATGAAAGTGATGTAATAAATGTTGTTGTAAGTGGTATTGCTGCCATTTTTGTCCCAACAAAAGACACGGTAGTCTAGGGAATTGATGTAACATTTGTAACACCAATTCCACCATTTACATCAAACCAAACATTGGAAATGATGTAATGGTGTAACATAGGTTGCTTCGATTAACATTTACAACATACCAAACACCTCCTAATCTAAGATATGGTGCTTGGTGAATGCATGTTGGATTCGATGGGGCAGGAGGGTCTAACTTTCTTTATTAATGCCAATTAGCATAATAATAGAAAGGAGATGACCCTTCTTAGATTTGAATGACGAAAAAACACATCCATATATGCAATAACGGTTTTGTTATCATATTGGAAGACTTTAGTTTACAGCAGAGGATGAATCAAAAGCAAGGTAATTGCCAGCCCAAAAGTTTATTGAACAACAACATCAACAACAACAAAGCCGTTATCCCTAATTTCAAGCCCAACAGTTTATTGAGATTCAACAAAATTTGAGTAGAGAGAAAAAATAAAGTACAGAGGAATGACCCTTATAGAAAATGGAACTAAATGAATCATGCATGCAATTCCAAAATTATTGGGGATGAAGGCAGCATCGGTGGTGGTTGTACTAAAAAGACAAAAGAAAGTCTACTTCATTTTACGAGAGTACATTTTGGGACATCAAACTTTAAACTCCTTGCGATAAGGTATTTTAAATTCTCAACAGAAGCATATAAGAAAATCAGATTTTGATTATGAAATTAGATGTGATTCCCTATCATACTCTACGTATATTCATATGCTTGGTTTGCGGATGTTATATCTATTATACTAGCTTTTACAAAGAATATTCCACAATCAAAGAACCGGGATTTACATTTGGAATTTGACAAGCTATTAGACAACAAATATCCGTAATTGAGAGTGCAGAGACATGCCTCCAATATACAAGTCCTAAATCTAAATCACTAAATGTTCTAGTATAAACAAATGGGTTGCTGATTGGTTCGAGACAAATACCTCTACAGTCTACATACAAAAATAAAAGAGAATGCTAGTCAACATAAATTCTGCAGCTACAATATGGAGGAAAACATTTTTTGAGAAAAATAAAGAGAAAAATAATTTAACAAAACTCCTACATAAATTTACATTTTAGAAAGAAATGGCAGGTCTGATGAACACAGACAGCAGGGATGAGCCAGATTTCTCTTGTATCGCTACTAAAAATAAAACAAGGATATTTTGAATTTATCATTACTCCTATATTTGTTTCACTACTGACAAGGATAGACAACACAAGCATAAAACCAAACCTTCATAAACTGACAACAACCAGAGCATAAAACCTAACCTTCGTAAACTGACAATAACCAGAGTTGACCATCACCAAAGATTTGGTGACATAAAGGTGAGAAACAAATGATCTGAGGAAGCTAACAGGTCACATTTTAATATTGGATGCAGGATATAACACTAGCCAAAACAAGTTCAAACAAATATCTATATGATAAAGCAAAGGAAGGCTAACCAGATAGCATTTTAGATCAAGATTGAACAACTGTATGGATCTAAAAGAAAATAAGCCAAAAAAAGCTTTAAGATCATGATGATGTCATACCTCCCGATGTTTGTGGTTCTCTTCATCTTCTTCTTTATCACGGAATTTCCCAATTTCCAGGGCTTCCCTCTTGAATTCCATTTCCAACTCTTCCAAGGTTTGTGGAAAAGTGGGGAACTCAACCTTCTGCTCAGAACGGAAATCTGTTGCATACCTCTCCATATTCCAATTGTCAGTCTTGTGCATTACAGTGTTTTGATTGTGACTGAACGAATTATAAGCATCCCCACCAAAAGTAGGGCGTGGTGGAGATCTGGAATGGGCTGATTGGCTTCTTGCTCCATCATTAGCATAAGCTTCGCGAAATGAAGAAAATGTAAGCAAAACCTCACATTTTCGGACACGCAACTTTTAAATATATATTTTTTACTCAAATTACAAATGATGCCAGATAAAATACAGAAACTGTAAGCTAATCCAATTCATAAAAAATTTAACATACTCTCTCTAAACAGAAAGTTCATTGACGAAATCTGTCTGACCACAGCCACACAATGTTACTTCAAATTCGAACACAAAAAGCTTGAACTTACCTCTTCCTGCAAAATTCAAATCAGAATATTGATTTTATGATAACCACATTGAAGGGAAAAAAAGAAAATGAAGGAATCACATGTTTTCAGATCAAATGCAAGAAATTACGTGAATACCCTACCATGTGATGTAGTATTCCTGGACAGCTTCTGAAGGTCTTCACGTACTCGATCTTCAATTCCTCTTTCCTGACTACTGACCCTGCCATGGAAGCGTGGTGTATTCCTTGGGCTAGAGTGAGACCTTTGGGAATCAGAACGTCTATAGCGAGAACCTATAGGATTGGGATCAGGGGATCTGGATGGTATTCTCTGTGAACTAGTAGAACCTTTATTTTTACCCTTATCGCCATCTTGTATAATTTTGTGCACAGCATCTACACCTTTAGCCAAGACTAGCCTATCCTTCCCGCTTACAATTAGAAATTTCTCTTCCATTTTTAGTTTGCAGCCAACATCCTTTTCGATCTGAGTAATGACTTTCTCTGTGAAAAGGTCCCTCACATGTTTGTCCCTTGCAGCTACTCTCTCAAAAAAGTCTGCAGATTTCCGGCTTGCTCCAAGAGTAGATGGACAACCCTGCAAGACAAGAATGACATCTGCAGGATCTCAAAGAGAGAGGATGAAATCAAGATAGAGGAATGCAACCAAAGGTTATAGTAGCTGTAGGTCCCAAAATAACTTTGGAAATTGCCTGCAAGTACATTCCACCAAACACATTTGAGAATATACTAGTAAAGCATAACAAGGGAAATCACTAGTATTTCATGAGTTACATGATTTCTCTTAAATGAGAATATGAGTGTCTACATGTCCCGTAATTCCAGGCCAGTCATCACAATCTACACTGTTAAAGGTATTGAAAATGAATCGTGATCTGATGATATTTACAAAGCAAATACTACATGTATCACTAGTATTCAACACTTGATGGGGGGAGGAGATTCCTGACTTTCCAGTTTTATGGTAAGTAGTCTTCTTTGTCTTATTATTTACCTAATGTTTTAGTAAAAAAAAAAAATTACAACGGATTGGTTGCCTTGTTGCTAAGTGGATCTTGGTTTTACCCAAGAGTTCTCGAGTTCAATTTCCCTTATCATTATGCCTTATTTATAGTTATATTTTAAATTATTTTCTTCATAAATTCTGTACAATGTCTCCTTAAAGCCCTAATTTAAGGTATTTCCTCCCCCACTCACACACGTCTCAAAAGAAAATAGGCTCAAGGTACTTTTGCCCACCCCCACCCCCACCCCAAAAAAAAACATAACTCTATAAATTTATGCCACAATGTACTTTCCCAAGGGTGATAATAAAACATTTCACAAGCGAACAGCTAAGAAATTGCATTAGGAAAAGGGCTCATTAATATTGGTGCCAAATGTAAATAGAAAATAAAACAAATGAGTAAATAAAAATACAAACCCCATAACTCAATAAATATTAAAAGGCTTCGTTGACAAATCATGACATAATTGGTGTCAACGCCTCCCTGGAATCATGAGGATACCAACAAATTTAAAAAAAAAATGTTAAAGCGAAAATCAATGTATTTGCAAGTATTAGTAAACGTTTAAGATGTGCCCATCTAAACCCCTACAACACCCGACAAAAAGGCAACAGAGCTAAAAAATATGGCCTCTTTATTTGGAAACAAATATACACTCTTTATTTGGAAACATATCTACAAACATTAGAAGTTTATGGTAAATTCCTGGTGTTCTTTTATAGATGACAATACCTGGGTAAAATGACCTGCTTCTCCACATATTTTGCAGATCATTTCTTCTTCTTTCCTTTTTTTCCAATTCCGTTCAGTTGCCTTGGCCTTAGCCTCCCATACCCTGGCCTCTCTGCTTGTAAAATCAGTTGGCACAGCATTAGGATCCGGAGGCTCATCTTCCTCAGCAGATTGATCATCAGCAAAAGGCCTTTTGTTCGCTGTGTGCACTGCTGCACTACTGGCAGTTGGTTTAGGAGGTCCAGTATATTCCTTTCCATAAACTTCATTGAAAAGTTCATCATCTATTTCTGGACTCGGATTCCTAGCCATCTGCAACTAAAAAAGGATCAAATTATCGTATGCAATCTCGAAACATAAAATTATAGAAATGAGCAAAAGTAAATGTGGCTTATAGTAGAAGCTCACAGAACATTTTGAAAGCTGAATATGTTTCCTACATTTTGAGTAAATAATAAAATTCAATTAATTATCCTAATACTTTTGTTTCTTATTGTCTGTGTATGTGGTGGGGTGAGGTGGGGTAGAGTGGGGTAGGGTGGGGGTGGGGAGAGGGCACAGGGAAGGGTGATGGCTCTTTCTTCTTTTGTAGGTACAATGATAGAATGATAGACCTAGTACAGAATCATAAAAGAAGTCGAATGAGAAGAGCTGGCCGAGTTTACTAAATAAACAGATATAATACAGACTGCACAGTGAGAGAGCAGGAAAGGAAGTGGACAAGCAACAGAGGACAGAGAGGAAGCAAACAAAATTCTCGCGCAATTATCCTCGGAGATCAATCGGCCAAAATCAACAGTATTGTCTTAACAGCATTGTATTACATACTCTAGAAACATGGATTATTACATACTTCGTAATGGACACGAGTAAAAAGTCGGGTACCTCGATTATAGATTATTCAAAGGAGATGAAGAAATACAAGGGCTCGTGCAAGTAAACAAATATGTGGATGAGGGTGGATGCAGCAAGCACAGAACAGGTAGGACTGGTAGGACAATTCTTTCCCTCTCTAAACATAGTAATTAAAAAACAGACACTGTCAATTGTTCAACACCTTTGCAGATATTTCTGGATGATTTTTACATTGTGCAGCAACAAAGACATGTAGTTATTATGCACTAACATCCTTCTAAACTCATTAAAGCTTCCAAGAAATGACATCTAATAGAAAATAATTTCAATTCATGCCTCCGTCATCGACTAAACAAAGTTTCAAACTTCCAAATTTCCATCAAAAATAAGTCAACATACGGCAATAAGTCCAGTCATCAAAAATTCATTTCTACTTTAATAGAACAAGATAAGTAATCAACATCCAATAAGTAAATGACTCATTTTCCAAGAAGACATGCAAATACTGATTCAACTATCCATTGTTGAGTTTGGGCTAATCCATGATGATCCCCCCCCCCCCACCCCCTCCCCCCTCTGCTTCTGTGAAGTCCCATACATCTTATTAAAAAAAATCTTCGTCGGAAATCCTACTTGAAGCGCTTTGTCCTCTTAACTGACACAACGCCACATGTGAAAGTAAAATGGCAAATAAAAAGCAGGCAAGTTCTCAACCAGCAAATACCAGTAAGAAATTAATAAAAGATTGCTTACCTTGTCCAAAAACTTCAGAAGTACTACACATAACAAGATATTGTTCTCATAAAACCAAAACAAACGATTATACTTCTCTAAAAATAAAACTTATAAAAAAGAACATCCTGGTGCAAGTGCCAAGCCTTATTGTCACCCGAAAAGTTGCTGTTAGTTCTACTACATCGAATTTCAATACCTTTAAGTATTAAAAAAAAGAGTGCTTTATTCAGAAATTAGTATCAACCATGATCAATGAAGCCCAAAACTGGGAAGTACTCCATCATACTACACAGAGAGCGTGCATTGGGCGTATAATAGCCCTGACATCCCCAATTTCCCATAGAAAATTTCATGGTCTATGCTAGGACAAGGGAAGATTAACAATTTACAATCTCTAACAATCAGTCTAATGAGCAGAGCTTGCCAAGTTTACTAAATAAACGGATATGATGCAGACTGCACAGTGCGAGAGCTGAAAGGAAGTGGAACAAGCAAATAAGACACTGAGGAAGCAAACAGAAAATACTAGCCCAACTCTCCTCAAATATCGGCGGTATTGTATTCCTTGTCCAGAAACATGGCTTATCACATATTTCATAGTGGAGTATTACAAGGACAAGTAAAAAGAAACCGGATCCCTCGATTGTATGTCATTAAAAAGAGAGGAAGACACAAATGCGTCATAAAAGTAACAAATATGTGGATGAAGCCAGATGCAGCAAGTACAGAACTATTAAGATTGGTAGGGAAATTCTTTCTCGCTCTAAACATAGTAGATCAGAAACAGACGCCACTGCCAAATTGTCCACCACCTTTGCAGATTTGTTGAATGCTTTTCACAGTATGCAGTTATCACTTAGCACGCATCAACATCATTCTAAACTCGTGAAAGCTTCCAAGAAATGGCATCTGGCAAAAAAGAACTTCAATTGGTGCCTCCGTCCCATATGTAATAAATGACTAAATAATGTTTCAAACTTCTAAATTTCCATCCAAAATATCAACATGGTGGCATCATCAAAAATTCATTTCCTCTTTAATAAAACCAGATAATGACTCAGTTTCCAAGTATTAGACATGCAAATAATGATTCCACTATCCATTGTTGAGTTTGGGTGAATCAATGATGCTTCCTCTCTACTTATGCAAAATCCCATATAGCTGATAATAAAATCTTGGCCAGAGATGCTACTTGTAGCGTGTTATCCTCTTGACCAACATCATGGCAACTGTGAAATAAAAATGGAATATAAAAAGCAGCCAAGTTCTCAAACAGAAAATACCAGTAAGAAAGCGTTCATTGACAAGAGTTTATTTCTTATAAATAAAAACGATCGATTCCTTCCTCTCTAAAAAAAAAAGTTAAAAGAACATACCGGTGCCACCACCCTGCAAGTGCCAATATGTACACAGCCTTAAACCCAAATTACGGAGTGACCATTCTGGCGGCTCAACCACATATCTTCCATAATGCAAGTGTCAAGTCTTACCGTCACGCCAAACAGTACAGTTTGGTCTACTACATTAAATTTCAACAACTATACAAAAATTAGCGCTGTATTCAGAAATTAGTTTTAACCATGCACAATGAATACCAAAACAATCGGGAATTACTCAATCCTAATCTATAAGATACAAAGAAGGCGCGCACCCCCGACTTCCCAATATAAAATTGTATGGTCTATGCTAGGGAGGAATAACAATTTACAAACAATATCAATGAGTCTAAATTCATCAGCCAATTTCCCTTGGAATGTCATAATACAGTAATAATTTGGGTTTTTTCTTGAGTACTGTTACAAAATCTTAAGCGAATAGAAGTAAATCATATAGAACTTCATCGACTATAAAAATGACAGATTTCTTTGAAATATACTCGAGACTACAAATTTCATAGGAATATAACGATAAAATGTCATACAAATGCGATTCTTCTCATGATTGATATAAATACGAATACACATATATGGAAAATTAGGGTTTTTGAAATAAATTTCACCTCAAAATTAGGGTTTATGCTCTCTTTCTCTCTCCTCGCCTCTCTTTCTCTCTCTACAATGGAGGAGAAAGCCCTAGCTTGGGTTCTGGTCCTTCGCCAGTTCGCTCGCGTTCTCCGCCTTGCATACTTTCATATATTATGCTACTCATGGTGTCTATTGGGCCGGGCCAGACCGGCCTGCGGTCTGAGTCAACCGGGTTTGATCGGTTCGGTTCGGACCGGACTCAATCCGAAAGAAGAGACGGATCGGACCGGTTCGATCCGGTCAAGAAAAATCTCGATCCAGTCTGGATTCATGACCTGGTCGGGAGAGGACCGGACTGAACCGGTCTGGGTCCGGGCCAGTTCACGGTCAGACTGGTCCGATCCGATTTAATTTTTTTTTTTACGTTTATTTATATATATTTTATATATAATATATATGATATAACTTATATATTACTAAGTTATTTTTTTATAATTTGAAATTTATAAGTTTTTTGTTAGAAATTTTTTTTATATAACTTTAAGTATAAATTTATTTGAAATTTATAAGTTATATATTTAGTATAATTTAAAATTTATAAATTCATTTGTTAGAAAATTTATTTATATCAATATTTGTATAAATTTAAGTATAAATTAAAATCTAAATATTTATAAGTTGATTTTTTTTGTTTTGGAATAACTTATAAAAAATGTATAAATCTATTTTTTTAATTTAAATAAAAATTTATAACTTGAAATTTAAAGAAGTTATTTATATAGACATAAAGAAGTTAAATGTAAACAACTAACAACATTAAGTAAAAAAAAAACTAATTTTTTTTTATTAATGGCAATAAAATTATAAATATATTATAATATTAAGTAACAAAAAAAATATAAACTTGTAAATGATATTTTATTTGCATAAAGCTTGTAAAAAATGTACAAAGAAACGACATAAGACGTCAATGGCAAGAAAATAAAAGCTACGAAAAAAAATACCGGACAGAGAAAGCGATGCTGATTTGGAAGTTGGATTCCTTCAAAGGAGTCACAATCTCCCTTTTATTAATCAAGTAAAGACAGAGTTTGGCGGATTTTTTTTTTCTTTTTTACTTTTTATTGTTGATCCGAAAAAATTGTTCGTACAACTAGGAAACTTTTTTTTATATTGAATCACTTAGATTATTCTTATTGATACTAACTAGAAGGACTATCTTGTCCCTCATCCCATGCATGTCTTTTTTATTTTTTTTCCATTCTTTTTCACAATAATTTTCATTTTTAAAATTTTTTTATAGTTCTAAATTTTTTTATTCTTTGGAATTGAACTAATATTTAATAGACGAACAATAAAAAAAAAATTAATCATGAATATATTTATATTCATCAACTTTGAATAAAGGCTTGATTTTAACTTGATACCCTCGACTATTCAAGTTTTTTAACTTGATATACTAAACTTTAATATCATTCAAATCACTACACTAAACTACTGAATTTTTTTAAGTTGTTATCCTCCGTCGGTCAGATATTAATTTTTTCATTTGAAGAAATATAAATAATTTCTTTACTAAATTATCCCCTCCCTGCTGCCGCCGTCGCTCTCCGCTGTCACCGCTATTACCGCCACTGTGTTGCTGCCCTCTATCGTTGTCGCTGCCACCGTTTGTCGTTGTCGCTGCAGCCGTTGAGGAGAGAGGGGAGAGATAATGGAAAATATTTTTGTTAACACTGTTATGATATTAAGTTGTACAATTATAATTGAGGTATTAAATTGTCTAATATTGTACTTTAGGGTATTGAGTTAAATTTTTTGAATAATTGAGGATATCAAGTTAAAATTTAGTCTTAAATAATTTACATACATTTTAATACAAACGAAATGGCAGATCAAACAATATTTCAACATGTATCTTTAGATCTTCCATTATTTTACTTTTTTAACCAATAATCTCAGAAAGGTAAAACTCGTCATGGTATCATAATTGTTTTACAGTGTGACAAGTATTTTAAATCTATCTGATTCGAAAATGTCTTTAGCTAATAGTGATCATTTCCTTGGAATATATATTGCATGCAATACTTTATATGTCATATACCTTAAATTACAAAGTAATTTATTCTCTTAATTTTCGGATTAAAATAAATTTTTTTTGAATTCACAGGAATAAACCGGTCTTTTCTCTTAAATTCTCCGTTCTCTATGTTCTACACGGTCCCACTGTCGACATGTTAATTCGCGTAACGGGATGATAGATTTTGGCGGGCCCAGGCACACATTAGCCCCCTCCCCGTCTCTTCTTCTTCTTCTTCTTCTTTATTTTCTCCTAATTTTTTTTGTTTCTTTTTATTTTTACTTAGGCAATTATAGCAAAATTAATAATTTAGTCTTTTTTTTAGAATATAACTGAAAAAAGGTAAAAATGATCTCCATCTGTTAAATTTTAGTCTTATAATAATATTTTATATAGCCTCCAACGGTTATATTCTAAAACAAAAAAAATTAAATTTCAACCGAACCGGACCTGTCCGATTCGGGCCAACCGAATTGAAATCGGCCCGAACGTGGACGATAACGGGCCGGGCCGGACTTGCGGGTCGGATCCTCCGACCCAGTCCGGACCCGTGGGGGGAGTAGGCCGGAGCGGGCCGGTCCGTTGACCGGGTCCGGGATCGGCCTGCTCCGGCCCGGACCGGGTTTGACCGGACCGGGCCGGGCCAGTTCCAGGTTCCGGACCGCCTGCCCTTTTACACACCTTGAATTATGTATATATATATATTTTTATCCTGTGCGGTGCAAATGGGTTATGGCCTTATGGATGCTACAGTAGGACTGTTATCTGGATCCAATAACCCCAACTCGACCCGTCCTCCCAAAAAATTGCAACTTTTAAGAAGTTGGAAAAGTTGCACTTAGATATTTCAAACTATTACTTTTTCACATAAATATATGTATTACCGGTGAGAGGTATAAGATCATGGATGTGTGACAAAAAATCAGTGCATCGAGTCACGGGACGTATTACTTCTTCCATTTATTTGATGGAAGTTGGAGACAGTGGACTCAAAAAATATGCAACGCAGCATGTACAAAGTCTTGAACGTTACGTTCGACATCTCAATAAAAATAAAAATAATATATCTATTATTTTAATAATCACTTAAGTGACCTTTGTTTTGTGCTCATATATTATAAACTATTAAATTTTGCACTTAAAAGCTGACGTAGTGCAGAAACGCAAACTTAACTCTTATTAAAAATCCTAATTTTATTTCTCTCTATCCTAATAATGGCTTTTTCTAACATTTATCGAAAAATCAAAGAACCATCTTGAAACATCTTGAAATATTCAATTCTCCCAAAAGTAAGACACCGCTGGCTTAATTATTTAAATTTATTATTATATTATTATATATATTATTTTATACATGCATGCAAGACTATTTAAGTAAGACCAAATGACAGATTTTATAATTATCTAGCTATCCATATTAACTTTAATGAATATTTTTATTTAATAAACATATGTAAAGATATATTTAGAAAGAAAAGTTTAACTCTGAAGCTTAACTTTTCTCATTATATAGTAGTAGATTAATTTTAATTAGTAAACTTATATAAGGGTATATTTGAAAGAAAAAAGTTTCACAATAAAACTTAACTTTTCTCATTATATAGTAACATAGATAAACATATGTAAGGTTATATTTCGAAAGAAAAGTTTATTGTTGAAGCTTAACTTTTCTCATTACACAGTAGTGTAGATTAACTTTAATAATTAATTTTAATTAGTAAACATATATAAGGATATATTTGAAAGAAAAAAAGATCCACGATGTAGCTTAACTTTTCTCATTATATAGTAGTATAGATATTTATTGATACGGTAATAAGTGTAATCATTGTTGTGAAAATGAGAGAGAAAGAGAAAAATATTGAAGGCACGTGAATCATTTGGGACTTTCTCATTAATCTTCCATAATATAATGAGACTTCAAAACGGCTCAAAAGTGAGCTGTTTAAGCCGTATGTATATCATCAATTAATTATTTTTAAAAAATTAATATTACATAAAAAAATTATTGGATTTTAAATTTTAATAAATAACACTATAAGGATTTGAACGCAACCAACCAAAGAGAATACCTCCCACCTTAACCACATAATATTTTTTATAAAAAGTAGAAATATATCCATAGCTAATAATAATTAAAATATAATCAAATATATAAAAAAATATAATTAAAATATAAAAATATATATAATAAATCATAATCTTAATATATTTAAATATTTAAACAATTTTATATTAATATAAGAAGAAAATTTTTATTTTAAGTGCAATGCAAGTGAATTTAGTAGTAATATATAGGGAGAGGGATTAGATAGATGTGGTTGTAGATAGGGATAAAGACATCCAAATTTGGTTTTATCCTAAATCACAACACTCTCCTTGGATGCCCACTTTAATTATTGCATCATTAAAAACTTTTCTACGGAGAAACTCATATTTGAAAAAAATTCATAGTAAAAAAAAAGTAGAAAAATATTCTTCTGGAATATATGATTCTCCAGGAATATGATTCTTCAGAAATCCTGTGGTGCCACGTTCCCCCTTTATGGGGAGCGCGGCTAAGGAATACTATCGGTATCGTTCGATCGGGATAGATTGAATCAAGATATTTTCATCGTTATGGATTTGTTTCTTCGGAATCGATTCTCATATTCAGTGGACTGTGCCCCAAGGATGGACTTAGCGGCAGAGTCAAGAGGGACCTCTCCGCTGCAAGTTTTCTTGCCTAGTTTCGTTGTCGCCTTGTTGCTTTCGTACTTTTGAGTTAGTTTTCGGATTTGTATTTTCTTGAACGGTTTCAATGGATTTTATTGCTTTCGTTCGTTGAACTGCATTTCATTCCGAGCTTGGAAAGAGTATAAGAGTTATTGATCATTTGTTCGTGGCAATGCAGGTGATCGTGCAGTAGACGTCGTACGAGCGGAGTCTTGAAGCACCTCTTTCCTTTCCCCTCTCCAACCAACTTGTGAGTGGCTATAATTCGATTTAGTTGACCCTTCTTCCAAGTCTTCACATCTAAAATTTTGCCCTCTTGCTTGTTCCAATCTAATGATACCATAATAACTAAAAGATGTCAAGATAAAAAAGAATATACTTGGATTATTTGTGCTTGTCAATCAACTTGTGAATGGTTACTTTGTTGCACGCTAGTTCGTTTAGAATGTTCTTTATCATGCTTCAATTCTAGTTAGAATATATATACTTCTTCTATGATTGTGTTATGTATAGAACATACCTTGCTATACAATAAACTGATCAGGGAGACTATGCAAAATAGATCATGCCATATAACTTGTCTCGTGCTTGTATTTCCTTAAACTGTACCATTTGATAACTTAGTATTAGACGTCGTTTCGTCACAGATAACTTGTGCACAAGGTTTGTGGTTCCTGCGGACGGTCGCCAGGGCACTGGGATCGATCTGATCTGGACAGAACGTTCTGAATAGTCTTCAGTTGGAGGAAGAAATGGCATGTAGCGGGGCTCGCCACCTGCGTTGCATACCATATTCGTCCCGTGATTATAACTCGTCCTTTATGGCATCATGCCAGTGACCCCCCTCGTATATTTAAATTGTGCAAGCTAACTATATCTTCGTGAATCAGGGAAGGTCATGGTAAGTATTGTGCAGATGGTTCAGACGGGCAGGTAAAAGTTACCGAACGGTGGTATGTTATTTCAGTAAACTTCTATATCTAATAATTTCTTATAAAATTTACTAAGACAAGATAGAAAGACCACATAATAACTTGCATGCTTCATATAAACAACGTGTTGATTGGTATAGTTGGGTTAGCTCGTCTTCACCAGTGCATTTTGATGTACCGACCCTCGTTGCAACAGGTTCCCCGCACCAAGGAGATCCTGCAAGAAGCTAAAGCGACTTCTCAATCCAGTCCACCTACCGGCAAGCCTTGATCGTGCCTTCGAAGAAGCGTTTTGAAGTTCTAGGAGCTCGTGCACATAACTTATGCAGCTCAGTGGAAAGGCGATAGCCTCGCCCGAAGGTGTCTATAGCTTTGAAGTTTTAGTAAAATGATGTAATGTACATGACGGTTATCTTATTTTGCGTCCACTTTTGTAAGCCCGTGCGACAATTATTCGACTCATTCAAGAGTTTGTATAAAGATGTTCATTATCAATAAAGAGAACTTTTTCATGTTTCCATATTTTGTTCAATTATCTGCATACTCTGAATATGTGCTCATTATATAAAATACATTGGCCTTGTGCGTTGCGCAACCTAGGCACGCACGACGTCACATCCGGGGGACGACTATCGATTCTTCGGAATCGGGGCATGACATATTGGTATCAGAGCACAACTTCAAGTTCCTTTGACCCTCGTGTCGGAAAAGTTCCTTTAACGATCTATTCCCTATGCAAACTCTTGAACTCGTTTGGCCAAAATGAGATACGTTCTAAACAGTGAGTCCATAATACATTAAGCCTGATGCAATTACCTTCTTTTGAAGAAATAACTCAAGCGCAACCCTCAGCACTAGCACAAAGAGAGGTACAAGCCCAGAAAAGTAGTTTCGGTACCTCAAAAAGTTCTAGAAGCCAGCGAGCCATGCCCCCTGTCGACCCGATTGAGCGAATGACGCGGATGCTTGAAGCAAGCCAGCAGAGGGATGAGGCTAGCTATGAGCGAGCCGAGAAGTGGACGAAAGAGCGGCAGAGCAAGTTCGAAGGCAATCTAGAAGCCCGATTTGCAGTCCAACAGAAGCATGTAGATGCTCTACAATAGATCGTTAAGACCTTGGCCTCCAACCATTCCGCAATGACAGTAGCGGCACCGATGGAGCGACTAACGCCTGAAGTCGAAATGCCTCAAACTCCAAAGAAGAAGTAAGTGACTACCTTCGACTTTGCCAACTTCAAGAAGGTCTGTAACACGCCTTTCAAATGGACTAAGGATTCGGTCGTGGCTTTAGATTGGTTGGCAGAGCTTGAGGATCACTTCAAATTGCTAGAGGTACCTGAGGAGAAGAATGTTGCGTGTGCCTAATTGCAGCTCCGTTTGAACGCGCATGATTGGTGGGACGTGTATCGAAGATCTCTCTCAGTAGGCGACAAAGAGGAGACGATCGCGTGGGCTACCTTTCGTAGCGCATTCGAATAGGAGTTCATACCCCCTCCCGTACGTCTGCAAAAGAAGAACGAGTTCGTGCAGCTTAGGCAAGGTAATATGACCGTGAAGCAGTACTCCGCTGAATTTAATCGGCTCACAAAATTTGCAAGCTCATACCTACCTGATGCGGTGAGTCGTGCAAGATGATTTGAATGCGGCCTGCCATCCACGCGCACGTGGTCATTCCCAAATATCTGACTATGCAGGAAGTTCTCAACCATGCCCTTTCTCTCGAACCGTAGTTTTCTCCAGTTATTGTCGGCGTTGTGCATACTTCCAATCACAATCATTATATCAACGCGGAAGAAAATACCGCTTCAAAGTGCCCTCATAACGACGACCAGCAGAAAGGAAATTCAGGGCAACTATGTTTCTTCTGTAAGAAGCCAGGGCACACCATCAATGAATGTTACATCAAGAAAGGGTTATGCTTCAACTGTGGTAACAAATGCCACATATCGAAGGATTGTCCGCTCCCCTCTAAGCTTCGCCCTCAACATCCAAATTTTGCTACAGCACCTCAAGCCAACCGAGCCGCGCCGCAGCAAGAGCGTCTTCAAGCTCAAGGCCGGATGTACACTTTGACATGGGAAAAGGCCCTAGCATCGGACACCGTTGTGTCTGGTATATTGCTTTTCAATAACATACCTGCTCGCGTGCTATTTGATTCTGGTGCTACACATAACTTTATATCCACAAATTTTGCCTTAAAAAACAAGATAGAAATGACACCATTATATCTAGACCTTAGTGTTAGCACCCCATCGGGCACGAATATATCTGTTCGTTCAGTATGTCAGGGTGGTCACATCTGTATTGGGGGAAGAAAATTCTTGCTAGATGTGTTAGTCCTAGATGTTCGGAATTACGACATCATCTTGGGGATGGATTGGCTCAGCTCTTGCTCGGCAACTATCGAATGTGCAGAGAAATAGGTCGTCTTTCGTCTACCTGGAGAGGCCGAATTATGCTACACGAGTGATTCAGCAACAGATAATTCTAGGACCTGCATGGTAATTTCTGTGATGTCAGCTCGACGGATGCTACACTCTGGATGTGAGAGATACTTAGCGTCGATTTGGGACATGCAGCTGAATTGCGCAAACATTGAGTCTTCTTTCGTTATGGCGGAGTTCCCTGGTGTATTTCCGAACGAACTACCTGGCATGCCACTCAACCGAGAAATCGAGTTCACCATCGATACCTTCCCAAATACCCAACCAATTTCCAAAGTCCTGCATCGAATGGTCCATGCTAAACTAAAGGAGTTAAAGTGCCAACTACAAGAACTGCTTGACCGTGGATACATTCATCCGAGTGTGTCTCCTTGGGACGCGCATGTACTCTTTGTAAAAAAGAAAGACGGGACGTTGTGCCTCTGCATAGACTATCGGAAGCTAAATAAGGTCACTATCCGAAACAAGTATCTCATGCCCATGATCGACGACCTCTTTGATCAGCTGCAAGGAGCGTAAGTATTTTCGAAGATAGACCTTCGCTCTGTGTCATGCCCCAGTCCCAAAAGTACACGGGACCAGGCCACGTGGCAATAGCCAGCTGTCACGTCTCCGTGGATATCCCAATTTAATAGATCCTAACGAAGAGTGCTACGCTGTCCTAAAATACTAACATGTCCCATATCAATCAACAACAGGTAATCTAATCTCATCCACAATATAAACAGTAAGAATGTACTAAATATAAATGCTGGAAGATAAACGCCAGTCTCAAAATATCATAGTACAACCAAGAATGTCTGGTGGGTACAAACCCACTACTATGAAAAAATAAAAATACTGAAATGATAGATAAAAGAGTAATAACTGGGGCATCGGCTGACTAGATAATGATGCTCCCAATCATAGGCAGAAGGCCTACCAACTGATCACGGAAACTCTGACGGTAGCACCTCAAGCTCCTCAGTTGTAGCGTACCTAGTCTCCTGTCCTGGGCCGTACACTGTGGGGTAATATGTCTCGTCCAAATCTAGAAAGGTACCAGGTCCTCGGAGGGACGTAACAAGATACATAGAAATATGCCATATATATAAATACTAAATAAAATAAATAAAGTAAAGGGTGTGCTAACCATCTAAGTGAATGCAATGTGAAGACAACTTTGGTACGTATGGGTAGGCGTAGGCATAACGTCCAACACTCCGAAGAGCGTAGTATCTGTAACGTCCATCATTCCGAAGAATAATGTATTTGCAATATATATACGTCCGTATCACTCCGAAGAGCGCGATGTCTGCAATAAAGGAAGTCATTAGATCCGTGGCTCCTCCGGATACTACGAAATCCAATGTGTGTATCCCATACGCCTACTAGTTGTCCTCTCCGCCCAATATAGATTTGCAAGTCGAATACACGACGTGCATACCCTGCAGCTATATGCCAAGTCTCTACTAATATAAAATCTTGAATTACGTATTAAACCGTGATGCATGTCACACATACCGATAGCTAGTCGAGTACGTAAACCCGCATCCCAATATGAATTTGTCACAATGATACGTGTAAGAGTGTCAGGTCTCAAAAAATACCAGAGTATCCTTCCAATGGGGTGAGTCTACTAGTGACTAGGCCAAGTACACTAATCATTGACGCAACCGTCGACTGCACCCGAGTCAATCTCGGATGCGCATAGTCATATGAAATAAAGCAACAAGATATCATACAACATATGTATAATTTAAATTAGACAATAAATATGGCAAGGTATCTTGCCTGAGTCCTCAAGATGTGAATGCCAATAGCCTGCTCCTGTAGTGTCTCCTGGCTGGTCCAGTGACCCTAGACACACAATATAGTATAGCAACCTAGCATCAGATACTAAAGAAATATATACACAAAACTACGACTCTGCTCTTAGGTACTGACGCGAGGGTCACGGCGGGTCGACTACAGAGTCGCGTGTGCATGTAGCTAGGGTGTACACATGTTCTGTCATCGGTTCTCGCATACCTCACGACAGTAAAATACTAAGTTATGGGTTACGAAACTGTTTATGTTTGTACGAACACATGTCCTTATTTCCCATGTTACCATGAACTTGGTTAAGGTCTAGGTTTTTTTAGATGAATTTCAGGTCTTATAACATGTCATATTGCTAGGGTCATTACCAATTCATTGATTACTAACTTATTAATCGTTACGAAATCTGATTAACATACACTCATTCACAATTAGAGTTTTAAATTAACTATCTCGTGTCCATGCAATGACACGACACGACGACACGTCGACACAACTCTACGCAACTATACAACGATATCATGAAGAAGAGAGGAATTTAGGTATTTACCTAGGCATGGCTGCACGGAGGGGCCTGCTCGTCGTCGTGCACGACCGCCGGCGATTAACGGAGCTCCGACGTCGGCAGCAGATCACGGCAGCAGCGGTAGCACTGCAGCAGTTATAGCAGCGGCAGCAGCGGCTGCTTGGCGGTGCGGCAGTGACGGTCGTGTGTGGGGGTTGTGGATGGTCGACAGGGTGGTCAGGCAGGGGAGACCGATGGCTGAGGTGGTGTTGAGGGTGGTGTCGGGTTGGCTATGGCGGTGAAGGGAGACGGTTGATGATGGAGGTTTGGTTGATTGTGAAGAGGATGGTGACGAGGGTGGATGGCAGTCAGTGCAGGCGGCCTGGGGGGTAGTCTGGCGTCGAGGGGAAGTGCAGGTGGAAGAGGGCTGGTGGTGGCGGCTTGCGATGGCGGTGGTTCTGTCCGGTGGGGAGGGAGTAGGGTGTTCGGGCAAGAGGGGAGTTCGGCTAGAGTTTAGGTTTTTTTAGGGTTTCAATAGGGAAGATGATGTGTATTTATATAGGATATAGAATTTATGGGATGGCCTCAAGGCTTGGGCCGGCTAGGGCTCATTGGGATGGGGCTGGTCCACATGAAAGGGTGCACGTGGGCTTGGTTAGGTCCTGTTTAGGGTAAAATTGGCCTCACATTTAATTAAATTAAAACAAATACACTCGGCGTTCATTTGTCAATTGAGAACACATGGAGTTAAATTCGAGTGGAACACAAGAGTCATGAGCGTAGCAGGCTCAGAGTAGGCTAGTACCCTAATTTGGGTTATAGGGAATTGGGTTGTGGTTGTGCATCAAATTCAAGTAGGAATGGGCAATTATGAGAAATGGGGTTTATTGGGATAATACATAGATATTTATAACGAATATTGTGTAGCTCAAATGAAGCACAATATTGAGTATCTAAAAGTTAAACAAGGGTATGATGGGTAGTCTGGCATGTCTAGGAGATGTGTATAGAATTTGTTTGAAGGTAACTACTAGTGTAGCGCTCTAAACATCGAAGCAACGATAAGGTGTAATTAGTCACATAATTGTTGCACATTAATCCTAATTGTATCCAAATTAATCCTAGTCTCACAATCTAAATTAAAATAATCCTAAATTGGTCGAGGGGGTTTACACTCTGGCTACCACCAATTAAAGATCGAACCAGAGGACATACCGAAGTCAGCATTTCGGACCCGCTATGGCCATTATGAGTTTTTTGTCTTGCCGTTCGGACTGATAAATGCTCCTACCGCATTCATGGATTCGATGAACTGTGTATTCCGACTATTCCTCGATAAGTTTGTGGTAGTATTCATAAACGACTTCTTTGTGTACTCGAAGAATAAGGATGAACACGCAGGACACCTACTGATGGTACTTCAATCTCTTCGAGATAATGAGTTGTTCGTGAAGCTGACCAAGTACGAGTTCTGGTTGGACAATATATCTTTCCCCAGGCACATCATTTTTGTAGAGGGCATCTCAGTCGACCCAAAGAAAGTTGAAGCCATCGTGATGTAGAAGAGACTTGAGTCAGCCAACGACATTTGAAGCTTCCTTGGTCTAGCAGGCTACTACATGAGATTCATAAAAGATTTTTCAAGGATTGCTTCACCTCTGACATATCTCACTCGAAAATGAGTAATGTTCGCGTGGTCGAACGACTGTGAAGCTTTATTTGTGGAATTAAAACAATGATTCGTCTCAACACTAATTCTTACTCTTTCGAACGTACCCGCTAATTTTAAGATCTACAGCGATATTTCAGGAAAGGGTTTGGGATGTGTCCTTATGCAGAGAGACAAAGTGATAGCCTTTGCGTCGAGACAATTAAAGCCTCACGAAAGAAACTATCCAACGTACGATCTGGAACTTGCAGCGGTGGTGTTCGCATTGAAGTTATGTCGGCATTACCTTTATGGCGTACCGTACAAAATCTTCACGGATCACAAAAGCCTCAAGTACCTCTACACTCAAAAGTATTTGAATTTACAGCAACGACGTTGGCTTAAACTCTTTAGCGACTTTGACTTAATGATCAGATATACACTGGTCAAGGGCAACGTTGTAGCTGATGCACTGAGTCGAGTGTTTATTGGGAGCTTAGCTATCGATGACAGGCTGCGAAAGGATCTCAAAAGTTTGGGCATTACACTCTGAATCAGATACAAAAAGGGGGCACAGGTGGCTCAGTTGTGCCTCGAACCGGACTTATTGGAGAAAGTTAAGTCCGCTTAGAAGGACGACCTGTTCCTAGAGAAAATATGTAATCTTATCTCAGCAGGAAAGACGACCGACTTTGTAGTAAGCACAGATGGAATGATGCGGGTGAAGAGAAGATTGTGTATTCCTAACAATGCAAACTTCAGAAAGGAGATACTCACTGAAGCCCACTATGCGAGTTACACTTCACATCCAGGCAGTATGAAGATGTATCGAGATCTCCGCACGATATTTTGGTGGCACGGCATGAAAATGGATGTAGCACTATTTGTGTCGCAATGCATGGCTTGTCAGAGAGTAAAGGCCGAGCACTAGAAGTCGGACAGAGAGATGCAGAACCTTGCTATACCAGAGTGAAAATGGTAACACATAACGATGGATTTCATTGTTGGTTTGCAAAAGACACAACGGAGAAATAATGTCGTCTGGGTCATCATCGATCGACTCACCAAGTCATCTCACTTTCTGCTTATCAAAGTTACTTGGAGTGCCAACCGTCTGGCGCAGATCTACCTTAATGAGATCGTTCGACTCTACGGTGTGCCCGTATCCATTGTCTCCGATCGAGATGTATGATTCTTATCATGCTTCTGGGAGAGCCTTCAGTCAGTAATGGAGATAAAGTTGAAGTTCAGCTCTGCCTACCATCCTCAGCCAGACGGCCAGACAGAGTGGGTAAACCAAATCTTCGAAGACATGCTACGGCTCTGCGCCTTGGACTTGAAGTCAAGTTGGAACATGCATCTACTGTTAGATAAATTTGCATATAATAATAGCTATCAATCCAGCATTCAGATAATGTCGTATGAGGCATTGTATGGGCGGATGTGTAGATCCCCTATCTGTTGGGATGAAGTTAGTGAAGGACAAATTCTTGGCCCGGAGTTTGTAGAACAAACCGTCCAAAAGATCCGTTTGATCCGCGAACGGCTGAAGGTAGAACAAAGCCGTCAAAAGAGTTACTCAGATGCGCACCGTCGACCTCTTGAGTTCCTAGAAGGCGATCGTGTATTTCTCAAAGTCTCGCCCATACGAGGAGTTTCCAGATTTGGAGCAAAATGGAAGCTAAGTCCAAGATTTGTCGGCTCTTTCAAAATACTTAAGCGAGTCGCCCAGTCGCATATCAGATGGCCCTGCCACCGTCACTATCTGAAGTGAACGATATCTTCCACGTTTCAAAGCTTAGGAAGTACGTGTACAACCCAAGTCATATGATGGATCTTGATCAACTGAACTTGAAGTCGGACTTGACGTATGTTGAACATCTTGTGCAGATCTTGGATCACAAGGAGAAGCTGCTTCGAAGTCGTTCGGTTCCTCTCGTGCGCGTGCTTTGGAAAAATTATTTGGTAGAAGAATCGACCTGGAAGCTTGAGTCTGAGATGAAGGAAAAGTTTTCTTCATTGTTTTAGAGTAGTAGGTTCTATTCCTAAGTTTTATGGACGAAACTTCCTATTAGTTGGTTAGGATGTGGTACCCCGTTCCCCCTTTACGGGGAGCGCGACTAAGGATGTAACCCCCCTAAAATTTAGATAAGGTTATTTTAGTAATATTATTATAATTATAATTATTAAAATAATTTATAAAATTTAGAAATCCTTTAGTGTGGTCTTAATGCCAAGAATACAATACTAGCTTTTTTTTTTTCAACCAACTTTGCATAATAGGCTTAGCTGAGCCAAATTAGACTCATGGCATGTATGTCTTACATAATTTTATAAACCTACACTTT
Source organism: Iris macrosiphon (assembly GCA_036927795.1). NCBI lineage: Eukaryota > Viridiplantae > Streptophyta > Magnoliopsida > Asparagales > Iridaceae > Iris > Iris macrosiphon. The sequence goes on from JAYESA010000004.1 coordinate 319,552,197, forward strand.
GTTTTGATCGTACAACAACCGCGATGCTTTTTGAATAAAAAATATGACACTTGGACACTTTTCTGTTGCGGTCAATTTAGACGAGCAACATGAATCCAAATTTCGATACTACTTTTAGAACCCCTAGCCTAACACGACCAACTATACACATGTCATTGGTGTCACATTTATTTGAGTTCCCGTAGGCCCTAAAAATGAATATAGAAATACCATGCATTTTAATTAGTCAAAAATGACCATTTTGATTAATTGCACCTGATTGAGCCTGAACCCCTAACTTGAGCACTCAAACAAACTTGTCTAACTCATGCACAACACCATACACCCATTTCCCACTTTTTTACTCACTAAACACCATTTTTCTCACACCAAATCCCACTTTTTATCTACTTTTATTTTAATTTGAGCATAAACCTATTAATAGCATAAACCTTGGAACATCTTAACTAACTTGTACCATGTGCATACTCAAATGGAGAGGAGGGACCGACCGCAGCCAAGGAGGGAGGGCTTGGGTCCTAGGGGGAGTTACTAATGACCCTTAGTTTCTTAAACCCCCAACCTATTTATCTTTCCTTCCCTTGCTACCACTTATAGCTAATAAATCCTAAGAGAACCCACCCCATGCATTGTTCAGCCAACTTTTCTCTTCCCCAACCGAAACCACCACCTATTCTCTCCCTCTTCTCTTCCTCTCCCTCACAGTGAACTTCTTCTCCACCTCCTTGGAGCACCGGCCGACCACCGGAGCAAGCACGACCACCGAAGCAAGCCCGACCATCGGAGCAGCGCGACCACCGGAGCCACCACGACCACTGTGACCACGGACATCAGCAGCAGCAACGTTTCATGAGGCCCACTTTGAGGTATGAGCATGACCTTCTCGCTCGATCATTTCCCAAGATTCTTGTCCGTATACATTCATCATATGAAGGATCTCAAAACCCTTAAAGATTTTTGATTTAAAGTAATTTATAATCGGAGAAAGTCGATCCAAAATTTGTGCGAAAAATTAACTTCGCGACAGTTTCAAAACAGTCCAAATGCCCATGTTTCGAGATCAATAACTCCCAAACCATGATGCCGAATCGAGTGATTCTTTATCCTGTGTGAAAACAACCTAACCAAATTTTAAACCCTTTAAATACTTTATTTTATTAGGTGTTGCTCTGTGATTAATTTATTATAGAAATTTATTAAAAAACTTAATTTTGGGAAACCCAAAATTCTTGATACGGGGTGCATTCCGCCAAACGAGGCCACATCGTCATATGAAAATTATATCGAATGGTGCGTAACATAAATGCGAACGTATGAATTTTTGCGGAACTTGATTCGGACGTATGTGCACGCTAGAATCAACGTGTATTCGCCGAAAAATATCGTATCGGCCTATTCTGAAACCTCTCCATAACTTCGTGTGTACTCGTCGGTTCGTAATAAAACTTGTTCCAATGGATTTACAGCGTTACGCTGGTCCTGTGACCCAAGTTTGGTTCAAATCTGAGAACGTTGACCAAACACTATTTCGTGGGCCCCACGGTTCTACATGATGGTGAATTTTGTGATCGGCTTATCGAAATCTAGTTCTGGATGTTCCGTTGGGTTTGTATTATCATTTTGGACTCGTAGATAATAAGTTTGATGAATTTGGAGTATTTTGACTTTGACACATTTTTTGGTGCGAAATGGGCCACATGTGGACCCTGCTTTAACCTAAAACTGTCAATTTTGCCCCTGTGTTCAAATTGGACTTATGGGTAGTCAATACTAGCTATTTCATGTATTTTGAAAATATTGGTGATAATTATTTCAGCATCCAGAGGCGTACTTGCAAATTCTACTTTTTCAGGAGCAGTTGACGGAGTTCAAAATCCAGGCAAGTGTACCTTGCCAAACTTGCAGTAGATCCTGTTATATTATCTGCTTGTGTTTCTTTCATATATATATATATATACTATTGTGATATACCTGTTCAACCTAGCACCGTAGACGTTTCTTAGCGTCCGAACAAGATTCGGGTGTCGACGCCGTACGTGGAGTTGTGTAACGTCACTTAGAAAGTTGATTCCATGATCCTATTTTTACGTACTTGCTATACCAAGTACGTCAAACTGTAGGACACTTGACACTATTTTATGTGACCGAATCTTTCTTGAGTTATTCATGGTGATTCTGTATAGGCTTACAGGATTCGTGATATGAGACTTGCACATATAGAGATATCATTATGACTCGTTGTACTAGCTAGAGGCCATGATCTTGCGTGTTATGGACCTGAGACGTTGTGGATATGAGACATGAGGTTACATTTGGTGGGGAGAGACGCATGCTACAGGCTGTTACTATGTTACTGGAGGTGCTTTAGTCTCTGTATCAAAACTTGGAATATTTACTGGCCCTACGAGATACTACTTGCTGCTATGGGCTCCCCGACACAGAGCCTTTAGTGGTTTCAGCCTGAGTACTAGTGATGCTCTCATTTACATTTCACTTAGCTGGTTACATAGCTTACCCTGAGGATCTATTTTTACTTACTGCATTTTATTTGGCTTGAGTGTTTATTGTACCTTGCTATGTCCCCTGAGGACCTGGATCCGGATTATGTTTCCAGGTGTAACATAGGAGAGCTACCCCGAGGTTTACGGGACATGAGCGAACTTTGGAGCGGTACTTGCACCAGAGGATGAGGTTGTGCCAGAGGACTTCTCCTGAGTACTCAATTATCTATTTAGTTATTCATGCTTAGTGTTATTTTATATTTGGAATTCTGGACATATGTATTTGGTGTTATTTCTCTTTTCTTTATTGTGACGAGTTATTCCTCGAGACACTACTTATTTGGACTTGATGATGAACTACTTTCTGTTATCTAGTATCTTGACTGGTCTATCATATTGTATTATGATTATTGTCTGTAGATGAGATTAGAATTATACTGAGATAAATAATGTAGACTTATAGTTATACTTATTACAGCTTAAGTACACTATAACGGGTCTATTAAATTGGGTTTGCCCATTGGAGCTGTGCTGCTGGCCATTACCACGTGGCTAGTCCCTTGGTATTTTGGGACTGGGCGTGACAAAGGATTACTATCGGTATCGTTCGATCGGGATAGATTGAATCAAAATCTTTTTCTCGTTATGGATTTGTTTTTTCAGAATCGATTCCCATATTCAGTAGACCATGTCCCAAGGATGAACTTAGCGACAGAGTCAAGAGGGACCTCTCCGATGCAAGTTTTCTTGCCTAGTTTTCGATGTCGCCTTGTTGCTTTCATGCTTTTGAGTTGGTTTTTGGATTTGCATTTTCTTGAAAGAGTTTGATGAATTTTATTTCTTTCGTTCGTTGAACTGCATTTTATTCCGATCTTAGAAATAATAGAAGATGTATTGATCATCTGTTTGTGGCAATGCATGTGATCGTGCAGTAGACGTCATACGAGCAGAGTCTTAAAGCACCTCTTTTCTTTCCTCTCTCCAACCAACTTGTGAGTGGCTATAATTCAATTTAGTTGACCCTTCTTCCAAGTCTTAATATATAAAATCTTGCTCTCTTGATTTTTTCGATCAAATGATACCATAATAACTAAAAGATGTCAAGATAAAAAAGAATAGACTTGGATTACTTGTGCTTGTCAATCAACTTGTGAACGGTTACCATATTGTACGCTAGTTCATTTAGAATGTTCTTCATCATGATTCAATTCTAGTTAGAATATATATACTTCTTCTATGATTGTGTTATGTATAGAACACACCTTGCTATGCAATAAACTAATCAGAGAGAATATGCAAAAAAGATTATGCCATATAACTTGTTTTGTGCTTGTATTGCCTTAAACTGTACCATTTGATAGCTTAGTATTAGACGTCGTTTGGTCACGGACAACTTGTGCACAAGATTTTTGGTTCCTGTGGACGGTCGTCGGGACACTGGGACCGATCCGATCCGGACCGAACGTTCTGAATAGTCGTCTATTGGAGGAAAAAATGGCATGTAGTATCACACCCTGGTCCCACAGGGGTCCGTTCGTCCTCGCTTGGGTCCTTGTGGGACCGATTCGTCCTCGCGTGGGTGTGATGTCGTGCAAGCCTAAGCTGCGCTTGCACAAGGCCAAAGCTTGAACAAGGGCAAGTAAGCTATTCAAGACGGGAGCAGTGGCACAATATTGCAAAAAAGTAAAGAACACAATGGCATATGAAAACAAGCTCTTTATTGATAATCAAGATGTGTTATGAGCGGCGCTTGGCCGAGATTACAGTTCGTGCAAGCTCTCTTTCTCTCGATTACAATAACATCATTCCATACATTATGTCCCTCTATACAAAAGCAGCTCAAAGCAATCTCGATACGTCTCAAGGCATCGACTCTAGATTTCTGTGTCCCTGGGATGAGGCACGACTATCGCTTCCTCAAACGATCCAGTACCTGAGAACAAGCAAACTGTTGGTGGGTCAACACTTTGGAGAAAATACTGGCGAGTCTAAAATCAACGAACAGAAACAACACCCCCTGAAACCCACACTAAGTAAGCATGTGGCAAAATATTTCATTACTAGTGATCTTGCTACTTTTACCTATGTTTATTTCATGCAGCACAGGATTTGAGTCAGTTTTACTTATTTTCGAAAACATCTTTGAAATCAAAGTTCATGTTCGATATAAAGGTAAGCAGACAAGACAAGCAGTTCATATACGATATGTAAGATTTATTTACTATCTCTGGTGCGCAACGTGTCTCGTGAATCATAAGCATTTCTTTAAGGACTACAACAAGCATCTAGTAGACTATCTTTTTAGCATCTCTCTCTATGCATCTCTCTCTATCTTTCTCTTATTAGCAACATCTTATCGTATGAACGAGATGGAAGCATATACGAAAAATAGACTTCTCTATGCAAGCATTTAATATAGAAAAGCATATTTGATAGCATGCATATCACTTATTCAGTGATTCTTACCCTTTCGCCGAACGATTATCCCTGCAGCAAACATACAAGTTAGCAACAATTTGAATAAACATATATATATATATATATATATATATATATATATATATATATATATATATATATAAGGTTCTCTCTTTTTCTGTCCGTCTCTGCATCAAACAGTTAGGTATGCAAGAAGGCTGAATCATAGCATGCGACCTAATTATATGATGGTCCATGAGTCTCCTTCCTCAAGATTAGAAGCGGTGTTATCATGACCCAGCACTGCACTATGTATACTCGCTCATATACATAGCTGCTTTGACATGTGAACCAGCTATGTAATAGACATGAATACCCCTGATCGCGAGGACTTCTTTGCCTCGGGTATTCCTCTAATCCCCCTTAGGGCGAACGGTCCCCAGCGCCCCAAAAAATCGTTCGTAGGATTTTTCCTTATGCACAAGTTGTCTAAGACCAATGCATGAATGCAACTCTATCAGATAAACTCTATATGGATGCATCAGTTCAATAACAAGCATATATTCAATCTCTTCTTTTTCTGTCTCTGTCACTGTCTTTGTGTGGATAGGCCGCCTTTTCTATCTCTTATGCAGACTGGCTGCCATTTCTCTGATACCGTTCAAGCATTTCGATAACTTCTATTAAAACATATAACAATCTTTATTTAAGCAAGCAAGCATGGAAACAGTTCTCTATCTCTTTAGCTAAGCATACAGTTTTACTCTTTCTTTAGCATATACGAAAATATATGAACATCTATTTTTCTTGTCTATTAGCATGGCAGCGATTCATTCGATAGCGGTGTCCATGTAGCTAAGCATGCAACATTTCTATCTCTTCTTAGTGTGGCAATGTATCTATCTTTCTTAGACAAGCATTCAAGTTCTCTAGTTAGTAAGCAGATTTATTTCAATGACAAGCTATACGAGTTCTCTTATTAAGCATGCAGAGGCAGGTTCTCTCATTCTTCTTATGAAACTATCTTCTTAGAATAAGCATTCAAAAACTCATATCCATTATTATGGCATGCAAGAATATGAGAATGAAGTTTCTGTCCACTCACCTAGATCAATTATCTTATGTTTTGATCGAGAACTCTCCGAGAAGGCTTTCGCTCGAGCTAGCAAAGCGATATCTCTTGTACATAGTGCCTACGTGGAGCGGGGTACTACATGTAGTGGGGCTCGCCACCTGCATTGCATACCTTATCCGTCCCGTAATTATAACTCATCCTTTATGGCATCATGCCAGTGACCCTCCTCGTATATTTAAACTATGCAAGCTAACTATGTCTTCGTGAATCAGGGAAGGTCATGGTAAGTATTGTGTAGATGGTTCAGACGAGCAGGTAAAAGTCACCGAACGGTAGCATGTTATTTCAGTAAACTTCCATATCTAATGCTTGCTTGTAAAATTAACTAAGGAAAGATAGAAAGGCCACATAATAACTTGCATACTTCATATAAACAACGTGTTGATTGGTATAGTTGGGTTAGCTCGCCTTCACAAGTTTATTTCGATGTACTGACCCTCGTTGCAACAGGTTCCCCTTACCAAGAAGATCCTGCAAGAAGCTAAAGCAACTTCCGAAGGTGTCTATAACTTTAAAGTTTTAGTAAAATGATGTAATGTACATGACAGTTATCTCATTTTATGTCCACTTTTGTAAGCCCGTGCGGCAATTATCTGACTCGTTCAAGAGTTTGTATAAATATGTTCATTATCAATAAAGAGAAAATTTCCATGTTTCAATATTTTGTTCAATTATCTGCGTACTCTGAATATGTGCTCGTTATATAAAATACCATGGCCTTGTGCGTTGCGCAACCTAGGCACGCAGGCGTCATGCCCGGAGGACGACTATCGATTCTATAAAATTGGGTCGTGACAAATCTAAGTGTGTGCGACTTACATTGCCTCGTTAAAAACCGTTCAAAGAATAAATCAAGTAAGAAAACCTCATCGAAGGAAAATAATACATTGCGCAAAGACATGCTTCATTAACTGTAAGAATGTTTGGTGAGGATGATGCAGTTATTTACTTTATTTATTTTTGAAATACCTGTAATATTGTTTATAAAACATATCTTGTTTTTGATGTCCCCTTAAGGGGGATCAAATAAATATCATGCATCTGCAAATCTTATAAGATCAAAACATTCAGATGAATTAAATCAAAACATTCATAGAAATTAAATCAAGATTGATTTATGTACTTTATATCATTATGTTGTCTATGTGTAGGTGCATATCAGCATATTCACATAAATATATTGTGCTAAGTGAATGACAATAAAAAATTCTTTAAATATGGTGCTTCAAGACCTAGAACATATTCTTTAAATCTTTCGGTCGTAACGGATCATATTGGCCTGACTATTATAGGTATATTGATTAAATGATAACTACTCATATTAAATCTCTTCAGGAGATCTTATCTTCAGAAAATCTCTTCAGGAGATGTATATCTTTGTGGGAGATTATCTTTTTAGGAGATTAATATTATCTCTTCAAGAGATTATAGTAGATCTCTTCTGGAGATTATCTGATCTCTTTTGGAGTTTTTTTTTCTAATATCTCTTCTGGAAATTTATTATCTGATATCTCTTCTGGAGATTTATATCTTCTAAAGATGTCTTTTCGGGTGTTTATGTCTTCGAATGATTATCTTTTCTAGAGATTATATGAGATATCTTTTGGAGATTTAACCATTTTCCAAGCTCTCTAGGAGATATTTCCAATCTCTTCAGGATATACTGTCATATTTTCTATCTCTTCAAGAGCTACTGCCATATTTTCTCTCTTCAGGAGATTATCTCTTCAGGAGTTCTTCTCTTACGAAGGTACTTCCAATCTCTTAAAGAGATATTGTCATAGACATAGACGGTCATTTTGACAAATCCGTTCAGGAATTTCTTCATTAAATATGACTGAACATTTGTAATTATTATTATATCACTTCCTAGACTGGTAATCAACGAGTCTATAATATCACATTCTTCTGGATAATTTTAGTTCATATATGGCTCATTTTGTAAATATTTTGGTAATTTTAAATCCTTCCAGGAAATACCTAAAAATTTAAATCCGTTGGGAATTTTGTGTATATCTTATCGTCTAGATTATCGAGAATCCTTAAGCTAACATTGCTCTATATAATTGGATCTTTCTTTTTTACTTATTACAAATACCCATTTAAACCTACAAGTTTGTTCCTTTTGGATTTTGTATTATAAGACCGAACACTCCACGTTGTGCGAGAGGTATCGCATCTTTTTATTATCCTTTTCTATGTTCAAGGACTATTCGTGGTTTAGTGTTATCTTTTATTTTCATCACCCTTTTATTCTCATTTGCTAATGCCATTTCTGACAATTTTTTCGATTCCAAATTTCTTCTGAATATGTCTAAAATATATATTTCTTGGGTACTGTCACACCCTAGAACCAGAATACTGGAGAGCGGGGGCAGAGAAAGCCAGCTACGTATACTAGAGTACTCTATACCCCGAGATACGATAACGGCTGTCTAGACATGTGAGGCTTTACTCTATAATCCATCAAAAAATTATGGGTCAAGAATCCTAGGTGTCTCAATCTCAAGCAAGCAACAAGTTTACAAGATGTATGATCACCAATATATAATAGCAAGGCATCCCAAACTATACATACCTAGATAATCATGAAGCTAGTTACCAAAATAAAGAACTAGCAAAGTACAATGTTACATGATCAGCTCTAGCTATAGTCTAGAATATGCTTTACATGTAGGCCCGTAAGCTAGAATGTTAAGTCCCAAAATACGAGCTAAACACGTGATCGGTGGCTAAATACCTCAAAAGAATAGTGTACAAGATCAAGTGGGTGAGGAAGAAGAAATACACTAATATCCTCGGGTGCTTCTCGTGTTCACCATCTTGAGACGAAAAGTACGAAAGATCCTACGGTCCTGCTCCAAAATATGGCCATACAAAACTAGTGGGATCAGACCCCAAAATAGCAAGTACCATAAGAGAGCCAAACTTATGAACTAAAACCAGCATGTAGACAAATCAATAAGAATAATAGGTAAAGTAACAGTTAAACAGTTCTGGAGTATTTAAACAATGATATCTGGAATCAGTACTTAAGTTATCATTTTCGGATAAGTTGCTAATGCAAATCAGGATCAGGATGGGATGAGACTGGATTGGAAATCAAGCAATCATGACCAATCATGCCCTACGGCTTGCTATCATTAGCTAACTAAGGTTATCACAGTCCTAGTTACTAAAGCATGCAGTTTGAGATTTATTACAGCCATATGTTGTACAGACTATCTGGGTTATCCAGACGAACAGGTACATAGTATAGATTTATCAGGTATAATTATTTTTTTGTCTTTTCTGGTAGTACAACACTCGTCGGTGTGCTGGAAGTGTGCCCTCACGATGAAGAGCTCCAAATCTATCAGTGTCGTTGGGATACCAGGATTACATGTAACCAGAAAATCTCTCTAGATGCTGTCTAGATTATTATTCTAGTTATTAGCTGTCACGATCCGTACCCAAAAATTGGACATGAGTCATAGGTACGTGTAGCCTACATCGTAACATCGGTGGTAGAACGCTGTCTAGATCATAATATAAGCTAACACATCTTATAATAATATATAACATGTCAATGATCTCAACTCTATAAGAAGGACAAGATGAATATATAATATAAATATAATGTCAACCAATACTCAATCACAAAAAAATCTATAGGAAGATAAATGGCACGATAACGATATAAAAGATAGAAAGAAGTTCCAACACAAGTCTAGAAATAAACATCTCAAATAATACCAATAAGTCTAAGAGTCTAGCTAACTCAAATACAACATAAGTCTCAACTAGTACAACTCAGAATATCTCAAAGTGGAACCATCCTAATACAATATAAATGCTAGGCTCTAAGTCACTACTAATGGATCCGCTACAGGAACGAGATCCTCCTGAAGCTCCTAGATGTAACCCTCATCTACTACTGGGCCATAGTACGTGGGACAAAAGTCCTCGAGATCCTCTGAAAAATATATTCAGTCAGGATTGGAGCAAAGCATAACACTAACAGCAATTCTAATTAAATTAATAAAAACTATAAAGCAGTGAGTAAGGAATATATATGAAGGAATGAGATACTGTAATGTAAACAAACTAGAGATATAATCATTAAATCATAGAGGAACAACTAGCAATGAGTACACTGCTAAAAGTAAGCAGTGAAAATAGATAGATGTGAATACTAGCAATGTATGAACTGGAAATAAAGGAATGGAAATACTGGCTAAGTTCCTTGAAATATTAGTTTGCTATGTGATCAACTTGGGACTAGATCAGGCTTGTTATATATGATTAGCTATGATACATGTGAGGTCAGACTAACCATCTGGTTAGCTATGATGCGAGCAAGAGTCAGGCTAGTCATATATAACAGGCTATGAGGCAAGTAATATGGTTAGGCTATACCTTACGTGAGATGTGGGGTTGTAACGACCTACTTCGCATTAATGCAGATAGCCGATTCAAATGGCACAAGTGTAATAATTCGATCCGCCTTTCTCTGCGAAAAGATTCATTTGTGGTAAGGGATTCAGACTTGGCCTTTCAGGAGTTCAGACTTAGACTTTTAATGGCTCGCTCGGAGTATCACTCGACCGAGGCAAATCATCGCTAAGGTGGGTGGCTACGATAAACCTGTCTTTGCTTAGCCCGCACACCATAAAACATGGACGATACATGCTAGTCACTAGGTGAATCATCCTTGCATGCTAATAAATAATACAATACACCTAGCTAAGAAAATAATTCCATCTTGTATTGCTTGTGTAGAACATGGAAATAAAACTTGGATTATATATATGGTTCCTTGAATTGCCATTAGACTGTGCTAGTATAACAGCTGATGTTTCTAGTAGAGTATGTCGTACATTTCTTATAATGCTTATATTTTATACTTATACAATGCTTGCCTGCTTTAAGTGCTAACTAGTATTCGCTCGCCTCGTTTTAATGCTTATCAAATGGATTTATCCCATAAATTGTTGCACTTCACTCAATTATGGTTCATTCACTAGAGGTAGGAAGACTATCAAAATAGTCGTTTCTAAGCCAAGTAATGAAAATATGGAAACCTCGCCAAGGCGGTTTCTCGTACCGGAAACCGCATAATGCAAGATTGAAAAGATAAAGAATTGATAAGTAAGAATGAGAGTGAAGTTTGATTATAGACGGGTATGTCGGGGACGTGTAGCGGGACTCGCTACCCGTACTGCATGGAGCACCACCAACCCAGTCAATAATCCAAGAATAACTCGGGATAGCTTGTAGCGGGTAATGGCCTACTGCATCTACAACCATCGTCATTACACAGATAAGATAAAGATAAAGAGAAAGAGAAAGAGAAAGATAAAGATAAAGATAAAGATAAAGATAAAGAAAAGAATCATAAATGGTCACGGATAACTCGTGCACGAGGTATGTGGATTCCTCGAACGAATCACTAGGGCAACGGGATCGTGCTGGCTTAGGAGAAATCATAGGGTATTTGCGTAACCAAACGGCTATAGGATGCTCCACCGGGTTGGGGCGACACAAATATCAATAGAGGGCCCAAAGTATGGCATCGTACACTTGGTATACCCATATATCTCAACGGAAGTCTCAGTCATGAGAGAGACTAATTCCTTTATGGCTATGCCAGTGACCTTTATATAGATTAAGTTGGCTCGGTTATGGAAATCTGCGTACGAGTCATTTGTATTGAACATATCTGAATATAACACACTTGAACGAACTGAGTATCATGTGTTTGAACAATCGAAGTAACAGAGTAACTTGATTATCACATATCTGAGTATATCGTTCACCTGAATCAGAAACAAGCTTAAGACACTTGTGTTTTCCTTATGCAAGTTCTAAGTCATTATATATATATTTATGCTTGGTTAACTCGGTTGTATCATTGGACAGGGAAGGAACAATGGTAAGTAGGTAAGTTTTGTCATATTTTTCTTATATCACACGATATACTGCCACATGAGTTAGACTTTACATTATTGTCATAAAACTGATCCTAAGACAAGACTAGAAAGATAGCTTAATAGAGGGTGCACGAAACTTATATAACATGTTTGGATTTGTCGAGCTGGCGAGAAGCCTCCCCACCAGTGCATTCATGTACTGATAACCCACCAGATTGCTTGCAGGGTGCGGAAGAACCTTATTCAGTGCGAAGTATCCCCCCGTGCGCATTAAGGCGTGGAGTTTGCTCTGGATCCTTGGAGTGTTGCCTCCGGAGCTGAAGCACATATACAAGACATAATATTGGAACATCACCTATGTATCATCCCAAGTTGTAAGCCGCTTGTTACGCCTTTATTGTTAGAGAGAGGGAGATAGCTTGAGCGACTTATAATCTCGGCCTAGCACCGCTTATAACCTTATTCAGTATCAATAAAGAGTTTGTTTATGTATCATACTTATGTTTATTCTATGCTTCCGCTATATCGACTTCGTGAACTAGTTAACAAAATGTCTGTTTACTCATGTTATTCAAATTTTTGCTGTATTGGAGACTATCTGTACGACTCTGTGGCTTAGATATTCCCCTGCCTGTTCGGAGCATGGCCTTGCGTGGATGCAGCTTGTGCTCGCGCAGCTTAATGTCCTGATGGGAACGATCGTCCTGCGGGATCGCTAGCGCGGTGATTCACGTCTAGCGGGGACGGCCAATCCTGCGGGAGATTGGGACGTGACATATTGGTATCAGAGCACGACTTTACGTCCTTGAACTTCTTATCGATTTTCTCAGTTTTGAAATCTCGTTGTAGGTTATGTTACATAGTCTAAATATTCTCGAAAGTACATATAAATGATATGATTGCTTGTACGAAATTGTGATGTGAAGGACGTTGTGCCAACCTGTGTCAGACTTCTTGGAAATAGACTCGTGTTCGAATATGCAAGTTATATGTGAACCTGAATACCTATACGTAAACACCAAGCAGGATTGTGTACGAGATAGAATATCGTTCGGACAGTTAGCTATGCACACAACCTTTCGACTAAGTTGTATTGAATATCGCACTATAAGACCCTTGGGTATGAGCAAGTTTGTGAACGAAATTGGGATAACATTCATGTAAGGATAAGTCAGACTTATAATGGTTATCGATAGAAACATTATCGGACTATCGCTAAGGCGAATCCAGGAAGTCGTGCCTGGGTTTCGACATATAGTTCAGACGATTATTCGTATCAATAAGTTATGACTCAAATATAGTTTGTATGGAGGACTATAGATAGAGGTATATAAGATATTAAGATCATTGAGGCAACGCATAGGGACTGCACAGGAGTTCTAAGGAACGAGTTAGATAGATTGATGCGAACATGATTAATAATTTACTTGGATGACTCGATTCCTGAGTGGTGTATGCAATAACTCAGGAACAAATAATCTATTTGATGATTCGTAGAGTATGGCTCAAACCCGGAGTAGTATATTGATCGTCTTAGAAATGTTCAAGCGAATCAAGGATTTTGGAATAGCAAACGAGTCTAGCAGCAAGCGACGTAATTGTGCGAAGCCTTAGTATAAATACTGCCTAACAAAGTAAGCGAATTCGATGGAATTATGCAAGATTTTATTTAAATGAGTTAGAATGTGTTGAACAAGTGATAGGTAATGGAAATTAATACCTTGGTCGAAAAAACTTAGTAAATTGTATGACCGATTTTGAATTGAATCAAATAAATTAAAACTTGAGTTTGAGATAGAATAATCTAGGATACGATTGGAGTATAGCACAATGGAAGATAGTGTGCATCAAAAATATGGATTGAGTAGGATATCGCTCGATGGAATTTTAGCCTGAGTATGAATGTTATGGTTCCAAGTTTGGAAGACTTGATACGATATCGGTAAGTTGAAAGATAGCATAGATCGATGCAAGTAAAATTTTTTGGTTCAATGATTGAGGTAGGCGATAACAGATTTAATCTTGACTTGGACGAACGATCTAAAGTCTAGTTTAAAAGGTAATACTTGACATCGGGCCTAAATGAGAACGATTATCCCGCGGGAGCGATGGCGTGATAATTTTACGTCCGGTGGGGATGATCGAACTCGCGGGAACATGTTCGAAGATTATACAAACGAACTCGCTAAAATGGAATGTATCGAAAGTGAATAGACTTTGGCTTGGGAATTGAACTTAGTTGTTTGAGGAATGCTAGAAGTAGACTATGAAATGATCAAACAGTAATATTAAAGTTGGACGAATTGGCTAGATGAATTATGATTACGACATGAACGATTATTAGATGAACATGACTTGATAGATCAATGTATAACTTGGATGAAACAAAGTATGAAGATAAGGTGTCTGTTCGTTCGATGATAACCATAACGTTTGACCATCTTATCTTGTACGAGTGCAACTCCTTACTCATATATGCGTCACGCCCGAATTAGGACAATTATCCCACGGGAGCGTTGGCGTGGTGATTTTACGTCCAACGGGAATAATTGAACTTATGGAAGACCGGAGTATGGTAATTAAAGGTTCGTCTTAACTTGTGGTTCGATATGATAAGACGAGCTTGAGAATACAAGTGAATAGAAAGTGTTTCAAGTATGAGTTAGTCTAGAACATGGAGTAAGACACGCTTGATGGTTTTGTGAACAGATACATGAATCTGGTTTGACGACTTAGAGTTATGATTGAGATCGGTGATTAGAAAATTAATTATGACTTGGTGGTCTAGACTTAGAATAGATATATGGGTTCTATCAAACGTGTTTAAGGAGATAGACTTTATGAATTGCTAGGATTGACATACGACATGGTTATAATATAGATTTTACTGGACGAACTCGGACCCTATACAAACGAACGTATTAATATGTGTAGGATAATCTGTGCTCGATGTTTAGAAATCTGAGTGAAACGAGCTTAGGTAGAATATCCCGTACAAATGAATAATAGTTTAATCTTAGGAATTGGGGAGAGCATCGTGCAACAAAATTATACGATGAGTCATGAGATAAACTGTACCTATGACCTTGTGAGCTGACCTAGTAATTAGGCAGATGACCATGTGCCGAGTGAAAGAACTTGTGTGACTGACTTTAGAGTATTGCTTGAGTAAGCCATAAAACTGGAGCAGCAAAACTTAGAGTTGTAGTGCCCCACTCCGTGTTGACACTATGTACAAGAGATATCGGTTTGCTGACTCAAAAATGATATCTTTCCTAAGAGCTCCTTGTTGAACCAGAAGATGACTGATCTAGGTATGTGGGCAGAACTTTGTTCTCTAGTTCTTGCATGCCTTAATAATGAATCTGAGTTTTATAATGCATGTTGCTAAGAAGATTATTGTTTCCGTTGCATGAATAATAGAACTGCATGCTTAGCTAGAACTTGAATGCTTGTCAATAGAGAACCTTGCCATGCTAATGAAGAGTAAAATATTTCTTAAACATATTTCATTATCGCTTGTGTTTTGATAGAACCACTTCATGCTTGAACTTGTTTAGAGAGATGGCGACCAGTTCACATAGAGATAGAGATGGCGGCATGTCTGCACAGAGTAGAGATAGATGGTCTGCTTGTTCATTTTGTCTGTATCATAGAGTTTATCTGATAGTGTTTTATGCACTTGTATCAGTCAAAAAATGGCTATTAGTGAAGAGCAAAACCTTTGTCCCGACTGCTATAATATTAGTAAAGAGCAACCATGAGTCACAACTGTTAATAGCATCAGATAAAAGAGTCATTGATTAGCTGGATTACTGCTACTGATCTTAAGTTTCTCGGGGACCGAAAGCATATAGCTAGTTTATCATGTTTGCTTGATAGAAGGATAGTTCCTAAATGCTGAATTGTCCCTAGAGTCTTTGAGTATAGCTCACGAGATACGCTACGCACACCCTGATAGTAGAATAATCGGCTGCCTTGTATGCTTGAGTAAATCGAACATGAACTCTATTTTTAAATATGTTTCCAAAAGAAGTAATATGACTCCGTTCCTGTACTGCATGTAACAAACCTAGGTAAAATTAGAAAGATTACTAGTAATGTAATATTTTATAACATAATTACTTAGTGTTGGTTTTAGTGAATGTTGCTTATGTTCGTCAATTTTAGACTCACAAGTACTTTCTCCAAAATGCTGACCCACCAACAGTTTACTTGTTCGCAGGTGCTGGACCATTCGAGAAAGCAATAACCGTGCCTCATCCCCAGGACCTGAAAATCTGGTTTTGATGCCTTGAGCCGTATCTATTATTTTGAGCTGCTTTCGTATAGAGGTACATAATGTATGGAACGATACCTTGGTATTCAGAGAACCTCGTACCTTGATTTGCCCCGTTTACTCAGATAGATTTATTGTTTACAACACTGTCCCTCGGTTGCGTACTCGATCAATTCGATGATAGCCACAACTTCAACGATATTGTCTTGTACGGACGCAACCCCAGGCTTACACGGCATCACGTCCTGATGGAAACTATCGTCCCGCGGGAGCGCAGGTACGGTGATTTCGCACCCAGCAGGGACGGTCGATTACTTGCGGGAGATCGGGACGTGACATAATGGTATCAGAGCAACTCGATCCTCTGTCCTTACGCCCATTTCGTTGCTGTTCTTATATGACGATTCCTTGTGCATTGATATCATTGCTGTGTAGAGCATTCCATACAATCAGTCCATATATATTCTCAAAGTTGTGCAAAAGTTTTTTGGATTTGATTTGTTGCTTGAGAGTTGTGCTTTCGTGCTTGTGGTTTGCTAGAGTTTTCGATTGAGGATGGTGAGAGATGAGGACTATCGCTGCTCTGGATATCGAAAGTTTCTTCTTGAGGTTTCGAGGAAGAAACTCTTTCTTGGTGGATAACAAGAGATATCGGTTTGCTGACTCAAAAAGGATATCTTCCTTAAGAGCTCCTTGTTGAACCATGAGATGACTGATCTAGGTGAGTGGGCAAAACTTTGTTCTCTAATTCTTGCACGCCTTAATAATAAATTTAAGTTTTATAATGTCTGTTGCTAAGAAGATTATTATTTCCGTTGCATGTATAATAGAACTACATGCTTAGCTAGAACTTGAATGCTTGTCAATAGAGAATCTTGCCATGCTAATAAGAAGAGTAAGAGATTTCTTGAACATGTTTCCTTATCGCTTGTGTTTTGATAGAACTACTTCGTTCTTGAAATTGTTCAGAGAGATGGCGACCTGTTCACATAGAGATAGGGATGGCGGCATGTCCGCACAGAGTAGAGATAGATGGTCTTCTTATTTATTTTGTCTGCATCATAGAGTTTATCCGATAGTGTTTCATGCATTAGCATTGGTCAGACAATGGCTATTAGTGAAAAGCTGAACCTTGGTCCCAACTACTATAATGTTAGTGAAGAGCAACCATGATTCACAGCTGCTAATAGCATCAGATAAAAGAGTTATTGGTTAGCTTGATTACCGCTACCGATTCTGATTTTCTCAGGGACCGAAAGCATATAGATAGTTCATCGTGTTTGCTTGATAGAAGGATAGTTCCTAGATGCTGCATTGTCCCTAGAGTCTTTGAGTATAGCTCACGAGATACGCTGCGCACACCCTGATAGTAGAATAATCGGTTTGCCTTGTATGCTTGAGTGAATCGAACATGAACTCTGTTTTCAAAGATATTTCCAAAAGAAGTAATATGATTCCATTCATGTACTGCATATAACGAACCTAGGTAAAACTAGAAAGATCACTAGTAATGTAATATTTTATAACATAATTACTTAGTGTTTGTTTTAGTGAATGTTGCTTCTGTTCGTTGATTTTAGACTCGCCAATACTTTCTCCAAAGTACTGACCCACCAACAGTTTGCTTGTTCGCAGGTGCTGGATCGTCGGAGGAAGCGATAGCAGTGAATCATCCCCAGGACCCAAAAACCTGGTTTCGATGCCTTGAGCCGTATCGATTGTTTTGAGCTGATTTCGTATAGAGGGACATAATGTATGGAACGATGCCTTTGTTTTCAGAGAACCTTGTGCCTTGATTTGCCCCGTTTACTCAGATAGATTTATTGTTTATAACACTGTCCCTCTGCTGCGTACTCGATCGATTCGATGATAGCCACAACTTTAACGATGTTGCCTTGTGCGGACGCAACCCCAGGCTCGTACGGCATCACGTCCCGATGGAAACGATCATACCGCGGGAACGCGAAAGTGCTTCTTTTTTGGCCAAGTGGGGACGACAGATTACCTGCGAAAGATCGGGGCGTGACAAGAGTTAGACTTAGAACGGTAAGTGTGTGCTATGTTTGACATGAATGGAATGGATGATAGGACATGGACGCTAGTCGGTAAATCAGATAGATTGTGCTTGACGGTAGTGTAATGCTTGGTTTGAGTAGGATTTAGAAATAATTTGGATTTTGATTGACCCCGTTGGAGGTATCATTATGATTCATAAGACGAGAATCCTTGAGATTTTTGCGAGTATCTTGTCCAAATTTACTATCGCTAAGTTTGGTTGAATGCATATGTTTGAGGGATGCCTTAAACGTGTGCACGATCCAAGACTCAGTGATATGTTGAACTCGAGTGCAAAGACTTCACTATAACTAAGTTGGTTGACATGCATATGTTTGAGGGATACCTTGAATATGTGCATGATTCAGACTCATGATATGCTGATCTCGAAGGCTAGTGCAAGTGAATATGTTAAATTCGTATGGACGAGTATATCGATTTGGATAAGTTGGACCTAGAAAAAGACCTTCATGTGCGGTGATTATAAGGTACCCCGCATTAAGCGAAATGTGGTTCATTCTAAGACACACTAGAGACTGATTCAAAGCTTGAATTGAATGATAGAGTCATTCATTGAAACTAACTAAGCACGTATGCGACACAAAATAAGAAAAATGATTCGGAAGTTTTGTTCGAACGGGTCTAAGGATAAGAAGTGATATGCTTGAGAAAATTTGATAGTGTGCAATAAACGGTTTGTGCTCAGGAAGTCTCGAGGACGAGACTTATTCTGAGTGGTGTATAATGTAATGACCCGTTCTGCATCAATACGGATAGACGATCCAAATGGCACAAGTGTAATGTGTAAACCGCCTGATTTTTCAAGATTTTCAAAACTGGATTTTTCGGAATTTTCTGGGATTTTTCGAGAATTTTCGCTAATTAAAAACAAGGTATTTTTGGCATTTAATAAAATTAAATCCTTTTAAAATATATTAAAATATTATAAAAATAATATTTTTGGGTGTAAAATAAAATATTGGACTTAGGGTAATTTTCTGGGTATTTATTGGACCCCGAAAATATTTTTAAAGGCCAAAAACCTATTTTAAATAATTAAATAAAATAAACCGGGCTGAACCGGGTTCAAACCGGCCTGAACCCGGTCCAGCTGAACCGGCTGAACCGGACCGACCGCCTAGCGGGTCGGGTCGGGTCCGCCCGACCGAACCCGCACCCGCCCAAAACCCGCAGACCCGCTTCCTCATCTCCTCCCCCACGATCCCGCCTGCGATCGATTCTGCCGCCGCTCCCCGCGCTTCCAGCGCCACGCCGCGCCTCGTCCGGCCCCGCACCCCACGTCTCCGCCTCCCTCGGCCTCCCCGACCTCGCCCTCAGCCATATTTAAAACCCCTTCCTCCTTCTTCCTTTCCCCCGCCGACCATCGCTCCTCACCGCCACCGCACCACCCTATACTCCGGCCCGCCTCTGCCGCTCAGCGCCACAGCCCCGAGCCCCGGCCTCCTTCCTCCTCCTTCCTCCTTCGAGCCCTAGCAACAGCTCCCGCAGCCCCCTCCGGCCCGCTGCCCAGCCGCCGCCGCCTCCGGCCCGCCTCCGGCCGCAGCGCCGCCCTCCTCCGACGATCTCCGTCAGCAGAGCCCTAGGAACCCTAAACCTAGGTCGGACACGCCGCTTCGTGTCGACGCGGACACGAGAAACTTCGGTTTCTCGAGCCCCTTTCAGGTACCCATTTCTCTCTCATCGTTTACCCGTTTTCGATTCTGTCTGTTGCATCATAAACCCTGCGTGACCCTCTCGGTGTCCGTACAACCCGCTCGGTGCATCGTGTCCTGTGGCGATCGCGAACCGCGATCCAAAAACAGGAAAAAACAACGCCCTATTTTACCCCGGAACTGAGTACACCCCGCCAAACGGGACGACTTGGCCGCGTGCGGTCTTCACCGATATGTGCGCGCCGTTGATATGGACGTGTGGGATTTCGCAGAAGTTGATTTGGATGTGCGTGCACACCGAAATCAACGCGTATCCGCGGACACCGTCCCGTATCCGTCAGTTCTGGAATGCGTCGTAACTTTGTGTACACACGTCGGATCGAAAAGAAACTTGCGCTATCGGACTCGTAGCGATATGCTGGTCCTGTGACCCAAGTTTGGTTCTATTCTGAGAACGTTGACAGAATCGCGTATCGTGGGCCCCACAGGCTCCACTTGACGGGCGATTTTATGATCGGCTCATCGAAATCCAATTTTGGAAGTTTTGTTGGGTTCATATCATCTTTCCTGACTTGTTGACACTAAGTTTGACGAATTTGGAGACCTTTGACCCTGACACGCTTTTCGGTGCAAAGTGGCCCACATGTGGACCCCGCTTTGACCCGGAAATGTCATTTTTGCCCTTGTGTCCAAATTGGACTTAAGGACAGACATTTCTAGCTATTTGATATTTTCTGAGACTGTTGGTGATATTTATTACACCTTTTGGAGGAGTACTTGCAGGATCCACTGACACAGGGCTACAGTTGGAGCCAGAACCCCAGGCAAGTATACATTGCCAAACCCTGCAGTTTTGCTACTTATTTTTTTGACATATTTATACATTATCATGCAAGACTCTTGCACACTATTTGTATGCTTCCCTTTTTAGCTGTTATTTCTTGTCATATATAGTTTCTTGATGCGTTGTTCATATTGAATTATTTCTGCTGCTCTAGTCTTATTTTCTCGTTTTACGTGCATTTACATTATTTGCTCTTTTCCATGGATCACTATTTGTTCCTTAGATATATTGTGATGGTATATGGTTACTCTACGCTTCCTTGAGTGGACTCGATTGGTTTCATTACATTCCTAGATGATCGTTATTAGGCATTGACTACACTTGAGCATTCTCAATTGTGAGTACCCATAGTGCTGCGATAGAGACTTGTTCATTTGACTACCTCATTCGTGAGCTCCCATTGGGCAGAGAAAGAGCCAAACTATATATTGGGAGTTTCCATTGGCCTACTTTCTATAGGACCGTGATCTCCCATTGAGTTACGGTTATCCCAATTTGCTTGTAGTCATGTTTGATAGCACCATCGGTACGCCACCATCTTAGATGCAGTGAGTTCTCGTGTCTTATTTGCTTTCTTGTGTTTACCTTCTTGTCTATCTTGCATGCTCATTTACTGTACTTTTGGCTCGTATTCTTTTGTATCTTGTTACGTCCCTCTGAGGACCTGGTTTTGTTCTCCAGATTTAGCAGACGAGGAGTACCCGCAGCTTTACGGATCGACACCAGACGAGGGTATGATAGCAGTTGATGGCCCTGCTTACACTTAGTACTTTCTAGCATGTTTTAGTTATATTTTCTTGTCTCTATTTTTTCCATTTATCGGTAGTGGATTTGTCTCCACCCGACTTAGTATTATTTCTTGTTGGATATTCGACAGTATCTTTACTTCCAGCATTTATTCCAGTTTGCTATTTAGTTCATATACTGTTCTTATGGATGAGATCTAGATACCTGACATTTATATGTATATTCGTAGATTCTTGGACTTAGTTCATATTAGACAGCTTAAGTACGCTCTGATGGATCCATTAAATTGGGTTTGTCCATCAGTGTGTGCTGCTGGCCATTGCCACGCATCCGGTCCCTCGGTATTTTGGGACTAGGGCGTGACATGGTTTTTGTGGTGGCCCATGCAGGTCAACGACTAAATTGTTCGGTTTCAACTTAGGGACCGAACAAGCCTGCAATAAGAATAGGATAAGTTTTAGGATCTCATTCACTTGCTTGAATCGTTCTTGATCTCTATATATCGACTTCAAAAAATAAATTTACTTGCATCCTGCCTTGATTCTTCTGTACGCTTCTTATAGTTTATTTTGGATGCAGGGCAATGGATTCACAAGAGTGCGACGAGACTCCCGCAGGAACACCACAAGTTGCAAGTGTCACCTATGACGGCGAAGTGACACCAGTCGGTGGAGTTCCATCAACACAACAAAGCCAGCAGGCAGGTCAACCTACCTCCAGATTTCGGCGTGATGACATCCCACCTCCGTCGCAGTTGGACAGCCGATTGATGGGCAACAGATATTTCAAATGATCTATGCGATGATGCAAGCACAACAGCAGATACAACAAGAGACTTTGAGTTACAGCCTAGCACTTGTACTGGAGCAGGCGAATCTACCAACTCGACGGCAACCGACGGGCTCTATTACCGATTTCCGCCAGCTGAAGCCCCGTACCTTCTCAAGCAAGGAGGAGCCCACAGAAGTTCATGAGTGGATCACCAACACACAATACCAGTTGGAAGCAGCTGAGCTTCCCAGAGAACGTTAGATGACTGCCGTTAGAATGCAGTTGACGGATAATGCGCATCACTGGTGGCTATCTGAGGAGACACGACTCGGACCAGACGGATAATGCGCATCACTGGTGGCTATCTGAGAAGTTCTTTGACGGACTAAACATTGAGCTACATAAACTAATTGGGTCCGTTGTACCTATATCTTACCCGGACGTCCTTGCTGCAGCCTGACGCATGGAGCGCGTCATCAGGAGAGAGACCAGTCTGAAGCGGCCATCCACATCAGCACCAGACGGAGCACCACAAGAAGAAGTTGCAAAAAGATCTCACATACACCAGCCACCAGAAGCATCTCCACAGGCACTACCTATCTGTCCATATTGTCACAGGCGAGGCCATATTGAGGACCAGTGCAGACGCAAAATGAGATTATATTTAGCTTGCGGATCCAGTTAGCATTTATTGAAGGAATGCCCTGAGCGTCGAGAAAGAGCACCAACGATTAACCAATAAGCTCTACCAGCACCAGGAGGGTATCAACAAAGGCCACCATTGGCACCTCGAGCAGCACCCTTCCAGCAGGCCCAGCAACAGCAGAGGGCACCACCTCAAGAACGCGGACAAGCTTTCGCGATGACTTTGGAAGACGCGCAGACTCACGGAGAAGCTAATGCGCGTAAGTGATTCGTAGCTACCGTTTCTAGTATTATTTTAGCTCGTGACTGTTGGTTCATGACCTTAGCCCCAACCTAGTAATTTGGAACTTGTTAATAATAACCTAATTTTTTAAAAAGTGGTAGTTCTCTTGCTTTAACTAGATTTTTACTCTGGAAAGTGCATAACTTTCATTCTTAGGGAAACGATATTTTTCCTAAGTGTCTTGTTATGTGTTTCGAACAATACTTGCAACTGTGTCATCTCTGTTGACCGGTTATTCTTTGATTGCGAGGACGCAATCCTCTTAAGGGGGGTAGATTGTAAACCCCCTGATTTTTTAAGATTTTCAAAACTGGATTTTTCGAAATTTTCTGGGATTTTTTGGGAATTTTTGCTAATTAAAAACAAGATATTTTTGGCATTTAATAAAATTAAATGTTTTTAAAATATATTAAAATATTATAAAAATAATATTTTTGGGTGTAAAATAAAATATTGGACTTAGGATAATTTTCTGGGTATTTATTGGACCCCGAAAATATTTTTAAAGGCCAAAAACTTATTTTAAATAATTAAATAAAACAAACCGGGCTGAACCAGGTTCAAACCGGCCTGAACCGGCCTGAACCTGGTCCAGCTGAACCGGTTGAACCGGACCGACCGCCTAGCGGGTCGGGTCGGGTCCGCCCGACCGAACCCGCACCCGCCAGAAACTCGCAGACCCGCTTTCTCATCTCCTCCCCCATGATCCCGCCTGCGACCGATTCTGCCGCCGCTCCCCGTGCTTCCGGCCGCGCCGCCCGCTTCCAGCGCCACGCCGCGCCTCGCCCGGCCCCGCACCCCACGTCTCCGCCTCCCTCGGCCTCCCCGACCTCGCCCTCAGCCCTATTTAAAACCCCTTCCTCCTCCTTTCTTTCCCCCGTCGACCACCGCTCTTCACCGCCACCGCGCCACCCTATACTCCGACCCGCCTCCGCCGCTCAGCGCCGCAGCCCCGAGCCCCGCCTCCTTCCTCCTCTTTCCTCCCCCGAGCCCTAACAACAGCCCCCGCAGCCCCCTCCGGCCCGCTGCCTAGCCGTCGCCGCCTCCGGCCAGCGCCGATCCCAGCCCCTCCGGCCCGCCTCCGGCCGCAGCGCCGCCCTCCTCCGACGATCTCCGTCAGCAGAGCCCTAGGAACCCTAACCCTAGGTCGGACACGCCGCTTCGTGTCGACGCGGACACGAGAAACTTCAATTTCTCGAGCCCCTTTCAGGTACCCGTTTCTCTCTCCTCGTTTACTCATTTTTGATTTCGTCTATTGCATCGCGAATCCTGCTTGACCCTCTCGGTGTCCGTACAACCCGCTCGGTACATCGCGTCCTGTGGCGATCGCGAACCGCGATCCAAAAACAGGAAAAAACAATGCCCTGTTTTACCCCGGAACTGAGTACGCCCCGCCAAACGGGACGACTTGGTCGCGTGCGGTCTTCACCGATACGTGCGCGCCGTTGATATGGACGCATGGGATTTCGCAGAAGTTGATTTGGATATGCGTGCACACCGGAATCAACGCGTATCCGCGAACACCGTCCCGTATCCGTTAGTTCTGGAACGCGTCGTAACTTTGTGTACACACGTCGGATCAAAACAAAACTTACACTATCGAACTCGTAGAGATATGCTGGTCCTGTGACCCAAGTTTGGTTCGATTCTGAGAACGTTGACAGAATCACATATCGTGGGCCCCACAGGCTCCACTTGACGGACGATTTTGTGATCGGCTCATCAGAATCCAATTCTGGAAGTTCCGTTGGGTTCGTATCATCGTTCCTTACTTGTTGACACTAAGTTTGACAAATTTAGAGACCTTTGACCCTGACACGCTTTTCGGTGCAAAGTAGCCCACATGTGGACCCCGTTTTGACCCGAAAATGTCATTTTTGCCCTTGTGTCCAAATTGGACTTAAGGATAGGCGTTTCTAGCTATTTGATATTTTCTGAGACTGTTGGTAATATTTATTACAGCTTTTGGAGGAGTACTTGCAGGATCCACTGACACAGGGCTATAGTTGGAGCAAGAACCCCAGGCAAGTATACATTGCCAAACCCTGCAGTTTTGCTACTTATTTCCTTGACATATTTATACATTGTCGTGCAAGACTCTTGCACACTATTTGCATGCTTCCCTTTTCAACTGTTATTTCTTGTCATATATAGTTTTTTGATTCGTTGTTCATATTGAATTATTCTTGCTGCTCTAGTCTTATTTTCTCGTTTTACGTGCATTTACATTATTTGCTATTTTCCATGGATCACTATTTGTTCCTTAGATATATTGTGATGGTATATGGTTACTCTACGCTTCCTTGAGTGGACTCGATTGGTTTCGTTACGTTCCTAGATGATCGTTATTAGGCATTGACTACACTTGAGCATTCTCAATTGTGAGTACCCATAGTACTGCGATAGAGACTTGTTCATTTGACTACCTCATTCGTGAGCTCCCATTGGGCAGCGAAAGATCCAAACTATAGATTGGGAGTCCCCATTGGCCTACTTTCTATAGGACCGTGATCTATCATTGAGTTGCGGTTACCCCAATTTGCTTGTAATCATGTTTGATAGCACCATCGGTACGCCACCATCTTAGATGCAGTGAGTTCTCGTGTCTTATTTGCTTTCTTGTGTTTACCTTCTTGTCTATCTTGCATGTTCATTTACTGTACTTTTGGGTCATATTCTTTTGTATCTTGTTACGTCCCTCTGAGGACCTGGTTTTGTTCTCCAGATTTAGCAGACGAGGAGTACTCGCAGCTTTACGGATCGACACCAGACGAGGGTACGATAGCAGTTGATGGCCCTGCTTACACTTAGTACTTTCTAGCATGTTTTAGTTATATTTCCTTGTCTCTATTTTTCTATTTATCGGCAGTGGATTTGTCTCCACCCGACTTAGTATTATTTTTTGTTGGATATTCGACAGTATCTTTACTTCCAACATTTATTCCAGTTTGCTATTTAGTTCATATACTGTTCTTATGGATGAGATCTAGATACCTGACATTTATATGTATATTCGTAGATTCTTGGACTTAGTTCACATTAGACAGCTTAAGTACGCTCTGATGGATCCATTAAATTGGGTTTGTCCATCAGTGTGTGCTGCTGGCCATTGCCACGCGTCCGGTCCCTCGATATTTTGGGACTGGGGCATGACATAATGATCCGATCTGCCTTGTTCTGTAAAAAGACTCGCTTGTGGCAAGGGATTCAGACTTGTCCCTTCAAGAGTTTGGACTTAGACTTTCAAAGGCTTGCTCGGAGTATCGCTCGACCGAGGTGAATCATCACTAAGGTGGGTGGCTACGATGAACCTGTCTTTGCTTAGCCTGCACACCATAAAACATGGACGATATATGCTAGTCGCTAGGTGGATCACTCTTGCATGCTAATAAAGAATACAACGTACCTAGCTAAGAGAATAATCCCATCTTGTATTTCTTGTGTAGAACATAGAAATAAACTTGGATTATATATATGGTTTCTCTCATTGCCCTTAGACCATGCTAGTATAACGACTGATGTTTCTAGTAGAGTATGCCGCATATTTCTTATAATGCTTATGTTTCATACTTATGCAATGCTTGCCTGCTTTACATGCTAACTAGTATTCACTCGCCTTATTTTAATAAAGATCTTGTTTATGTATCATACTTGTGTTTATTCTATGCTTTCACTATATCGACTTAGTGAACTAGTTATCGAAACGGCCGTTTACTCGTGTCGTTCAAATTTCTGCTGCATTGGAGACTATATGTGCGACTTTTTGTCTTAGCTATTACTCCGACTGTTCGGAGCATAGCCTTGCGCGGACGCAGCTTGTGCTCGCGTGATATCACGTACTGATGGGAATGATCATCCTGCGGGAGCGCTGGCATGGTGATTCGCGTCTAGAGGGGATGGCTAATCCTGTGGGAGATTGGGGCGTGACAAGGGTAAGCTATGATGCATGTAAGGTAGGGTATGATCACATAACTTGCTAATATTTCTTTGTCCCCATCTAGTATGATAGATCCAATCCTGACTCCTCATGACAGGTATCTATGATACTAGCCCGTGTATCCACTGTGTCAGGAATCAAGTATAACACTACAGAACTAGAATCATAGTAATCATTAAAATAACAAAAACTGTCAAAGAATGTACTCGTCTGTGGTCCTGAGCAATGTGTGAGGATCGATGTCCAAAATAGAGTCACAAAGGCCTAAATATAAAATATAATTGTCAATGATTGTTATGAGATGATATACATGGTTAACTAGCTTGTTGTGATGTTTCTAGGCCACTTCTAGGTCCATACTAGTATATTAGTTAATATAGCTATTACTATTAATATTCTAGCTTATAGACTATAATATCTTAGCTATATACCAATATCAAATATAATACCTCAACTAATATCTATTATCTAGACTCACTAATAATTAATTAATAATAGCTACTACTCATATACTACCTACTGACATTAACAACCAACAATACCTTGCTATGGATTTAAGGTAAACCAATACCTTAGCTCTAATACCCCTAGTATATAACCTACCTTGGTGTCAAGTTGGTATCTCAACTATTTAGTAATACTTTAACTTACCTGTGATACAATGACACACACTCAACACTTGGATACACACACCCATAACCACATTACCTGTTCACCAATACAACAAACACTCACTAACTAACATACCCACTAGTCTACATATGCACACCTTACTAATGCACAACTGGGCATAGTATCTTACTGCTAACAGTGTACATCTACATCTGCACATATACCACCTTGATATCGGGTCTGATATCAATAGGATATCCCCAATACTCAGGTATCTATCTACTGACACTTGCCTAAGCTCTGTGTTGAACTGCACACCAACCCCCCCGGTTATCTGATACACTGTTCACCCCGAGCCTTTAATACACTGCACTGCAGTGTCTACCCGCTGCTATTATGCTCTCCCTTGCATATGGATCTACACTACCCTCACAACCATATTCCTTACACATGTACTCTCCTTATCAATATATGATACTGCTGCTTTTGCTCTATCAATACACACCATAGAGTATAACCCGAGCTCCCAACCATCTGATGCTCTGATACCCTATCATATACACTGTGACACAGTGCACTAGCTCACTGATACTTAGTACAAGTTACACCCTCTATCACCCAATGACTATCTCATATTGAATCTGAAATCGGTTCCAGGTATCCAGTACACAGAGATACTTGGTACTCAAGAGCACACTTCCAAACACATGCCACACAATATACTCACCCCTCTCTGCCTACAGTTCAGTTTTGAACTGAGAATGACCCTACCTAGGCTAACACAGTTTCTGTTATGCAATTCCTTACACTACAGACCATACATCCAACACCTTGATGTACCCAAGTATTAGCAACCCGAGCACTTGATACAATGTACCATAGCATTCCCTTTTACCTTCACATCAATAGACCCAGCAGTTTTTCTCCTCCATTCCTTACTGCAATTTGTTGTTGCAGTGTGCTTGGCAGTGCATGTTGCACTGCTTGCTGTTAACACCCTACTGTTGCCCCTTCATCTATACAACCCCATTGCCTCACTTCATCACATAAAAAAAATATAACCATAACAAATCCCAATAACAACACATCACCTAAACACATATGCATATAATCATCTATAAGAAGTTCACATATATAACACTAATAGACAATAGCTAAAATACTAGATGCTCATCATGGAAAACTCTAATGATACTCATATCTAACCTTCCAAGTCAACTCCCAAAATGTATTAGACACAAGGAATATATGAAATAATACTATATTTGATTTAAAAATAAGTAATTCTAATGAGTATAAATGCATTTGGCATATAGAAACTCAATATACCAAGGAAACACCCACAATATCAACCCGTATAGTGACGTATCATAACGTATCATGATACGCCCTACTCGTATCCAATTGTGGACACGTATCTATCTCCGTAACACTAATTTATATCTAAATAAACCTATTTTACTCAATGACACACACTTGGTGCAACAATCTCGAATTTCCCCTAATTTGAGCACAAAACTCAATGTAGAAGTCACAATAGGGGACATATGAACCTAGTTCTTTTTTCTATGGGTAGTCCTAATGCATGGCTGGGTTCTTAATCCTTAAATATAACAATTAGAACCTAATTAAAGAAGGATTTTAGAATTTTACCTATTGGAAGATGGATTCTCAATAAAAACTCAATAGGATATGATTTGGACACAAGCTCCTAGCCAAACTCCTACTTCTCCAATGCTCCTAGCAATCCAAGATCCTAGTGCTCCTTAGATGATGATTAGGGAAGGGATTGAGAGTGATTTGGTAGAATTTGGTGGAAGAATGAGTCAATTTGGGGAAGAACACTAATTAAAAAATAATTGGATAAAGAATGAGAGGAGAGAGAATCTTTCCCCCCTATATTAAGGCCGACCATGTATTCTCCTCCTCCAAGCAATGTAGAATGTCATAATTAACCCTATTGGTTTGTCATGAAGGAAGTTAAATAATGAAATCTTCTAATCCTAATGAAGGTTCAATCTAATCTCTAATTAATGAGAAGGGTTAACTTAATTCGAGTCTAATGTGACTAGTCCAACTATTGGTCCAAGTTGTCATGTCAAGTCTAGTTAGGCCAACTAGTGTCATGTCTAATAAGTAGTCAAGTTTATACACCAACTAACTAATAATTAATATATATAAATAAATAATATGCACAATATATGAGTAATATAAAATGACAAAAATACTCCTATTCTAGAAATGTGGTTGTGACATTAGCTTGGACAATTATCAAGAATTTTCGACCGTGGTGCTCAGGAATCTGCCTTAGACATGATGCAAGACATGATAGTAACTTGACGAGTACAATCAAAATCAACCACGAGGATACATGTCATGCAATACATGTGCTACTAATAGCCTTGATAAGGACAGTTACAGAAATTATCAAGTCAGGAGTGCGCTACGTCGAGCCACTATCAGGATTATCAGGATCATGAGTATCAGGGTTATCAATAAGTATAATGATTCAGTTTAATATCAAGATTATTAGTACAGTGTCAGGATTATCAGTATAGTGTCAGAATTCACTATAGTGTTAGGATTATCAGTATAATATCAGTATTATCAATACAAGATCAGGATTTAGGAGTTCATTTATAGTGCACAATCACCAGATCATGTCAGAAAATCAAGATCAATATCAAGAATGTCATATTCAGAAAATAACCAGGATTAACTAAAATAACGGGATAAAAGAGAACCATAGAATAATCAAGAGTTAAGCATATTAAAGAGAATACTGGCATACATGCACATAAATCATCAATTCAGGGTTGGCGCATAAAATCAGGCAAGAAAATAACATCCGCACACAATGCACAAAAACTACTATTAGCACACAAATGGCCAAAACGAGTATTGGCGCACAAATAGACAAAAATAGTTTTAGCGCACAAATTACTAATCCGGACAGTTCTGGCATACTTTAATACAAAAGTGCTCCGAGCAAAGATGTCACACAAATTATACTAAAGCGTACTTCTAGGACCTTGGCGCACAACGATAGAAGTGCGTGAGCCAGGATCTTGGCGCATAAATCTATCATTGGGCAACAAATAAAACTACCCAATATATGAACTTGGCATACTTTCATCAAGTATGCCAGTAGTGAGGTTTGGCACACAAACAAGCACATGAAGGTCTACTAAAAGATAAAACACAAATTCTAAGATATGACACAGGAGTCGAGATAACTTTTAGTCTAGAACATAATTCTCGAGAATGGTCAGAAGTCATTGCTTAGTCATTAAATAATTACGAAGGGCTATAAAGTGTGCCATCTCTGAAGAATGCCACATAGTGCGCCACACAACAAAGTGCGCCATTCTTCATAAGCGACAAAGTGCGCCGGTAAGAAAACTTTACCAACACTACTAAACATTGCGGGATTAGCGACGTTTTTAGCGACGTCAAATTTAAACGTCGCTAATATTAAATATATCAGCGACTCCGAAGAATAACGTTGCTAGACGTCGCTGTTTGGCAAAAAATAGCGATGTCTAGCGACTATAATTCAATTTTTTAAAAGAATAGTCGCTAAAAGTTTATTTAAGGTCGCTAAACGTCGCTAAGTTATATGATTTAGCGACGTTTAGCAACGTATTCGACATTATTTCTGTATATAATTAGCGACGTATTTAGTGACGTTATAACGTCGCTAAATAATTTATTAGCGATGTAATAATTTTGTGTCGCTAATTTATTTTATTTTAGGTCGACGAATTTTTCTTCCCCCCATTTCCTTCGATCTCTCCCAAATTTTCAAAAAAAAACCCCTCTGTCAGCTCCTCCTTCCTCCGGCTCTCCTTCTTCCTCCGGCGTCCCCTCCTCCCTCCCGGCGACCCCCCTCCGGCCGCGTCCTCCCCCCTCCGCCGTCAGATCCTCCTTCCTCTGGCTCCCCTCCTCCCTCCGGCGGCTCCTCCTTCCTCCGGCGTTATTCTCGCAGCCCGCTCCCCTCCTTCTCACTCGGTGAGCTAGCTCCTCTCTCTGTCTCATTTCTCTGTCTCTCTCTCTTTCTAACACGACACAATACGACATGACCCTAATACTGACGTGGACACACGGACCCTAACCTTAACTCCAACACACACAGACACGACACGACACGACATAACCCTAATACTGACATGGATACACTAACCCTAATACTAACTCGAATACACACACATGCACGCAGATTAGGTTTTGAGTAGGGACTGAAATCAGTAGACACGACACGACTGCAGAAGAAGTGTGAATGTGAGGGACTGCTCAGTTAGTGCTCGGGTTCTTCAACTATTTCAGGAAAGGAGTATCAGATATGTCTGGGGGTGTATAAGTCCAGTGAGTGACTAATACCTAGAGGCACTGTGCAGTATCAGACATACAACTGATACTGTGGTATCAAGCACTATTTGGGGTTAGTGTGGTGGGGATGCAACTGGGTTTTGTCCACGTTGGAAAAACTGGTATGCAAGCAGTATGGTGTTTTGGTGGACTAAATACAGTAAGAAGGAGATGCAGATGTGTACAGGTTTGATGAGGGGGTAAGGTTAGTACAGTGCATCAAGCACTAAGTTCAGTTGCAGTTTGGATATGGGGTTACAACAGCATCAGAGCTAGGGTGCAAGGGGTTGGTTCAGATGTGCTGCAGTCAAGGGTTGATGTGCAGTGATAAAGGTGGGACTGCAGTTGGCAAGGCTAGTAGGGACTAAAATAAGTAGATATCAGGAAGGAGTGTTAGTATTAATTAGGTTTTGAGTGTGTTGGTATTTTCTGATACTTGGGTACCAGGTGTTCAATGGTTTCGTCCAAAAATATGGAAGCAATAAATTACTATTGACCTAATCTGCAGCTAAAAAAACTCGAAAGTCAGGAAAGATAGACATCATTGTTTTGACTTATCCTTCACTTTATTTATCATATTTAAGGGTGCACTCCATTGGTGCACTCTATTATTTTAGACAGAGACACTAACCCTATCTCTCTTCTAGTTAGCTGTATGAATTTAGACGCAACCTTGCGTATCTGCAGTGCACAGAGCTGCACACATCAGTTCTAAGTGGTAGCTGTAAACCCCCAGAAATTTTTTAGATTTAAAAAATGAATTTTCTAGAATTTTTTGTGATTTTTTTAACTAATTAAATCAAATTTTCTGGTATTAAATAATTTTATTAAATATTAAAATATTATAAAAATAATATTTTTGGTGTAAAATAAAATATTAGACTTGCTGCAATTTTTCTGGAATTTATTGGACCCCAGAACCATTTTTTAAAGACCTAAAAATTAATATTTGAAATAAAACCAAAATAAACCAACCTGAAACAACCGGTTTATTGAACCGAACCTATCCTGAACCAACCTAGACCGGACCCAATCCTTAGCGGGTCGGGTCGGACCCAAACCCGAACCCGACCCGAAACCCGAGCCCTCCCCCTAGCGGATCGGGTCGGATTCGGATTGAACCCGACCCAGCAACCCAAAACCCGACCCGTTTTGCACAGTTACTGCACAGTAACTGTTAGAAACCGATCGTCTCCCCCGCAGTCGGCCGTTTCCTCGCCGCCCGCCGGCGGTTACGCCCCGCGGAGGTTTCCCTCCCCTCTCTCCGCCAGTATCGACGACCGCCCGTCTCCCCGACCTCCCCTATAAAACCCCTTCACTCCGGCCACCCCAACACCCAACGACGAACCCTCTCCAATCGATCTCTGCCACCATTTCCTCAGAACGCCCTTACATCCGTCGCCCTCCGCCTCTCCAGCTCCGGTGAGCTCCAGCCCGACGAGGCCACAGCTCCGCCGTGGACCCTCGACTCGAGCCGCCCGTCTCCCCGATCTTACCACCACTGTCGTCTCCCTACCAGCCTCCACTCCGTCAGCTCCGCCTCCGCTCGAGATCATCCACCCCGAGCTCCACCGCATCTTCTCTCCGAGCAGCCACCGTGCCCTAGCCCTAGCCGCCTGCGACCCATAGCAGCCCCGACCGACCCCAGCACCGCCTTCCTCCGGACGCCTCCAGATTAGCCGTGCCCTAGCCACAGAAACCCTAGCCTTCGACCGGCCGAGCGTCGTGCCGCCCCGCGAGAACGAGTTTTTCAGTCACTTTTGGAGCCCTGTTCAGGTGATTGTTTCTCTCTCCTCGCTACCCCATTTTTTATTTCATCTGCTGTGACGCGTAGCCTGTGTGACCCTCTCGATACCCGTGCAACTCGCTTGTGGTATCGTGTCCTGTGGCGATCATAAACTGTGACCCAAAATCAGGTAATTGCCTTATTTTTCTTCGAAACTGGGTGTGCCACGCTAAACGGGATGACTTGGTTGTGTGCGGACTTCACCGAAAGGTGCACGCCGTTAATACGGACGTGTAGGATTTTGCAAAAGTTGATTTGGATGTGCGTGCACACCGGAATCAACGCATATCCGTCGACAATACCCCAAATCGGCCCTGTTCTGGAACTCATAACTTCGTGTATGCACGTCGTATCAAAACGAAACTTGCACCATCGGACTCGTAGCAATACGCTGGTTCTGTGACCCAAGTTTGATTCGATTCTGAGAACATTGACAAAATTGCATATCGTGGGCCCTACGGCTCCATTTGACAGGCAATTTTGTGATCGACTCATCGGAATCCAGTTCTGGATATTCCGTTGGGTTCATATTGTCGTTTTGGACTTGTGGACACTAAGTTTGACGAATTTGGAGAACTTTGTCTCTGGCATATTTCTCGGTACGAAGCAGGCCACTTGTGGACCCCGCTTTGACCAGAAATGGTCACTTTTGCCCCTGTATCCAAATTGGACTTATGGACAGGCAATTTTAGCTATTTGATGTTTTCTGAACATGATGGTAATATCTATTTTAGTAACCGAAGAATTACCTGCAGAACCCGCTGATACCAGAGCCGCTGTTGGTAACCAATTCTCAGGCAAGTGTACCTTGCCAATCTTGCAGTATTTGCTACATAATATTCTTTTAATTTAATTATATGATATAAATGTTCAACCTAGGACCATGTGACATTGCTTAGCATCTGAATAACATTCGAGTGTCAACACCGTATACAGAGTTGTGTAACGTCACCTAGACATGGATATCGAGACACTATACATTTTGTGCTTGCATTATCAAGTACGTCATACCACAGGACACCTGACACTGTTCATGAAACAGAATCTTCCTGAGTCATTCATGGTGATTCTGTATAGGCTACAAGATTTGTGACATAGACTTTTTATATCCAGAGCTCTCATTATGACTGCTGCATTAGATATGATCTTGCGTGATATGGACATGAGATATCGTGAACATGAGACATGTGATTACATTGGGTGGGAAGAGTTTTACCATACAAAAGGCTGATTATATATATATATATATATTACTTTACTGGAGGTGCCTTAGACTCTAACACAGAGCTTTGGCATATTTACTGGCCCTTCGAAAAAATACTACTATGGGTTTTCCCGACACAGAGCCTGTAGTAGTCTCAGCCTGAGTATGAATAATGCTCTCACTTGCATATCACTTAACTGGTTATATAGTTTATCCTATTGATTTATTTATTGCTACACTGCATTTATTTTGGCTTGAGTTATATTGTACCTTGTTATGTCCCCTGAGGACCTGGATCCGGATTATGTTTCCAGGTTTAGCAGAGAAGATCTACCCCGAGGTGTACGGTACTGGAGCATACCTTGGAGCTGTCACTACCACATTTTCCAGATAAGGGCATTTGTGTAAATTCACTATTTTGAATAATTATGTGTTGAATAAATCTGTTGAGTTTTATAAACTATTTATATATTGTTAATGATATTTGATTTTAGGTCAAACCCTAGAACTCATTAGGACAAACCCTAATGACTAAACCCTAATTTGAAGACCAATTCTAGAGAAACCCTAGAATTCAAATTTTAGGTTGGACCTCAAACCCTAGAAGGCCTAAACCTGAGTTAATTAGGTTCTACATGACCGAACATAGGGGGTTTAACCTAACTTATGCATTAGAAACCCTAGTTTGGTTTTAATATAAAAAGGGAACCCTCTCTTCCTTCATGTAAAAAGGAGAAACCCTAGCCTCCATCCAGGAAACCATTTTCCCCCACCCAAATTTTGAGATCAAACCCTAGGGATTCTCTTTTCCTCCTCCAAAGCAAAGAGAAACAAGGGGTTGGGTCAAGAAGCCTTGGAGAAAAAGAACCTCCATTGAAGAAGCCACCTTCCTAGGTAAAACCCTATTTCTATTCATTTAATCTCTGATTCCTGTTGTTAATGCCCATTAGGAACCCACCCTGAGGGTTAGATTTCGATTTTAGGGTTTCTACATGGAGACCTAGGAGGAACTATGGTTTTGTGTTCATACGTGGAATTTTCCCCAATTTCAGGAACCCTAATCCTAAGGGTTTGCAAGTATACATGATTATATCTCCTACCTATAACATTGATTTCGATTTAGGGTTTAGGTTGGGTATTTTTTGGAGTTCTTGATGTGGGATCCGTTTCTGCACTACATGTGTTTGAGGAAATATTTCTTAGGGTTTTGCCTATCCTTGTATTTTATTTCCTGCATATATTGATATACCTATCTATATTTATATGTATAACTACTTGTGTTCAGGTATGTGCTGTGTGCACTGTGGGAGGGGGGATCTTCCCTGTGCACAGTCGGGAATTATAAACCAGTGTGCACAGTCGGGTCTTTGGGACTGTGTTGGGTTTCAGTTCAGTTAGGTATACCTGAGTACCAGTATTGAGAGCAAGTAAGTATCGGGTTTAGGGTTTTGAAGGGCTGATGATGGCTTAGATCAGTGTGTAGGTGATGCATCTGGGTACGTTTATATCTCTGTGAGGGCAGTAAGGATAGGTGCATACCTGTGGGTAGGTATTGCTATTTCAGATCAGTGTGATGGCCTTAGAAATTCCTAATATCAAGTGTATCATCTAGGTGTAGTTGTCTGTATTGTGCTAGTGTCTTGTAGGTATGGTTCTAGGATACTTGTGAGTGAGTTAGATGTGTGTGTATCCTAGGTTCCTTCAGAATTCAGAACATGTGGGTAGGTTAGATAGCTATGTGTAGCTATATATTAGTGTATAGATGAACCAATGTGTGCCTGAGAGTGTGGAATTCTGTGTGTACATGGCTGTGTGTTAATGTAGTGTGTGTGTCTCAGTGTATATGTATCAGTATATCTGAATTGGGGAAATCTTTGAGTAGAGCCAGTATCAGTAAGCAGTTTTGTGAGAGTCTGTGTGTGTTATTATCTGTGTGAACCTAGCTAGAGAACAGTGTGTGTAGATTTTAGTGTGTACTAGTGTGTTTACCCGTGTCTCAGTCAGTGTAGATACCTGTGTCCCTAGTGTTCAGTGCAGTGTAGGTGTATTAATCCTGTAGGTGTGTGAGTGAGGTGCATTTGGTTCAGTTCTTGAACTGTGTTGAGTTTTCCTGTGTGTGTGTATCTTTATATGAACCTGTAGTAGTGTGTGGCTTTTGTCTCAGTTTTTAGAGTGCAGTGAAGTTAGGTTCCTCACAGGTAGTAGTGCATTGTCAAGTAATTGTTAGTCTCAGTCAGTGTCTCAATGACACTGACACTGTGAGCTAAGTATCAGTGAATATTGCCTGTGCACTGAATTCAGTGTCTCAGTGATGCACAGGTGCACATAGCAGAAATTCTGTGCAGTGGTGAGCAGTGAGTGTAGGGTGTTAAGGTTTGTATGTGCACTGTGTTATGAAAGGGGGATCTGTGCAGTGAGCATCTGTTGCAATTCTGTTTGGTTAGCGTTCTGCATCTCATTTCTGCATTTCAGTTATGTACCAGTTAGAGTACAGTAAGTAAGGTAAGTTAAGTTGAGTTGAGTATTGGTTTGGGTTGGGGATAGATTTTGAGATACCAAGGTAAGAAGCTATTTGTTTCCTAAAGAGTAGATACTTATATACCCTAAGTTAAACTATTAGCTAGGAGTAGTGTCATGTGTATGCATTATATGGGTATGTATAATATGATGCAGTGTATACAATATTGGTTAGTGTGGAGATCTCTACAAGTATTATATACATATTAGCAGTAGTTGATATAGTTGGCAATGACTAGTATGGTTAAGTATGGCATAGACAGCTCGCCAAGGACCTAGTATTGACCAGTAAACCTTAGAAATGACCTAGAACCTCGTATTTAATTAGTTAAACATGTTATTCTTTTGATTTTAATATCTGACATTAATATTCCATAATTAGGTCATTGTGATCCCACTTTAGACATCGATCCTCACACCTTGCTCAGGACCACAGGCGAGTACATTCTCTGACAGTTTTCATTGTTGATTATTTCTATAATGCAGTTGTATTACATACTTGATTCCGACACCATGGATACACGGGTTAGCACCCTAGATCCCCATCATGAGGAGTCGTGATTGGAATCCATCGTGCTAGCTGGGGGATGGGGAACTATTAGTAGATTATGTGATCATATCCAAATCCTTTACATGCATCATAGCTCACCCCACTTCTCATGTCGGGTACGGCCTGACCATTTACATGCATCATAGCTGTTATATATGATTAGCCTGACCACTACATGCATCATAGCTAACCATATGGTTAGCCTGACCTACAAGAATCATAGCTAATCATATATAACCAGCCTGATCAAGTCCCAAGCCGATCACATAATAAACTAATAATTCAAACACTTAGCTAGATGTCTATTTTATTCAGATTCACTTGTTCTAGCATTCACTATTTATTGTTCATTGCTAGATGCTCTATTGCCTATTTCCATTCTCTCCAGTACTTTATATTTCCAGCATTTATTTTTATCTTGTATCTCTTACACTGTTTATAGTCTTTGTCAATTTAATGAAACTGCTGTTAGTGCTTGTGCTTCGCTCCAATCCTGACTGGATAATATTTTTCAGAGGACCTGGAGGATCTTTGCCCCACTCATTATGGCCCAGGATTAGAGGGAGATTTTACTCCAGAAACCCCAGAGGAGTTGCCTAGCCTAGAAGAGAATTTACCTGGCTGTTCTTAGATTATTTTTTGCATTATTGTTTTAGACTGAGACTGAGTTATATTTATTATTCTGTGATTTTGTGAGGTCATCTAGACCCAAGATTTGAGTTAGATTTATTGTGGTTGGTTTATATTAGAACTCTTTTCTATTCTCATCGTGCCATTATTTTCTATTAGCTTGTGATTGAGTATATCATAGAACTGTGGATTATTTATCATTGTCCTCCGTGCGGAGTTTAGACGATTGACAGGATATATTATATGTTGAGACCTAGACAGCGTTCTACCGCCGATGCTGCGGCGTAGGCTGGACGTACCCACGACTCATGCCCAAATTCCGGGTGCGGGTCGTGACACATTTTAGTGGTGGCCCATGCAGGTCGAGTCCTAGATTCGCATTAGAGCGATATCGTAGTGGTGCTCGCTTAGAGTATTACTACGAGCCTGTTTTAGGAAACAGGAATTAGGCCGAGGATATGCTCAATCACAATTAGGGAATTCTGATTCTTATGATACTACTCTTAATGATTTTCCCTTAGAAATTTACTGTCCTTCCTTGATAATATCGTATCTATTGCCTTAATTAAATCTTTCGATCTGTCTTCAGGATGCCGCCGAGGAGGTCCCAGAGACTCGGAGCAGCAGATTCAGAGAGGTCTGCCACCTCTCGCCCTGTCGGACAGACATCCGCAGCACCTCCTATATCTCCAGTATATGTGGGAGTGTCTGCAGCATTCGGGGGTCCTCCACCACCTGTTCAGAGGGTCCCCTCAGCTACGACGGGGCCTCTACCACCACCACCAGTTCAGCATCCAGGAGGTGTGTCCGTCGATGGGGCACAGATGTTCGCCTTGATTCAGGGCATGGTCGATGACCAGAGGACGTCGGCAGAGGCCCAGAGAGTGCAGGCTGAGGCACATCAGGCCCAGACAGAGATGATGAGGGTGAACATGGAGAATGCTCATCAAGTGGCTCTCCAGGCTGTGGAGAGAGTTACTCAGCAGCAGCAGCGTCCTGATCAGCACCACCAAAGGCTGGGCACCATTGTGGATTTTAAGAGGATGATGCCTCGGGAGTTCAAGGGGACAGAAGGGATACTCTATGCCGATGATTGGCTAGAGGACATCGAGAGGAACTTGCGCTTGGCACAGCTTCCAGAGGCCCTCCAGATCGAGGCCGCTAGCAGCCAGATGTTCGACATTGCCTTGACGTGGTTTCGCACGGAGCCGAGACTCTTGCGCAGGGGACTCACTTGGAAGGATTTCAAGGAGCTCTTCAAGGAGAAGTTCTTTCCTGATGTTGCCCTGGGAGCTTTGGAGAGTCAGTTCCATGACTTAGCCCAGGGGAGCTCGTCCGTCGATGAGTATGCCGCAGAGTTTTCCCGCCTGAGCCACTTCGCGCCATCGATGATTAGAGATCCGGGGGACAGGGCCCGGAAGTTCAGAAAGGGGCTGGCAAGGGAGATCAAGTCTCGCACGTCGGGACGTCGCACAGCTACCTACGAGGGCATATTGATGGATGCCCAGATAGCCGAGGACGACTTGGGCCTCAGGCCCAAGAGGGGACGCGATGGTTCCGGAGGAGCAAACAGTAGTACGGGACCGGGCAAGCGTCCACACTTTCAGCAGCAACAACAGAGACCCTTTCAGCAGCAGCATCAGGCACCAGCCCGAGGGCAGGTCCAGCAGCAGCAACAGAGACAGAACCAGCCCGCCATCCAGTGTGCGTACTACGGGAAGATGGGACATACTAGAGAGATCTGCAGGAAGAGATTGGGCGCATGTCTATCCTGCGGATCGACGATACACCAGCTGAAGGATTGCCCTACCATTCGTTCAGGTCAGGGTGGAGCAGCCGCCCAGAGAGGACCAGACAGGGTACCTGCCGTACCAGAAGGCCAACAACAGAGGGCACCACTTCCACCACAACATCAGAAGTTCGCCCAGCATCAGCAGCAGAGAGGTGCACCCCAGGGGCGAGCGTACGCCATGGCAGTCGAGGAGATCGAGCCAGCAGAAGACTTGATCACAGGTTCGGTTCTTCTCGATTGTATTCCCGCATTTACCTTATTCGACTCTGGCGCTTCCCATAGTTTTGTGTCTGTATCTTATGCACTTCGACATCATTTAGACACAGAACCATTATCTAGGACTTGCAAGATCATGACTGGTGGAGGTATTATCCTAGTCCGTGATCACTGCAAGGACCGGAGGGTGTCAGTAGGAGGCCGAGAGTTGAGCGTGAGCTTACTCGTCATGCCACTTCCGGGGTACGATATAGTACTCGGAATGGACTGGTTGAGTAGGCATCATGCTACTATATATTGTTATAGAGGCAGAGTTTTGTTTAGACCACCAGGAGAGCGAGAGTTTGAGGTCGTCAGAGGAGCAGCGGAACAGAGGAGGAGCACATTTTGCGGAGCCAGGGCGAAAGAAGAGGAGTTGCCACATCCTCTGATAGCGGAGTTCCTGGATGTATTTCCAGAGGAGTTGCCAGGCTTGCCGCCAGACAGAGATGTTGAATTCTCTATAGACTTGGTTCCAGGAGCGGAGCCCATTTCACAACATGTCTATAGAGTCAACAACAGCGAGCTGGCAGAACTGAAGAAGCAAGTCGAGGAGCTGCAGGACAAAGGCTTCATCAAATCCAGTTCATCACCATAGGGAGCTCCGGTATTGTTCGTACCGAAGAAGGACGGCACGGTGCGCATGTGCATTGATTATAGAGCTTTGAACAATACCACTATCAAGAACAAGTACCCGCTGCCAAGGATAGATGATCTTTTCGATCAGTTGAGCGGAGCGAGGGTGTTTTCAAAGATAGATTTAAGGTCAGGCTATCACCAGGTGAAGGTGAAGAGAGAGGACGCGCCGAAGACAGCTTTTCGGACCAGATACGGCCAGTTTGAGTTCATGGTGATGCTATTTGGTTTAACCAATGCACCGGCAGTATTCATGAACTTGATGAACAAGGTGTTCCACCATTACCTTGACAAGTTCGTAGTGGTGTTCATCGACGATATTTTTGTGTATTCCAAGACTCCGGAGGAGCACGAAGAGCACCTGAGGTTGGTCTTAGAGACTCTCAGGAGGGAGAAACTGTACGGGAAACTCTCTAAGTGTGAATTCTTCCTTGACAAGGTCAAATTTCTTGGGCATGTGGTATCGGGTGACGGAATCTCGGTTAACCCACAGAAGATTGAGGTAGTGGAGTCGTGGGCTACCCCCAGTTCGGTAGCTGAGATAAGGAGTTTTCTCGGGCTAGCAGGATACTACAGGAGGTTTGTACAAGAATTCTCCAAGATTGCAGCGCCAATAACCAGACTGACTAGGAAGGATGTGGATTTTGTCTGGACGGAGGAGTGCCAGGCTGCATTTGATGAGCTGAAGAAGAGGTTGACAACAGCTCCAGTTTTGACGTTGCCAGCAGGGACAGGTGGTTTCACCATCTACAGTGATGCTTCAGGTAAGGGTCTGGGATGTGTTCTTCAGCAGCACGGGAAGGTAATTGCCTATGCTTCCAGGCAGTTACGCCCTCATAAAAAGAACTACCCCACCCACAATTTGGAGTTGGCAGTAGTTATCTTCGCTCTAAAGCTGTGGAAACATTACCTGTACGGAGAGCGTGTGGAGATCTTTACAGACCACAAGAGCTTGAAGTACGTATTCACACAGAAGGAGCTGAACATGAGGCAGAGAAGGTGGTTAGAGTTGATGAAGGACTTTGACATCTCATTACAGTACCACCCAGAAAAGGCCAACGTAGTCGCCGATGCCTTGAGCAGGTATCCGATGGCTATGTACTTGACGACAGATAGACATTTGTTGGCTGATTTGGAGAGCTTGGAGATTGAAGTGTTAGTTCCCGGTACTGAGATTCAGATGTGGGGATTGCAGATATAGTCCGAGCTGATGGACAGGATCAGAGCTGCGCAGTTTGATGATGAGGCTCTGAGGAGGATCAGGGCACATGTTCGGGCAGGATTGTCGGACGACTTTACTATCGCAGATGATGGTTCCTTACGACAAGGCACGAAGATATGTGTGCCGAGCGGGGAGTTGCGCGAGGAGGTTTTGCAAGAGGCACACCGCTCTCAGTACTCGATGCATCCCGGTGCCAACAAGATGTATCGAGACTTGAGGGAGCACGTATGGTAGTATAGAATGAAGCGCGAGGTAGCACGCTTCGTATCTCGGTGTCTAATGTGCCAGCAGGTAAAGGCAGACCGGCAGAGGCCAGGTGGTTTGTTTCAACCTTTACCGATTCCAGAATGGAAATGGGAGCATGTGACTATGGATTTCGTTTCAGGGCTTCCACGTTCTCCAGGAGGGAAGGACGCGATTTGGGTCATCGTGGACAGGTTGACCAAATCAGCCCATTTCTTACCTTTCAAGGTGGGCACGTCGACAGAGAGGCTAGCAGAGATGTACGTGCGTCAGATTGTTAGGCTTCATGGAGTTCCTGTAAGCATCGTCTCGGATCGGGATAGCCATTTCACTTCCCACTTCTGGAGGAGTCTGCAGGCTAGCTTGGGCACTCAGCTCAAATTCAGTACCGCATATCACCCCCAGACAGACGGACAGTCTGAACGGACTATTCAGACTCTCGAGGATATGCTACGCACTTGCATTCTAGATCTCGGAGGTTCTTGGGAGGATCATCTGCACCTGGTAGAATTTGCTTACAACAACAGCTACCAGGCCAGCATCGAGATGTCACCATTTGAGGCTCTTTATGGAAGGAGGTGTCGTACACCGTTATCTTGGGACGACGTTGGAGAGAGAGCCTTGCTAGAACCAGAAATGGTCGTGGATGCAGCAGAAAAAGTAAAACTCATCAGAGACAGACTGCGAGTGGCGCAGGACAGACAGCGGCATTGGGCCGACAGCCACCGTAGATCCCTTGAGTTTCAGGTATAGATTGTTATTTTTTTGGCTTGTGCTTGTTTGTTTAGACTGCGTGTTGAGACTGTTTTATTTTAGGTTGGCGATCTAGTATTCCTATGGATTTCTCCGATGCGTGGCACGATTCGTTTTGGTCGAGGCTGGAAGTTTAGCCTACGCTACATCGGACCCTTTAGTATTCTTGCGAGGGTAGGTGCAGTGGCGTATAGACTGGACTTGCCGCCTGTATTAGAGGGAGTGCATAATGTGTTCCACGTGTCGCAGCTGAGATGGTACGTGGCAGACCCTAGTCACGTACTTGACCACACGGAGATTGAGGTTGGTCCGACGCTCAGCTATCCCGAGCAGTCCGTAGAGATCTTGGACCCCAGGGAGAAGGTGTTGCGGAACCAAACTATTCCTTTGGTTCGTGTTGCATGGAGACATCACTCTCCAGGGGAGTCAACCTGGGAAAGAGAGGACAAAATGCGCGAGCAATACCCGTATCTCTTTTAGACTTGAGGTATATTTCCTTTTCTGATTTTATTCTTGTTCTAGTTCAGTCTAATTTCGAGGACAAAATTTCTTTTAGGAGGGTAGACTTGTCACTACCATATTTTCCAGATAAGGGCATCTGTGTAAATTTACTATTTTGAATAATTATGTGTTGAATAAATCTGTTGAGTTTTATAAACTATTTATATATTGTTAATGATATTTGATTTTAGGTCAAACCCTAGAACTCATTAGGACAAACCCTAATGACTAAACCCTAATTTGAAGACCAATTCTAGAGAAACCCTAGAATTCAAATTTTAGGTTGGACCTCAAACCCTAGAAGGCCTAAACCTGAGTTAATTAGGTTCTACATGACCTAACATAGGGGGTTTAACCTAATTTATGCATTAGAAACCCTAGTTTGGTTTTAATATAAAAATGGAACCCTCTCTTCCTTCATGTAGAAAGGAGAAACCCTAGCCTCTATCCAGGAAACCATTTTCCCCCACCCAAAATTTGAGATCAAACCCTAGGGATTCTCTT
The DNA here is from genome assembly GCA_036927795.1 of Iris macrosiphon. NCBI lineage: Eukaryota > Viridiplantae > Streptophyta > Magnoliopsida > Asparagales > Iridaceae > Iris > Iris macrosiphon. The sequence goes on from JAYESA010000004.1 coordinate 319,596,970, forward strand.
TTCCTCCTCCAAAGCAAAGAGAAACAAGGGGTTGGGTCAAGAAGCCTTGGAGAAGAAGAACCTCCATTGAAGAAGCCATCTTCCTAGGTAAAACCCTATTTTTATTTATTTAATCTCTGATTCCTATTGTTAATGCCCATTAGGAACCCACCCTGAGGGTTAGATTTTGATTTTAGGGTTTCTACATGGAGACCTAGGAGGAACTATGGTTTTGTGTTCATACGTGGAATTTTCCCCAATTTCAGGAACCCTAATCCTAAGGGTTTGCAAGTATACATGATTACATCCCCTACCTATAACATTAATTTCGATTTAGGGTTTAGGTTGGGTATTTTTTGGAGTTCTTGATGTGGGATCCGTTTCTGCACTACATGTGTTTGAGGAAATATTTCTTAGGGTTTTGCCTATCCTTGTATTTTATTTCCTGCATATATTGATATACCTATCTATATTTATATGTATAATTACTTGTGTTCAGGTATGTGCTGTGTGCACTGTGGGAGGGGGGATCTTCCCTGTGCACAGTCGGGAATTGTAAACCAGTGTGCACAGTCGGGTCTTTGGGACTGTGTTGGGTTTCAGTTCAGTTAGGTATACCTGAGTACCAGTATTGAGAGCAAGTAAGTATCAGGTTTGGGGTTTTGAAGGGCTGATGATGGCTTAGATCAGTGTATAGGTGATGCATCTGGGTACGTGTATATCTCTGTGAGTGCAGTAAGGATAGGTGCATACCTGTGGGTAGGTATTGCTATTTCAGATCAGTGTGATGGCCTTAGAAATTCCCAATATCAAGTGTATCATCTAGGTATAGTTGTCTGTATTGTGCTAGTGTCTTGTAGGTATGGTTCTAGGATACTTGTGAGTGAGTTAGATGTGTGTGTATCCTAGGTTCCTTCAGAATTCAGAACATGTGGGTTGGTTAGATAGCTATGTGTAGCTATGTATTAGTGTATAGATGAACCAATGTGTGCCTGAGAGTGTGGAATTCTGTGTGTACATGGCTGTGTGTTAATGTAGTGTGTGTGTCTCAGTGTATATGTATCAGTATATCTGAATTGGGAAAATCTTTGAGTAGAGCCAGTATCAGTAAGCAGTTTTGTGAGAGTCTGTGTGTGTTATTATCTGTGTGAACCTAGCTAGAGAACAGTGTGTGTAGATTTCAGTGTGTACTAGTGTGTTTACCCGTGTCTCAGTCAGTGTAGATACCTGTGTCCCTAGTGTTCAGTGCAGTGTAGGTGTATTAATCCTGTAGGTGTGTGAGTGAGGTGCATTTGGTTCAGTTCTTGAACTGTGTTGAGTTTTCCTGTGTGTGTGTATCTTTATATGAACCTGTAGTAGTGTGTGGCTTTTGTCTCAGTTTTTAGAGTGCAGTGAAGTTAGGTTCCTCACAGGTAGTAGTGCATTGTCAAGTAATTGTTAGTCTCAGTCAGTGTCTCAATGACACTGACACTGTGAGCTAAGTATCAGTGAATATTGCCTGTGCACTGAATTCAGTGTCTCAGTGATGCACAGGTGCACATAGCAAAAATTCTGTGCAGTGGTGAGCAGTGAGTGTAGGGTGTTAAGGTTTGTATGTGCACTGTGTTATGAAAGGGGGATCTGTGCAGTGAGCATCTGTTGCAATTCTGTTTGGTTAGCGTTCTGCATCTCATTTCTGCATTTCAGTTATGTACCAGTTAGAGTACAGTGAGTAAGGTAAGTTAAGTTGAGTTGAGTATTGGTTTGGGTTGGGGATAGATTTTGAGATACCAAGGTAAGAAGCTATTTGTTTCCTAAAGAGTAGATACTTATATACCCTAAGTTAAACTATTAGCTAGGAGTAGTGTCATGTGTATGCATTATATGGGTATGTATAATATGATGCAGTGTATACAATATTGGTTAGTGTGGAGATCTCTACAAGTATTATATACATATTAGCAGTAGTTGATATAGTTGGCAATGACTAGTATGGTTAAGTATGGCATAGACAGCTCGCCAAGGACCTAGTATTGACCAGTAAACCTTAGAAATGACCTAGAACCTCGTATTTAATTAGTTAAACATGTTATTCTTTTGATTTTAATATCTGACATTAATATTCCATAATTAGGTCATTGTGATCCCACTTTAGACATCGATCCTCACACCTTGCTCAGGACCACAGGCGAGTACATTCTCTGACAGTTTTTATTGTTGATTATTTCTATAATGCAGTTGTATTACATACTTGATTCCGACACCATGGATACACGGGTTAGCACCCTAGATCCCCATCATGAGGAGTCGTCATTGGAATCCATCGTGCTAGCTGGGGGATGGGGAACTATTAGTAGATTATGTGATCATATCCAAATCCTTTACATGCATCATAGCTCACCCCACTTCTCACGTCGGGTGCGGCCTGACCATTTACATGCATCATAGCTGTTATATATGATTAGCCTGACCACTACATGCATCATAGTTAACCATATGGCTAGCCTGACCTACAAGAATCATAGCTAATCATATATAACCAGCCTGATCAAGTCCCAAGCCGATCACATAATAAACTAATAATTTAAACACTTAGCTAGATGTCTATTTTATTCAGATTCACTTGTTCTAGCATTCACTATTTATTGTTCATTGCTAGATGCTCTATTGCCTATTTTCATTCTCTCCAGTACTTTACATTTCCAGCATTTATTTTCATCTTGTATCTCTTACACTGTTTATAGTGTTTGTCAATTTAATGAAACTGCTGTTAGTGCTTGTGCTTCGCTCCAATCCTGACTGGATAACATTTTTCATAGGACCTGGAGGATCTTTGCCCCACTCATTACGGCCCAGGATTAGAGGGAGATTTTACTCCAGAAACCCCAGAGGAGTTGCCTAGCCTAGAAGAGAATTTACCTGGCTGTTCTTAGATTATTTTCTGCATTATTGTTTTAGACTGAGACTGAGTTATATTTATTATTCTGTGATTTTGTGAGGTCATCTAGACCCAAGATTTGAGTTAGACTTATTGTGGTTGGTTTATATTAGAACTCTTTTCTATTCTCATCGTGCCATTATTTTCTATTAGCTTGTGATTGAGTATATCATAGAACTGTGGATTATTTATCATTGTCCTCCGTACGGAGTTTAGACGATTGACAGGATATATTATATGTTGAGACCTAGACAGCGTTCTACCGCCGATGCTGCGGTGTAGGCTGGACGTACCCACGACTCATGCCCAAATTCCGGGTGCGGGTCGTGACAGGAGCAGTACCAGGACTCGGGGATGAGGTGATCGTTGAGGATTTCTCCTGAGTATCTGCTTATTCTATACTCAGTTATTTCTATTGTTAGACTCTTTATTTCCAGTCTATTGAGTTGATGTATTAAACTCATTATCGGGTTGTTCCCCGAGTTATATTTTATTGAGACTTGATATTGCTTTATATTTCTGATATTGATTATATTTATTCTGTGGATGAGATTAGTACCATAGTCCATATTGTTATTTTACAGCTTAAGTACACCTTGATGGGTCCATTAAATTGGGTTTGCCCATCGGTGTGTGCTGCTAGCCATTGTCACGTGTCTAGTCCCTCGGTATTTTGGGACTGGGGCGTGATACGATTTTTATGGTAGCCCATGCAGGTCAACGACTAAATTGCTTCGGTTTCAACTTAGGGACCGAGCAAGCCTGTACTGAGGATAGGATAAGTTATAGGATCTCATCCACTTACTTGATTCGTTCTTGATCTCTATCTCGAATTTGAATTAATTTCTTGACTTGCATCATGTCTTGATTTCTCTGTGTGTTCTTATAGTTTTCTTTCAACGCAGAGTAATGGATCCGAGAACCGGTGACGAGAATCCCTTAGTTATACCATACGATGCTGTGGTCACCTATGATGAGGGAGTGACACCAGAAGATAGAGGACAATCAGCTCAAAGTAATCAAGCGGGCCAGCATACTTCAAGGTTCCGGCGTGATGACATCCCACCTCCGCCATAATTCACTCCACCAATGCCCGTATTCCCACAAGGGCAGGCTATAGACGGGCAACAGATATTCCAAATGATCTATGCAATGATACAAGCTTAACAACAGATTTATCAAGAGACTCAGCATCACGAGGCAGAGAATCTGAGAAATAGTATAGTGACTGCACTGGAGCAGGCGAACCTACCAGCTCGACGGCCATCAACGGGCTCTATCACCGATTTTTGCCAGCTGAAGCCCCATACTTTTTCTAGCAAGAAGGAGCCCACTGAAGTTCATGAGTGGCTCACAAACACTCAACATCAATTAGAAGCAGCTGAGCTTCCAAGGCAGCATTGGATGACTGCCGTCCAGATGCAGTTGACGGGCAATGCACATCACTGGTGGCTATCTGAGGAGAGATGGCTCGGACCAGACCGAGTCACTTGGGAGGAGTTCTCCAGACTCTTTCAAGAGATGTACATTCCAGCTATTGCTCGATCAGAACTTTAAGACAAGTTCAATCGCCTCATTCAAGACAATACGACGGTAGAAGAGTACAATGTAGAGTTTATTTGACTGAGTTGCTTCGCCCCTTCCCTGATCCCGACAAAAGAGGAGAAGGCTAAGAAGTTCTTCGATGGACTAAACTTTGAGCTACAGAGAATGATCGGATCCGTTGTACCTACTTAATATACGGACGTCCTTGCTGCAGCTCGACGTATGAAGCAAGTCACCAGGAGAGAGTCCAACCTGAAGTGGCCTTTCACATCAGCACCAGCCCGAGCACCGCATAGAGAAGCTGCAAAGAAACCTCACCTATATCAAGCACCACAGGAAGCTGTATCCAAATCCCTAGCCCTTCTTACTTGTCACTACTATGGCAAGGTAGGCCATGTTGAGAAGGAGTGTAGACGTAAATTGGGATTATGTTTAGCTTGCAAATCCAGTCAGTATTCAGTGCGGGAATGCATTGAGCGTCGAGAAGGAACACCAATAGTAAACCAACAAGCTCTACCAGCACCTGGAGGATATCAAACAAGGCCACCCTTGGTACCACGAACAATACTTTTTCAGTAAGCCCAGCAACAGCAGAGGGCACCACCTCAAGGACGCGGACAAGCTTTTGCTATGACTTTGGAGGACGTACAGACTCGTGGAGTAGAAAATGTGCGTAAGTTTTCATAGTTATCTATTCCTAGCAATTGCTTTAACACGTGCCTGTTAATTCATGATTTTAGCCTTAAACCTAGTGTTTTGAACTTGTTAATAATTAATAACCTAGTTTTTCTAAGTTGTAGTTTTCTCTAACTAGATTTTCTTCACTCTTGAAATTACATAACTTTCATTGCTTAGGGAAATGATGTTTTTCTTCCCAAGGTGTTGTTTTGCTTAAACCCTCATCCTTTGATTCTTCTTGATCATGAATCTTTGATGGTGTCGTGCTTCAAACCTGTTTTGCAAACCGTGTCATCTCTGATGACCGATTATTTCTTTGATTGTGAGGACGCAATCCTCTTAAGGGGGTAGATTGTAAACCCCCAGAAATTTTTTAGATTTTAAAAATGAATTTTCTAGAATTTTTTGTGATTTTTTAACTAATTAAATCAATGTTTTTTGGTATTAAATAATTTTAAATAATTTTATAAAATATTAAAATATTATAAAAATAATATTTTTGGGTGTAAAATAAAATATTAGACTTGCTACAATTTTTATGGAATTTATTGGACCCCAGAACCATTTTTTAAAGACCTAAAAATAATATTTGAAATAAAACAAAAATAAACTAACCTAAACCAACCGATTTATTGAACCAAACCCATCCTAAACCAACCCAGACCGGACCCAATCCTTAGCGGGTCGGGTCAGACCCAAACCCGAACCTGACCCGAAACCCGAAGCCTCCCCCTAGCGGATTGGGTCGGATTCGGATTGAACCTGACCCAGCTACCCAAAACTCGACCCGTTTTGCACAGTTACTGCACAGTAACTGTTAGAAACCGATCGTCTCCCCCGCAGCCGACCGTTTCCTCGCCGCCCGCCGGCGGTTACGCCCTGCGACGGTTTTCCTTCAATCTTCCTGTCAGTAACGCCGGCCGCCCGTCTCCCCGACCTCCCCTATAAAACCCCTTCACTCCAGCCACCCCAACACCCAACGACGAACCCTCTCCACTCGATCTCCGCCACCATTTCCTCTGACCGCCCTTACATCCGCCGCCCTCCGCCTCTCCAGCTGCGGTGAGCTCCAGCCCGGCGATGCCACAGCTCCACCGTGGACCCTCAACTCGAGCCGCCCGTCTCCCCGACCTCACCACCACCGTCGTCTCCGCACCAGCCTCCACTCCGTCAGCTCCGCCTCCGCTCGAGATCATCCGCCCCGAGCTCCACCGCGTCTTCTCTCCGAGCAGCCGCCGTGCCCTAGCCCTAGCCTCCTGTGACCCGTAGCAGCCCCGGTCGACCATAACACCGCCTTCCTCCGGCCGCCTCCAGCTCCACCGTGCCCTAGCCGCAGAAACCCTAGCCTCCGGCCGGCCGAGCGTCGCGCTGCCCCGCGAGAACGAGTTTTTCAGTCACTTTCGGAGCCCTGTTTAGGTGACTGTTTCTCTCTCCTTGCTGCCCATTTTTCGTTCCGTCTGCTGTGACGCGTAGCCTGTGTGACCCTCTCGATACCCGTATAATCGCTCGGGGTATCGCGTCCTGTGGTGATCGCAAACTGCGACCCAAAATTAGGAAAATAATTGCCCTATTTTTCCCCAGAATTGGGTGCGCCCCGCTAAACGGGATGACATGGTCATGTGCGGACTTTACTGAAAGGTGAGCGCCGTTAATACGGACGTGTGGGATTTCACGGAAGTTGATTTAGATGTGCGTGTATACCGAAATTAATGCGTATCCGTCGACAATACCCCGTATCGGCCCTGTCCTGGAACTCGTTGTAACTTTATGTACGTACGTTGTATCGAAAAAACTTGTGCCATCGGACTCGTAGCAATACGCTGGTCCTGTGACCCAAGTTTTGTTCAATTCTGAGAACGTTGACAAAATCGTGTATTGTAGGCCCCACGGCTCTACTTGACAGGCGATCTTGTGATCGGCTCATCGGAATCCAGTTCTGGACATTCCGTTGGATTTGTATCATCGTTCTGGACTTGTGGACACTAAATTTGACAAATTTGGAGAACTTTATCTCTGGCACGTTTCTCGATACGAAATGGGCCACATGTTGTCACGCCCCGGAACCGCCCGGGCCGCCGCTCCGCCTTTACCCTGCCCCGTACGGCCAAAATTATCGAACCGGGCACGAATTACCGTGCCTCGGTGCACCGAACGCGAATCACCGCGCCCGTCCCACGGGTGCGAGGAAGGGGAAGGAGTGGCATGTGGCCCGATCGAGCCATTCAGGGGACGTGATGCCGCACGGGCCTAGGGTTGTGCCCGTGCAAGGCCATATCGTTTAAGTTGATAGTTGGCTATCATCGCATCAATCGAGTAAGCAGCGGAAAGGGACTTGTTGCAATGCAATACATTTAGCCAACTGAGTATTCGGGACAATCGAGGCAACTTGGGTTCCTTTAGCAAAGGCATCGTTCGTTCCATATATTATGCCCCCTTATACGATAGATTCTCGGGGCAACAATCGAAACCAGGATTCCGGGTCTTAGGGACTGTGGCACGCCTATCGCTCCCTCGGACGATCCAGTACCTGCAAGCAAGTAAACTGTTGGTAGGTCAGCACTTTATACAAGTACTGGTGAGATAAAATAACTGAACAGAAACAAGCATTCACTCAAACGAGCACTAAATAATCATGTTATAAAATATTACATTACTAGTGATCTTTCTAGTTTTACCTAGGTTCGTTTCATGCAGTTCTAGCAGAGTCAATTTACATTCTTTGGAAACATGTTTGGAAACAAGTTTCATATGCACTAAGCAAGCAAGCAATCCGTTCATGTTTCAGGGTATGCGCAGCATGTCTCGTGCGACTCCAGGGTCAGATGCAAAGCTAGACACACAATGCACAATCTTAGGGGCAGTCACTATCCAAGCCAACACAATGACTTAGCTATATGCAGGGCGGTCCCCGAGTATCTCAGGATCGACAGCTGGTTGTACAGCATACCAATAACTCATTCATCTGATGCTAATGGCAGCTATGACTCATGGTTGCTTTCCACTATCTCTGTAGCAGCCGTGACACATGCAGTTCAGCTCTCCACCAAAAGCCATTGTCCGACCGCGTGCGAATGCATGGAACACTATCAAATAAACTCTAGTATGCAGATGAGACGAACCATTAGAATACAATCGTTGTTATGGGGCAATTCGACTTATCACTTGAACACGTTCAGGCACAATATGGTTCTCTCGAAGCATAGACGATAGTGAACATGTTCATGCACTTAAACAAGCGATTCATGATTCTCGTTAAGCAGACATTGTTTCAAAGACAAGCTAGGTGAGTTCGTTCATTAACACGCAAGGCAGGTTCTATCATTCTCTTATGAAAATATTGCAAGCAAAAACTCAGTTTATTATTAAGGCGTGCAAGAATCAGAGAACGAAGTTCTGCCAACTCACCTTGATACATAACGCCAACGTGAAGCGGTGCGTTATATACTTACAAACCAACAAAAAGTTTTATCCTCGAAACTTCTAGGACAAACTTCTCGATATTCCGAGTAGCGATAGTGCCGTCCCTCGCCGTACTCAATCGAAACAATCAAGCAATTCAAGTTCAGAAAACATTTGCACTTTGAGAATATCTATGGACTTACTGTATGGAACGCTCTATTGCAATACCATATCACGCAATATCTCAGAGTCATAGCAACAGATTTTTGGCCAAAAGAATCGATTCCGCTCTGATACTATTCTGTCATGCCCCGGACCTGCCCGGGCCACAGCTCTGCCTTTTTCCCACCCCGTACGGCCAAAATTATCGAACCGGGCACGAATCACCGTACCTCGGCACGCCGGACGCGAATCACTGCGCCCGTCCCGCGGGTGCAAGGAAGGGGAAGGAGTGGCATGTGGCCCGATCGAGCACTTCGGGGGACGTGATACTGCACGGGCCTGGGGTTGCGCCCATGCAAGGCCATATCGTTTAAGTTGATAGTTGGCTATCATCGCATCAATCGAGTAAGCAGCGAAAAGGGACTTGTTGCAATACAATGCATTTAGCCAACTGAGTATTCGGGACAATCGAGGCAACTTGGGTTCCTTTAGCAAAGGCATCATTCGTTCCATACAATATGCCCCCTTATACGATAGATTCTTGGGGCAACAATCGAAACCAGGATTCTGGGTCTTAGGGACTGTGGCACGCCTATCGCTCCCTCGGACGATCCAGTACTTGCAAGCAAGTAAACTGTTGGTGGGTCAGCACTTTATACAAGTACTGGTGAGACAAAACAACTGAACAGAAACAAGCATTCACTCAAACGAGCACTAAGTAATCATGTTATAAAATATTACATTACTAGTGATCTTTCTAGTTTTACCTAGGTTCGTTTCATGCAGTTCTAGCAGAGTCAATTTACATTCTTTGGAAACATGTTTGGAAACAAGTTTCATATGCACTAAGCAAGCAAGCAATCCGTTCATGTTTCAGGGTGTGCGCAGCATGTCTCGTGCGACTCCAGGGTCAGATGCAAAGCTAGACACACAATGCACAATCTTAGAGGCATTCACTATCCAAGCCAACACAATGACTTAGCTATATGTAGGGCGGTCCCCGAGTATCTTAGGATCGGCAGCTGGTTGTACAATATACCAATGACTCATTCATCTGATGCTAATGGCAGCTGTGACTCATGGTTGCTTTCTACTTGTAGAAGCATAAAAAATACACCGATGACTATATGCGGCATATCGGTGCAGAGCAGCATAGGCAGAGGCCTTAAGAGCCATCAAGCGTGCAACAGAGCCTTTTCCGCTAGAACAGAGCGTGAAACATAAAAGCTCAAAGGACCATCCGCGTAAGGCAGTACGTCCAAGCTGCTTCAGCGTAAACAGGGTACTTCATCGCCTCTAGGGCGTAAAACTCCTTCCCTTTCATATGCAGCATTGAGGTGTACAAAAGATGCTTCGTATTCCCCGAAGTGAACCTGTCAGATCCTGCAATAAACCTGTCAGAGGCTGCAATGAATCTGACGTCTAGACTTCTGGCAAAGGGATACGACTCGACTACCCAAGCGACGGCTATAATGATGGCACTGCACTGCCACCCAGGCTATCAAATACCGCCATCCTCTTCGCGTAAACTGCTTTTTCAAGCACGAAGGGATACGCTGCCTTGTTTTACACAGGCAAAATGTGAGCTGTTTACGTTCTGTAGTAGACAAACCGCCTGCTACGCCAAAAGCTGTACTCCGTACGGGGTTTGAGGCACGTCTCTTCGCCTAATGCACAGAGCGGTGACAGTTTCTCGAGGCACGTCTCTGCGACTGATGCGCAGAAAGGGTTGCAGACCATTAAAGAACACGCCTCCATATTTAATGCACAGGATGGTGGCAAATCTTGGCATTTAATGCAAGAGATTTAATTATATCTTCAAAAGCCGTAATTCCGGCTAAGACGTCCACATCAGCACTGTGGCACGGTACGCAATGGCTTCTACGCCCATCCAGCGTTTGTGCTCATTCGGCTTCTACGCCTGCTCGGCCCCTGTGCCCCTTCGGCTTCTATGCCTGCTCGGCCCCGGTGCCCCTTCGGCTTCTATGCCTGTTCGGCCTCTACGACCACTCGGCTTCTGTGCCTGTTTGGCCTCTACGACCACTCGGCTTCTATGCCTGTTCGGCTTCTATGCCGGTTTGATAACTATTTGGCTTCTATGCCATGGTGACAGACATTTGGCTTCTATGCCAATCTCTTCTACATAATGGATACCTACCTACGTGGCTTTTATGCCGTGATCTTCGTAGCAATTGTACGCGTTGTGTCCCTTAGTTGGACCCGCGTCACACGCTCATTCAAAAGATCATCTATACGCAGGCATTGGTTACTTTAACCGTTGTGTAAAAGGGTGCTGTACTTTCCACTCCTCGGTTGTTACACCGACGGAGTGGTCACTGTCACTAAAACTCTATAAATAGAGACCTCTATCAATGAGGAACAAGGTCGAAAAATTGGTCAAGAAAACCAATATCAGATCCGAGGTCAAAAAACTCTAAACTTGAAGATCGAACCAGGTCGATAAAAATTGGAAGATCGAACCCGAGAGAGAGAGAGAGAGAGAGAGAGAGAGAGAGAGCACCCGGAGCTCAGGTAAAGAGTAGGGATCGACAACTTTGGCATCGCGCATCCACCCTCTCCTGCAACCTTCGAAGCTGCTTTCTGTCTTCTACGGCACTTCTTCAACATCGTGTGGTCCAAGGGCTAAAGTGATCGACTGTAGATCAGACACCTATAGCAATATTTACCCTGATTAAATAAATTGTACTCCTATATCCTCGTATAGGATCAAATTATACAAGTTTGTTTGTAAACCAAAAAAGGCGGGTTCTGTGTAAACCCCATATTGAATATATCTTTATTCTTTCGTTTAATACCACAAACAAGATGGCGACTCTGCTGGGGACATCTTTCTCTTCTGACGAGGAAGCAATTGCTCAACACGATGCGGTATCCGTGGGATCCATGAAGAAGATACTGGTCGTCCAATTCGACCAGTCTGCCTACGAAGACATACTTCGAACCGGGGGTAGCTCTCACTCTCTCTCCGTCCAAGACGACAGGAAGCTGCACAAAGTGTGGATACCCAAGACATCCTCTACCATTCTTGTGGACTCTCCGATCTCTCCGATCTCTCCGACCAATGAGGTTGTAGCACTGCTCCCTCCGTGCCCTGCACGTAAAACTCAGTCTCCCGCTACGCGCGGTACAGACGAAACTTCGAGCAAAGCCTCAGCGCTGACCCAGAAGTATTCACTGCGCTCTACGCGTAGGAACCAGTCTCCCGCTACGTGCGGTACAGACAAAACTTCGGGCAAAGCCTCAGCACTAACCCAGAAGTATCCACTGGGCTCTACGCGTAGGAACCAGTCTCCCGCTACGCGCGGTACAGACAAAACTTCGGGCAAAGCCTCAGCGCTAACCCAGAAGTATCCACTGTGCTCTACGCGTAGGAACCAGTCTCCCGCTACGCGCGGTACAGACAAAACTTCAGGCAAAGACTCAGCGCTAACCCAGAAGTATTCACTGCGCTCTATGCGTAGGAACCAGTCTCCCGCTACGCGCGGTACAGACCAAACTTCTGGTGATGCCTCAGCGCCAGGTCAGAAGTATAAATCATGCTCCAGGCGTAAGACAACATCTGACCTCTACGAGGAACCAGATGAGCGTCGTGATTTTCGCGAGGGGAAGCCAGCAGCAGAATACTCGACTCCCCGGCCGTTACGCCTGCGAAGGAGCAATCTGCCTACCCTCCGGATTATGCGGGAAGCCGACGGCTGACTGAGGACCTCTTCAGCCTTACGCCACTCTGAGCGAATCTCCAATTTACGCCAGGCGAAGTCCCACGACTTAAAGCAAGCTCTGGTTGCTACTCCTCCTGACCTGCACAAATACCTAATCCAGAAGCGTAAGGAGAGGAGACCTTCCAATATGTCTATTACGCCCCCTAGCGAGCAATGTTGTAAGTCATAAAATTGTGATTGACTGCTGCTGTTCTAAAGCAAAACGGTCGATTTTTGACCGATTGAGCTACTCTCAGTCTTTCCCGGAAGAAGAGCCCGCGTATGTGTCCGTGAACATGGCTTCACACATACCTAGAGGAGGGTCGAGCTCAAGACGTCGTCCCTCAGGGCCTCCGAGCCGAAGAAGATTCGAAGACCTTCTCAGGAACACTGAAGCTGGGGTGTTCCAAAACACCCGTGCAAGGTCACAGCAACCAGCTTCGTACTCGTCTGATTCTGACGCTGGGGGTCGCCAATCTCCCAGATCAGAAGCTGAGAGTATAGAGTCGACTTCTGTAGCGACCTATACTTATCCTTCGAGGACACCCAGGGAAATGAGAGTTTACGCCATTGAAGACGAACGCGAGGAAGCTTCGCCGTCAGGAAACGCGGAACAACGCATCACTATGCTGGAGACGTCTCTAAAACAAATACAATCCATAATAGAGAACATGCACCAGATGATGCTAACTCAGCACGCAACTGCCATGGCTCAAGCGTCGGTCCCGCCAACTCAGATACGTGTGGGGGTGGACTTGCCACCATCCAACCCAAGCCAAGAGCCTGCTCTAGATCAAGAGTCAGCAGTTCCTCCGCTTCCTCACTCGGTGAATATATTACCTCCCGTTGGAGTCACGATACATCCAACTCCGCACTACACCGTAGCCCCGCTTCCAACTGAAAATCTGATACAGGCAGTGCGGGAGTTGAAAGCCCAGTTTGACGCCTTGAAGCACAAAGATCAGCTCAAAAAACTGGGAATCAACCAGCCTTACCCAGCTATCTGGGAAGAAGTCCCTTTTCCTCCAAAGTACAAACCTCAGACTATGGCTATGTTCGAAGGAAAAACATCGCCAAGTCAATACATGAACTATTTCAGTATGATGACGGTGTTGCTACAAGGGAACGACGCCCTCCTCACTCGGGTGTTCAAAGGCTGCCTCTCAGGAGTAGCCTATCAGTGGTACCGTAGCTTGGCGGACAACTGTATTACTTCCTTCGAAGACTTCAAAGCTTTATTCTTCATGCGATTCTATGAGGGTGGAATGGACATGTCTATGTCCTCTCTCATCGAAGTCAAACAAAGGGAAAATGAGGACGTTCGCACCTTCGTCGAACGTTTTTATCAGGCCACCTTACAAATGCCTCCAGGAGTTCCAGACTCGGCATTAGTAGACATTTGCAGGAAGAACCTCCTTCCCGTAGTCTCGGTGTTTACAGGACCATATCAGTTCCATGAGTGGCCTTCGTTCATCGTCTCGGCAGTGGCCGCCGAAGACAACAGTCGCAAGGCGCGCGACAATGGCATCATGATCTCCGCCTCCGATAGAGGCAAAAGGTCATCTCCCAGCAGCGACCATCCTCGCAGCTCCAAGGGAAAAGAAGCTCTGACGGTCAATACGTCCAGACAAAAGATGAAGGCGACCACGCAGACGAAGCCCAGGACTTCCAGGCCCATCAAAGTCTACTCTTTCGACGACGACGATATCCCTAGTATATTCGAGTGTCTCGTCAAAATCGGCAAGATCACCCTTCCAGAGCTAAGGCGGCCCCAAGAAGTCGGCAGTACTGATGACCCCAAATACTGCATCTTCCACAGATACGTACACTACCCAACAAAGGCGTGTTACATACTGAAGAGGAGGATCCAGGGGTTGATCGATGCTAAGGCCATCACTCTGCACAACACCGAGAAGACGGTCACGGCCAACATGATCTCTCTGTGGTTCGGCGATCTGACTTCCCAAGAGGTCATGAACGGTGTCATGCCCATTTCCCGAGCTACGATGGACATCGTCAATCTCCCTCCATCTAGAGATCAAAATCAAGACCTGGTATCCCTGACCACCCGGCAGGGCAAGATTATGTGGGTTCATCCAGATTTGGTGTCAGAGCTCGAGGAAGAGACTAAAGCTACTAAAGCTACGTCTAGAAGAAGCTCCAAGCGCAAACCATGCCATATGGTCGCAACTTCTTCGCCATCGGACGAAGACGAGGTACTTGCTGTAACCCGTTCAGGGAAAGCCTACCTCAACGACTGCGGAGCAAGTCAGGAGGATGCACCGGCGGACGCTTCAACTGCCGAACCTTCAGGACCAGGCCCCGTCGTACTAGAGGCCAGCCCTTCAAAACTGACGCCGACAGACAAAGGGAAGCAAAGAGAAGTGCTCTTTGATAAACCTGTGAAAAACATTCCAAACAAAGGTTTTGAGAAGCCATACAACTTCGATATCCTGGCCCAACTGGCTAATACACCAGCCAGGCTCTCCATTTTTGAGCTACTCAGGCTCTCCCAAGGCACTCGTCTAGCCTTGCGTGAAGCGCTGATGCAGGCAGAGGCATGCTTGACCCAGCTCAAGTCCCCCGACAAAGAACCAGTGGCATGTCCTCAATGCCACAGTGTGATGGAGGTGGTCCCAAATATCACTTTCACCCAAGACGACATGCTGTTAAAATATAACAAGCATGACAGGCCCCTCTATTACACCGGGTACGTCGGTTCCATGGAGGTTGATCGGATTCACATAGATCCGGGATCGTCGATTAGCATCATCCCTCACAGTCTGCTTAGACCATTGAGGATTCCTACCAGCGAACTGGCTTACACCTCCACTACGATCGTGGATTTCAACGCCGGAAGAAGTAAGCCGTTGGGGAAGATTCGCCTAAGGATCCAGATTGGCAACCTCAGATCGGTGGCCACGTGTTATGTAATCGATTCAGAGGTATCCTACAACATTTTGCTGGGGAGACCGTGGATCCACGATCACAATATCGTTCCTTCAACTCTACATCAATGCCTTAAATATGTAGACCCCAAGGAATAGTACAAACGGAGGTTGCCGACCTAAACCTGTTTAAAGGAGTAGAGTCCTACTATTTCGACGCCGTATTGTACTCTCAAGACCACACGGAAGAAGTATCAGGCGAGACGGAGAAGGAATCCCACCGGAAGCCAGGAAAACCCCCTGCCGCACTGCCGCTGTCGATCAGAGTGAAAGGACGAACCACTCGTCCAAAAGCCATAGAGCCTATGGCTATTCACCTGAACAAATCCAGCTCAGGAAGAGGAAGCAATTCTCCAGCGGTCACTCTGAACCAGAAGCCTCCACCTTTGGTCATCAACCTTCGGTACAACGGGCAGCCGACCGATGTAAACGCAACCAGGAACGGAGTTCCAGATGATAATAAACATCCTCTTTTCTAGTACATTAATGCTCAGATTCCAAATCAGGAATCCACTCACCGTGACGAGGTAGAACCCATAGCACAAAAATTCTTGGAAGCTATAAACTCCTACCGTCCGTATGTCTGGGAAGTAGCATCATCATCCAACGTCATCACAACGTATGGACCCCATGAGGATTCTATCTTCATTGTCCCGCCTACCTGCAGCAGTCAGCGTCCAATATTCTTCGGCCGCATACATAATCAACCGGCTAACCAGGAAGATCCTTTCGATGACGATACTGGGAAAATGTAGGTTCATCGATACAGCCCGCAGGCATTAAGGATCATGCAAAACATGGGCTACGACTTGAAGCGGAAGCCAGGCCTCAACTACGGAAGAGGCAGATAAACGCCGCCGCGCGATGACCCCCGCTATCAGCAAACCCATTTCGGGTTAGGATATGCCACCTCCCTTACGACTTCTAAGTCAGACGAGGACATCTTTTCCTCCCCCTAGAATGGCTCGTCGCCCCCCGACTCACCTGATGCTCTCGAACAAACACTATCAGTAAATATGGTGGTGACAGATCCCTCAGGAGCAGATGAACAGGATTCTGAGCCGTTTGAGAATGACTCTTGGGCTCAACAAATGGATACGCAGTGGGAATTCCGCTTCAAGCAAAGAGAACCTCCCACCAAAGATGAAGTTATCCAAATCGATGTTGGGGGTAAACTTTCGCCAAAGCCAATATTTATCAGTGACAATCTTCCTCCAGCTGAAAGGGAAGAAATCATACAGCTGATAAAGGAATACGTTGACGTCTTTGCATGGGATTATGGGGACATACCGGGACTTGACCCGAAGGTGGCTACTCATAAGCTCAATATATTGACCGACTCGAAGCCTATGAAGCAGCACCAACGTCGGTTTCGCCTGGACATGATGGACGCCATTGAAGCTGAAGTCAAGAAGCTGATAGCCTGTGGTTTCATCCGGGAAGAACAACATCCCGACTGGGTCGCCAATGTTGTCCCAGTCATGATGGAAAATGGGAAGGTATGTATCTGCATCGACTACCGAGATCTGAATGCGGCCTGCCCCAAGGATGAATTCCCTCTTCCTATCACGGACATCATGATCGACAATACCTGCGGCTTTAAACGCATATCTTTCATGGACGGATTCTCAGGATACAATCAGATCAAGATGCATCCAGAAGACGAGAAGCACACTGCCTTCCGGACACCATTGGGGGTATATTGCTATACGGTCATACCCTTCGAATTGAAGAACGCCGGGGCTACATACCAACGGGCTATGAGTAACATATTCCATGAGCATTTACGCAAAATAGTGGAATATTACGTAGACGACATAGCCGTCAAGAGTCGCCTCAAGGATGATCACATTCAAGACTTGAGGACGGTATTCGAGTTAATGCGCCAACATCAACTCAAGATGAACCCTATGAAGTCCTTTCTGGGTGTATCTAGTGGCAAATTTTTGGGGTTTGTCATTACCGCTAAAGGCATCCAGGTGGACCCTGACAAAGTCCAGGCAATCGTGGAAATGCGACTGTCCCGTAATCTGAGGGAACTCCGGGGATTTCAAGGCCGTCTGACTTATATCCGGAGGTTCATATCTAACATCTCGGGAAGATGTCAGCCCTTTTCGTATCTCATGAAGAAAGGTGTATCCTTCGTATGGGACGAAACCTGTCAGCAAGCATTCGAGGATATCAAACGCTACCTCACCAGTCCGCCAGTTCTGGTGCCTCCCATCATGGGAAGACCATTCTTGCTGTACGTCCGAGCAATGGATCATTTGCTAGGAGCTCTTCTCGCACAGAAGAACGATGTAAGGCATGAATAGGCTATCTACTACCTCAGCAGGATGATGGTCGGAGCCGAACACCGGTACAACCCAGTGGAGAAAGAATGCTTGGCTCTGATGTTCGCTATCCAAAAGACGCGGCATTACGTCACCGGCTAGACTATCCACATCATCTCCAAGATCAACCCTCTTCGAGTACTGATGAGCAAGCCGAGTGTTCTTAATTCCCGACTCGCAACTTGGGCGATGCTGTTAACACCATATGACATGGTATACGTACCGCATAAGTCCATCAAAGGCCAAGCGCTGGCCGACTTCCTAGCTGCTCATCCGATCCCGAAGGCCTCCAAATTATACGAAGACATTCCCGACGAAGTTGCAGAATGTAATTCCGCAATGGAAGGTGACGCATGGCAACTGTTCTTTGACGGTGCCTCTAGGACTGGTCCCCAGGGAACGTGGTTTCAGAGGTAGGAATCGTCCTAGTCACTCCTGATAAACTCGTCATCTACCGGGCATATTCTCTTAACGAACCATGCTCCAACAATGTGGCGGAATACAACGCCCTGTTAATTGGACTCCAAGTCGCTAAAGAGCTGGGGGTCGAGTCCCTGGAAGCTTTTGGTGATTCTCTGCTTATCGTCAATCAAGTCCGAGGAATATATGAAGCCCGGAATCCAGACCTCATCCCCTATCACCAAGCAATGGTTGAGATAGCCATGAAATTCAAAGGGTTCTTCCTAGAGCATGTACCTCGATCCCAGAATCTGGAAGCTGATGCCCTAGCCAGTCTAGCTGCGGATTTAGTCACTCCTATAAGAAGGCAGGATTCGGTAATCCTTCTTAACAGAGATTTATTCTGCGTGAAGAACAACTTTCACATAGAACGCAGCTACCCTGTGAACATGGATCCCCCGGGAAGAGACTGGAGAAGTCATTTCATAGATTTCGTCGTATACGGAATCTTGCCAGAGGACCCCAAAAAAGTAGTATCCGTCAAAAGACGATTATTACGCTTCTACTTCGATGCATCTTCACAATGCCTATATCCTCGGACTTACGACGGACTGCTATTAAGATGTCTCTCAGGCGACAAAGCACAGCAGATTATCCGGGAAGCTCACAATGGCGTATGCGGAGCGCATCAGCCCGGTCCTAAGCTACAGGATCGTATCAGGAGAATGGGCTATTACTGGCCCACTATGATCACAGACGCGATCAGCTATGCAAGACAATGCAGAGCTTGTCAGGTTCATGCAGACTTCATACATCAATCGTCTGAATATTTACATCCTACGGTTGCATCCTGGCCCTTCGAAGCATGAGGTATGAATATCATAGGTCCTATTCACCCGTCTTCTTCCAGAGGCCACCGGTTCATACTGGCCATCACGGATTACTTCTCCAAATGGACAGAGGCGATCCCTCTGGCTGAGGTAAAGGCGTCTGACGTATTCAACTTCATCAAGCATCACGTCATTTATCGCTTTGGGATTCCCCGAAGGATAATCCATTACAATGGGCCTCAGTTCATCAGCCAAGCGTTTTATCGATTTTGTGATAAAAATCGAATATGTAATATTGCCTCTACGGCATATTATCCAGCTGCTAATGGTTTGGCGAAAGATTTCAACAAAACCATTATCAAACTCCTGAAGAAGTTAGTCTATTCGAACAAAAGAGACTGGAACGAGAAGCTGGGCGAATGTCTCTGGACATACCGCACAACGGTACGGACACCGACAGGTTGTACCCCCTTTTCACTGGTCTACGGGAGCGAAGCAGTTCTTCCCATCGAAATCCAGATCCCGTCGCTCAGGATAGCCGTGACTAATGAGCTGACCCAAGAAAAAAATGACCTGTTAAGGCTTCAGGAGCTCGAAGGGTTAGACGAGAAATGCCTCCAAGCTCAACAGCGCATCGCGCTCTACCAAGCACGCATTTCCAGAGCTTTCAATCATAAAGTAAAGGAAAGAGTGTTCAAGGTCGGCGAGCTAGTCTTAGCCGTAAGAAGGCCGATGATTCTCACTCACAGGACTAAAGGGAAATTTCAGCCCAAGTGGGAAGGCCCTTATGTGATCGAGACAACGTTCTCGAATGGCGCTTACAGGTTAGCCCAGCCTAATGGAGACCTATTAATGGCTCCTATCAACGGTAAATTCCTGAAGAGGTACTATGCTTAACCTCCTCTACCCCAGGGTGGAATATAGCGGGAATCCCAATTCTGACAAAACTACTTCCACAACGAAGCTAGTTAGGTCATGTTCTATCATGTCCGTATGACCTCTGAATAGGTATGTCCTGATAGAAGTTTATCGAGAGTTTATCACATCCATACTACCTTTGATATCACTCTCACTTAAATCTGTCATTTATATTCCGAAATGATGGGTCCACAAAGTCAGAAAAGATTCGCTTTATTTCCAGAAAGAGCAGAATTATATTAGGGAAGCTAAAAGCAAGAAAGGGTACATCATTGCGGGGGAGCAGTTAGATCACGAATCAGCTTCGCCAGTGCAGCTACCCTCTCGCCCCTGGAAACTAAGGCATCAGCGCAGGCCCGTTCTAGCCGTGCCTTAGGTTTGTTCGTAAAGGACAGTTCGGCCCTCGCCCAAAGGGAGCCTGTTCGAGCAGCTTCTGCACGCTCCAGGTCCCGTCACACGGTGCTCAGTCGACCAGACGCTACGCCTAGACCTGCCAGCGACTGATAAGCCCACTCCTCTGCCCGGGCAAGTTTTTCCTTTAACTTGCGGACCCTCGCTGCGTTC
This sequence comes from Iris macrosiphon, assembly GCA_036927795.1. NCBI lineage: Eukaryota > Viridiplantae > Streptophyta > Magnoliopsida > Asparagales > Iridaceae > Iris > Iris macrosiphon. Next base: position 319,617,364 of record JAYESA010000004.1, read on the forward strand.
CCTTCGTGCTCGGATTGGCACTTCGTCTCGAGAGCAAGAGCCTCCTCCACGACGGCCTTTCTTTTATTCGTCTCCAGCTTACGGGCTTTGATAGAGTTATCCAAGCTCTCCAGCTATTTGGTAAGCCGCGCAGTCATAGAGTCGTATCTGGCCTAGACATCGGCTTCAAAACTGCCCCGAGTCAGCTGCAAGTATTCGTTAATGGGTTGCTCTAACCCATTAACCATCGCCTCCAGGGCGTCAGCTACCCCGGAATCGCCAAACTCTCTGACGGCCCCAATCGAAAACTGGGAAGCCCTCTTCAGGCTCTCAAAATCCATATTCTTCGCCAACACCATTGTTATCAGCGTGTTCAAATTGGCGTAAAAGGTGCCGGTATACAGCTCGGTCAGCGCAACCAGATCTGGTTGAACGCCAAGAGTGGCCGCGATATTGGTGAGTTCTCCTCCAAGGACGATTGCAGACGAGGTGGCCACAGCCGTCGCCTCGATAGGTGGTGTGACCGAAGAAGGTGCGGCAACGACGGTCGAAGTCATCGCCATACTCACAAGAGGCGAGGTCACGATGACGGGTTCGTCCTCCTCTTGAGATGACGAAACCACTCCGGGCGAGCTGGCCCCCGAAGCTATTTTCTCCTCGAAGTGGAACGCCTCCGTATCATCGTCAGAAGCCCGAGCAGAGCCAGAAGGCGTTTCAACGCTATACTCCCCGTGGGCACCATCCCCTGAGAAGAGGACAAGAAAGTTTACATCAATATGGTAGTAATCTTTCTAAGAGGAGACATAAAGATGACCTTTACCCGTAGCCAACGGTATATATGCCGCGTTTGCAGCCGATGTAGCTATGTCACGCCTTAATGATGCAATACGAACTGTCATACCTGGAGAAGGAGGTGGGCCAACCGACATCGCCAGGAGTTCCACCAAGCCTCCGCCGAGACGTGTTCGAGGTTCGTCAGCTGGAACCTCGCTGGTCATGCTCACGGATGCAGCAGGAGTTTCCTCCGTTGCTGGTCTAGAGGAAGATTCTCCCATTTGCCTCGGCCACGCGGGCGATTTTATTCCACTACCGGAGGCAGTGGCAGCAACGGCAGTCTCAAGCAGGAGTTCTCCGACACCGCCAGCCAAAACTGAGGGTCCCTCTCCGAGAGACGGGGAACCTCTAATCAAAGGGACATCCCCAACAGGAGAGGCAGCAGGTTCCTCTCTAGGAGCCTCAATGCCAGGAATCAGGAGAGGGCGATCAGCTGTCTTCTTCTTCCTCTTGCGAGGGGAAGTATGCTTCGAGACAGAAGCCCTTCGCTTCCCTGAGATCGCCAAGGCCCCCGCAGGCGGAGGCACTTCACACCTCGGCACTGACACCAGAGGCTCATCCGGAATGGCGGACTCCTCGCCCTCGTCAGATGAAACCGAGGGGACTTCGATTCTTTCCCCAGGCTTGGAGGAAGGCACCCTGAAGCTTCCAAGAATGTCAAAGTCGCGATGGAGGGTGTTGATCGCCACGTAGAACTGAGCATACGAATGGAGGATGCGCAGCTCCGTGGAGAGGGTGGCGACCGGCACAATGAAGATTTCTCCCGTGCAGCCCATGATGAAGTACAGCCACCCCCTGGCTCCATCAATGAGTCCGCCCCGGGACCTGAAGATGGTGATGGCATTGCCCACGTGCAGCTGATCGTACCCAAACTGCCTCGCGAACCGACTGGGCAAGTAAGGCTCGAAGAAGCAATGATCCTCGCTTATGTACAGCAAATGGGAGGGTCTGATGCCGACCAACCAATTAAAGGCTTCCGGGGAAAGATTGGTCTTTTCTCCGCCTAAATCCTTGAGCCTAATCCCCGACTGATTACGATGTACAGAAGGGACGGTGCAGAGGAGCTTCCAATAATGACTAAGGCTCAGCGCCAGCCGACAGTCCACGACTGTGGTCACGTTCCAGAGGGAGCCCTTGTAGTTCAGCAAGAAACTACCCCCCGCGCTGCTACCAGGACCAGGATACATCACCCGAGGGTTGTGAAGAATTAACCATCCCATCAAGTACAGGTATGGTAACTCCACCCGGGGAAAACTCTCACGCCGAGCTTCGTCGACGAGCAACCCGTCAGTCATGGCTCGCAGTCCAGCCTGTATACGGCACACCATGGCAGGAAGCAAGCCTAGCCTTGCCCCGAACACCAGACGGATGGCGGGCCACAGGATATTCCGATGAAGGCAGTCCGCGGACGCGGTGCCAGGCACCACTACTCGACGCAGCCATAAAGAGAGAAAGCCGGCCAGCTTGGCCTCCTCAGACAAAGGCCTGCGGCAGCGCCTCAAGTAACTATAGGCCTTAGTGCCTTCAGGGTACTTTCCTACCCCGTCATTGAGAAACTGGTCTGGAGCGTTGGCCTCCTCCATAAGGTCCTCAACGACCTCGGCACTGAGCACGGCCAAACAGTTCACGGGCTCATGCTTGTCCCCCGAAACCTTCACCGACTTGACGGCCCTGTCCCGGTGGAAGAAGAGGTAGGACATCCACTTAGTGGTGTGAGCCAAGTCAGAAGGCTCATTATAAAAGGTAGTGTACGCGAGGTAGTGGCACATCAGCTCCTGATACACCTCCACAACCCGAGGATCCGAGTCCTCCAACTCCCGGTTGGTAGGAACATACTCTTCATACGGGGTATCCCCCATCGGCAGTCTCGAGATTGCTGCCATTTCGTGGAGGGCCAACCCAACTCCCCCAGTGGAGTGGCGAAGGTCCCGGTGAGCGAAATGTATCGCTCCATCAGCGCCAGAAAGAGGTTAGGGTTGGGAGGCAACCCAACACTCGTCACGCTCACGGCGGCATACAGTCCGATGATTTTCAGCTCTCTCCAAAAATGCTTCAAAGCCCAGTCAACTAGGCAGGACCATCGGAGATTTGTTGGGGTGATCCACCCATTGCACCGAGGATTCTCCTTGGGGTATACCCCCCCTCGTACCATGAAGTCATTACAGAAAGTCGATAATTGCACCGGCTGGATCACTGAACTGTCTTCACTCGGGACGCTGCCCGGGCACAGTCCCCTGAACAACGTCACGACGCCAGTGGGGCAGCTGACGAACGACCCCCGGTCGGCTCCTTTCAGATGAAAGATCTTTCCCGGCTTCCCGTAAAGATCAGGAATCAGCGTCCACGACATCCTCCTGCGATGTATGGCATGGAAGAAAGCCGAGATCGGATAATCTCTCGACATCGTGGGCAGATACAAGACCACGCTCTCGGCAGGAAAAACCCAGGGTTCTCTCTTGGGCTTCGTCTGGGACTGCTTGTCTATCATGTCCCCAAAGAGGAAGGCCGGCTTGATGTACTGTTCCCCATCTACGTACGTTAGGGGCTCCCCGTTGATCATGCTCAGCAGCATTCGCTCGCCCTGAGCCGATATCAAGATCCCCCTCCCTTCGGGATACTGGGGTCCGGAGATAAAAAATGTCACGTGCGACAGATCCTCCAAGTAGTTCGAGTGCAGCATCCCAGCAGCGGATCCCATCACCTCGGCCAGTGGAGACTCATGCAAGTCGACTATAAAAATGCAAGGAAAACACGTTATTTACGAACCTTGCAACATAAAGACCAAGAAGCGACAGTCGGTGCTTTACGCCAAGGCTGTACAAAATTGGGTCATCCTACGCCAGGAGTCATATCCCGAAAGCGTAATTAGCGGTATACGGTCCGTGCTTTACGTCAGACTACTAAAATTCTAGTTATTACGCCGGAGGTCCCATCCAAAGCGTAAAACTAAAATTTTACAGTATACACCAAGTCTTCGACAGCCAGAGCTTTTACGCTCATAAATACGAAGACATGGAGTTTTTACGCTGACACATTAGAAATGTGGGCGTAAAAGATAAAAACGTCTCCGTGCGTCATCTTCCTCAAAGAGGCTATCAGCACAGAAGATGACCTAGCGCGGTCACGTTCAACGTGTGCGAAGGATTTTTCGTCGTTCTTTGTCATTTTCGATGGCTATACCTCTAAGACCGGGTGCGCTACTCATCGGCAAGATCCTTCGTTCAGAAGGAAGTTCGCATCGCCCGACCGAAGACTCTCTCACCGGGGCAGAAGCACGAGAAGAAGAACCTATGCTCTTTCCCTTGGTGGAGAGGGTTTGCTTCGGCGCCATTACTGGAAACCTGGAGTGCTCGGAGAAAGTACGAGGGGAAAAAAACTTAAACAATCAAAGCTCTCTCTCGCAGAAGACGGATAAAAAGTTTCTCTCTCCAGAAGCTTGGGATATATATAGAGTTTGGGTCGACTCCTCGAATCCTCAGGTGGCTCCTCGAAATCCCAACCGAATCTCACAAATTAAATATTTGATTATGATTGGGTACTACGTCAGCCCGCTACTCTCGAAAGACGGACAGTCAGCAAATTCGAAGAGTTTTTCGTGCAAAAGTAGGTCAACGGTTCCTATGCTAAGGATCTTTCTACGCTCGACAGCAACAGATCTACGATTTTACGCTCGCAAGCTACAAGTCTATAGTTTTACGCCCGGATGCCTTTGTGCTCGGTAGCTTTTATGCTCGAGAGGCTACAAACCTATGACTTTTTACGCTCAGCAGGTACCAAATCGATGATCTCACGCTCGGTATCGCTTAGTTTACGCTCGGAGGCAACAGATCCGCAACCTCTACGCTCGGAAGATTTCTTTCATTCACAGGCTACAAATCTACAGTTCTACGCTAAGGTGCTTTCTACGCCCGACAACAACAGATCTACGGTTCTATGCTCGCAAGCTATCAGTCTATGATTTTATGCCCGGATGCCTTTGTGCTCGGTAGCTTTTACGCTCGAGAGGCTACAAACCTACGACTTACGCTCAGCAGCTCCAAATCGATGATCTCACGCTCGGTGGCTTTCTACGCTCAACAGGCCTATGAACTCAAGATTTTTAGCTCATTTACGCTACGGATATCTGACTTTCCGCATATCCGAACTCAAGGCGGTCGATTACAGGAGTTCACACAGAAGATACTCCTTTTTGACCTCAACATATCCCAAGTACCCGAAGCATACAAGAGTTCAAATATTAAGAAATTACTCTTCTCGGGTCAATTGGAGGTTCATCCAGACTCCAGTCTGAATATCTCGTCTATCAAAAGATGGCAACTCAGTTAGACAGCCATTTCTTGACCCTGTTCCAAGGGATTTTTTGGGAAGTCATTCTTGAAGACGAAGTCTGAATAAAAATTCTGTTCATCAGAAGTTCAGAGCTCTACGCGGTTCCTCATTCCTAGCAACAGGACAGTTCTAAAAATGTTCAAAATGCTCTACAGCGTTCTATGGACTATTCGCTATGCGTAAAGGACAGGACCTAGCACTCTTTCTACAGAGTTGGCGTACAGAATCAGACGTGTCAAAGCTACACATATTCAGACTTCACAGCAACATATGGCAAGACGATCATATACGGAGAAGAAAGACGGTTTTTCAAAATTATGATTACATATGAGGGAAATCCTGTCTACGGGGGGTTTTTCTTAATTTTTTATGGTTACATATGAGGGAAATCCCGTCTACAAAGGATTTCCTCGTCGTCGCCGGAAGACCGCCCCCAGAATTCGTTCTACTGGGTTCTCGCATCGGTACAGGTCTTCCTCTCATTCCATGGCAGTTCATCGACCACCACAGTCATGAACAAGAAGATCGCCGGCGGGAGGAGGATACAGAACTGGGCCTGCATAAATTATGCAGATCCCCTGCTCCATATACCATGACCGATCCAGTTGAGGCTTCTTTAAGACCCAACTCGATCAAGGGCAGTAGTTACAGTTTGTTTGCTCTTGTCCGCAGAGGCCTCTGTGGAAAATACATCGCTTGCAAGCCGTGTGGTCTAATACGACCCTTCCCTCCTCCTGGAAGAACAGCCATATAAAGTTGCTGATTATCCCGAGCAAGGGAGGCTAAGACATCCTTCCATGATCCATCGTTGCAGTGGACACTTGCTCGAAGATGCCATCTTTTTCGGCTCCTTACACGCTGGAAGAACATGATCTCCTTCTTCCTCAAATCGACCCGGCGAACTCCGACGATCATCTCTGCGTGGTGATGAAAATGTGGGAAGAACAGGCTAAATCCCCCAGCCTTTTTATAGGCGAAAAGGGGTCACACCGGTCCCCAATAAATCTGCCATAAAGTCAGCATCGACCATTTCAACGCTCTATTCAGAAACGTTTTGAGTCATGAGGTGCGGTTCATACTTCATTCAAAGCGTTCCAACTTCTGAGGAATTTGAAAGCTTTGAAGGGGGTCTTGTAGAAGCATAAAAATACACCGATGACTATACGCGGCATATCGGTGCAGAGCAGCATAGGCAGAGGCCTTAAGAGCCATCAAGCGTGCAACAGAGCCTTTTTTGCTAGAACAGAGCGTGAAACATAAAAGTTCAAAGGACCATCCGCGTAAGGCAGTACGTCCAAGCCGCTTCAGCGTAAACATGGTGCTTCATCGCCTCCAGGGCGTAAAACTCCTCCCCTTTTATATGCAGCATTGAGGTGTACAAAAGATGCTTCGTATTCCCCGAAGTGAACCTGTCAGATCCTGCAATGAACCTGTCAGAGCCTGCAATGAACCTGACGTCTGGACTTCTGGCAAAGGGATACGGCTCGACTACCCAAGCGACGGCTATAATAATGGCACTATACTGCCACCCAGGCTGTCAAATACCGCCATCCCCTTCGCGTAAACTGCTTTTTCAAGCACGAAGGGATACGCTGCCTTATTTTACACAGGCAAAATGCGAGCTGTTTACGTTCTGCAGTAGACAAACCGCCTGCTACGCCAAAAGCTGCACTCCGTACGGGGTTCGAGGCACGTCTCTTCGCCTAATGCACAAAGCGGTGACAGTTTCTCTAGGCACATCTCTGTGACTGATGCGCAGAAAGGGTTGCAGACCGTCAAAGAACACGCCTCCATATTTAATGCACAAGATGGTGGCAAATCTCGGCATTTAATGCAAGAGATTTGATTATATCTTTAAAAGCCGTAATTCCGGCTAAGACGTCCACATCAGCACTGTGGTACGGTACGCAACGGCTTCTATGCCCATCCAGCGTTTGTGCTCATTCGGCTTCTACGCCTGCTCGGCCCCTGTGCCCCTTCGGCTTCTACGCCTGCTCGGCCCCGGTGCCCCTTCGGCTTCTATGCCTGTCAGCCTCTACGACCACTCGGCTTCTGTGCCTGTTCGGCCTCTACGACCACTCGGCTTCTACGCCTGTTCGGCTTCTACTCCTGTTCGGCTTCTATGCCGGTTTGATAACTATTTGGCTTCTATGCCATGGTGACAGACATTTGGCTTCTATGCCAATCTCTTCTACACAATGGATACCTACCTACATGGCTTTTACGCCGTGATCTTCATAGCAATTGTACGCGTTGTGTCCCTTAGTTGGACCTGCGTCACACGCTTATTCAAAAGATCATCTATACGCAGTCATTGGTTACTTTAACCGTTGTGTAAAAGGGTGCTGTACTTTCCACTTCTCGGTTGTTACACCGACGGAGTGGTCACTGTCACTAAAACTCTATAAATAGAGACCTCTATCAATGAGGAACAAGGTCGAAAAATTTGTCAAGAAAACCAATATCAGATCTGAGGTCGAAAAAAATCCAAACTTGAAGATCGAACCAGGTGGACAAAAATTGGAAGATCAAACTCGAGAGAGAGAGAGAGAGAGAGAGAGAGAGAGAGAGAGAGAGAGAGCACCCGGAGCTCAGGCAAAGAGTAGGGATCGACGACTTTGGCATCGCGCATCCACCCTCTCCTGCAACCTTCGAAGCTGCTTCCTGTCTTCTTTGACACTTCTTCAATATCGTGTAGTCCAAGGGCTAAAGTGATCGACTGCAGATCAGACACCTATAGCAATATTTATCCAGATTAAATAAATTGTACTCCCATATCCTCGTATAGGATCAAATTATACAAGTTTGTTTGTAAACCAAAGAAGACGGGTTCTGTGTAAACCCTATATTGAATACATCTTCATTCTTTCGTTTAATACCACAAACACCACTATCTCTATAGCAGCCGTGACACATGCAGTTCAGCTCTCCACCAAAAGCCATTGTCCGACCGTGTGCGAATGCATGGAACACTATCAAATAAACTCTAGTATGCAGACGAGACGAACCATCAGAATACAATCGTTGTTGCGGGGCAATTCGACTTATCACTTGAACACGTTCAGGCACAGTATGGTTCTCTCGAAGCATAGACGATAGTGAACATGTTCATGCACTCAAACAAGCGATTCAGGCTTCTCGTTAAGCAGACATTATTTCAAAGACAAGTGATGAGAACATAAAATATTATATTTTTATTCCTTAATATATACTCCTTTATGCTCATTTAATGTCTAAAGATACTCATTAGTTTTATATTTTGATCTAGGATGCAATTGGAGTCACTAAAAGCAAAAAGGAGCTAATTATCAATTCTGGACAGTTCTGACACCTTGTAGCAAAATGGTCATAAATTTCTCATCCGAAGTCCAATTGAGCTGATCCAAATTGATTCGGAAAGCTAAGTGATAGAGGCACAATTTTTCTGTTTTGAGTGTCCCGATATTCTGGTTGCATCATGGACCAAATCACGCTTGAAGATTGAGTCAACTATACTGTGCACAAAAAGTGGAGCTGAAATAACCATTTCCCAACTTATTCAAAGATTTTATTTTATTGTTTGGATTGTTGTAACTATTAGAGGATTTGTGGGAAGATATTGTTATCTTCAAATAATAATTTAGAGTCTATAAAAGGGATAGAGATCAGGAGGAAATGGAGAACAACACACAACTCTTCTTCCGCTTCTTCAATATTCTTTAGAAGTTTTCTTGAACATGCGGAGCTAAATGTCTTGTTGGTCGAAGGAAACGGAAGCCTCGGAATGAATAAAAATTTGTGAGATCTAATTTGTGTTTATATTTTTGATCTGTACTTTGAGTATCGAATATTTTCTTATGCATATTTTCATGATTATCTTGTTTAATGACTAGGATGCATACTAGTTTATTATTCCTGACAATCTAATGCTAAATTAGATATCGAATCCGTAATTGTTCGATCCCTCTAATTTGTGAAGCAATCAAGATTTAATGAACTACTTTGTTTTATTAGATTTAGGAGAAAAACTTTTGACAAAATTAAATGCAACCGCTTGTGCTTGTGTTATTTTATTTCATCGATTTCATCGAGTTTAATACGCTACTAGATTAAACCTTTAGCGCTTGTCTGGGGTTGTTTAGTAGTTAAGGTTAATTAGATCGCTTGTTTTTAATTAATTGTGGCTGAATAAGATAGGAAAATAATTCCAACGATGAATATTAAAGTATGAATTAATATATACTTGCATCGATGATCAGTTTTAAGATTCCAATGGTGGATATCGACTGAGACCAACATTTTTTTCCTTTGATTGTTTTAATACTTTAATTGTTTTTAACTCTTTTTAATTTGCTTTGATCCAAAACTATCCCCCCATCTTATTTCACATAGCATAAAGATCAAACTAATTACTCTTTGTGGGAACGATCCTTACTCTCACTACTACATATTATTTCAAGAGTAAAGGTTTTATTTTTGGGTGCCTACGACAGCACGCCAACAAGCTAGGTGAGTTCGTTCATTAACACGCAAGGCAGGTTCTATCATTCTCTTATGAAAACATTACAAGCAAAAACTTAGGTTATTATTAAGGCGTGCAAGAATCAGAGAACGAAGTTCTACCTACTCACCTTGATACATAATGCCGACGCGGAACGGGGCGTTACACATGTGGACCCCACTTTGACAAAAAATGGTCACTTTTGTCCCTGTGTCCAAATTGGACTTATGGACAGGCAATTCTAGCTATTTGATGTCTTCTGAACATGATGGTAATGTCTATTTCAGCAACCGGAGGAGTACCTATAGAACCCGCTGATACCAGAGCTGCTGTTGGTAACCAATTCTCAGGCAAGTGTACCTTACCAATCTTGCTGTATTTGCTACATAATGTTCTCTTGATTTAATTATATGATATAAATGTTCAACCTAGGACCGTGTGACATTGCTTAGCGTTTGAATAACATTCGGGTGTCAACATCGTACGTGGAGTTGTGTAACGTCACCTAGACATGGATATCGAGATACTATACATTTTGTGCTTGCATTATCAAGTACGTCATACCACAGGACACCTGACACTGTTCATGAAACATAATCTTCCTGAGTCATTCATGGTGATTCTGTATAGGCTACAGGATTTATGACATAGACTTTTTATATCCTGAGCTCTTATTATGACTTGCTGCATTAGATATGATCTTGCATGACATGGACATGAGACATCGTGAACATAAGACGTGTGATTATATTGGGTGGAGAGAGTTTTACTATACAAAAGGCTGGTTATATATATATATATTACTTTACTGGAGGTGCCTTGGACTCTGACACAGAGCTTTGGCACATTTACTGGCCCTTCGAGAAAATACTACTATGGGTTTCCCCGATACAGAGCCTGTAGTAGTCTCAGCCTGAGTATGAATAATGCTCTCACTTGCATATCACTTAGCTGGTTATATAGTTTACCCTATTGATTCATTTATTGCTGCACTGCGTTTATTTTGGCTTGAGTTATTTTGTACCTTGTTATGTCCCCTGAGGACCTGGATCCGGATTATATTCCCAGGTTTAGAAGAGGAGATCTACCCCGAGGTGTACGGGACCAGAGCATACCTTGGAGCAGTACCAGAACTCGGGGACGAGGTGATCGCTGATAATTTCTTCTGAGTATCTGCTTATTCTATACTCAGTTATTTCTATTGTTAGACTCTTTATTTCTAGTATATTGAGTTAATGTATCAAACTCATTATCGGATTGTTCCCCGAGTTATGTTTTATTGAGACTTGATATTGCTTTATATTTCTGATATTGATTGTATTTATTCTGTGGATGAGATTAGTACCATAGCCCATATTATTATTTTACAGCTTAAGTACACCTTGATGGGTCCATTAAATTGGGTTTGTCCATCGGTGTGTGCTGCTGGCCATTGCCACGTGTCTAGTCCCTCGGTATTTTAGGACTAGCGCGTGACAGTAGCACAGAGCTGCACACTGCTCAGTTGTGCTCCCCCTTGCTGTGCTAGCATAGAGCTGCACACCGCTCTCTCTTCAGTTGATCAATGCCAAATGATGCACACTTAAAACTATGAACTGCTCTCCCTAGTGACCCGAGCTCACTCAATCACTCAAACACAACCATACTTGAAGGTAGCAGTGAGTATCAGTATATGTACTGTATTTAACGATGAGTATATATACTAGGACTAGGAGTATCAGTGCATGTACTGTATTTAACGATGAGTATATACTTGAAGGTAATTGTATATTCATTTTTGCTGTAGAAGTATCTAGAAATAGATATGAATTACTATCTGCGTCATCGTTCATAGATGTACAACCATCATCCTGATGACATGTGCGGTGTGCGAGATGAATTCATTGAGGGTGTACAGCAGTTCCTGCAGTTCGCTAAGGCATTCCCTCAGTACATAGACGGTACCAAAATTAAGTGTTCGTGTGTGAGATATCGTAACTTAAAATATCATCCAAAAGTGAAAGTCATATATATTTGTACTCGAAGGATTTCACGCCAAATTACTATCAGTGAACCGCACACGGAGAACTTATATTTTTAGCATCGGAGTCGGAGCCTTATATGGAGCCGTATATGGATATCCATGACCACGCTGCTTACGACGACGGGTGGGTGAACATGGTTTTTGATGCGGCAGGGCCTAGTTTCAATTCGGACAATCATGATGTAGCTAGAGAGGCACCGAATGCCGATGCTGCAAAGTTTATGGAGTTGTTGGAGAATGCAAGGACTCCATTATATCCTGGTTGTGAGGATCATTCACCGTTGGAGGTGGTTACAAGATTATTGAGCATTAAGTCTGATTTTAATAGGTTACAAGAATGCTATAACCAACAGATGGATTTGATTATAGAGATCTTGCCCGAGGGTACAAAGTTGCCTAAAGACTTCTACCGATCTAAGAGGATAGTGAGATCGCTCTGCATGGGATACGAGAAAATTGATGCATGTCACAACGGGTGCATGTTGTACTACAAAGACGATAAGGATGAAGATGCGTGCAGATTCTGTGGTGCTGATCGCTACAAGGCCACTGGTAGAGGAAAGCTGTCGGTGCAAGGAAGCCTACCGATTTGATACAATACTTACCTTTGACGCCGCGGTTGCAGAGGTTGTTTATGGTTAAGGAGACTGCAGAAAACATGAGTTAGCACAGACAAAAATAGATTAAATGAGTATTGGATCATTCATCCGATGGAGAAGCATGGAAGCACTTTGATCGAGAGTATCCAGATTTTGCTTTGAATCCGTGTAATGTCAGATTGGGGCTCTCCTCTGACGGTTTTACCCTATTCAAACTTTTAGGATCCCAGTATTCATGTTGGCCTGTAATCGTCACTCCGTATAATCTACCGCCATAGATGTGCATAAAGACTCCGTATATGTTCCTAACCGTTATTATCCCGTGTCTGAACAATCCGAAGAGGAACATCGATGTATATTTACAACTTTGATAGATGAGTTGAATCAACTGTGGGATGTAGGTGCCAACACGTACGATATTTCCAGAAAGCAAAATTTTTAAATGAGGGCAGCACTTATGTGGACCCATCAACGACTTTTTGGCCTATGGAATATTATTGGGATGGAGCACTCATGATCGTCTCTCATGTCCGTATTGCATGGACCGTACTAAGGCTTTCTGTTTGAAACACGAAGGAAAACCGTGCTTCTTTGATTGTCATCGACAATTTCTGCCGAAGAATCATTCGTACCGGAGGAACATGAATACTTTTCATGCGGGCATTGTGGAGAAGGCCAATCCACCGCCAAGGTGGTCCGGATACATGATATGGAAAGAGGTAAAAGATTTATAAAGTGCTATCGAAGAGCCTGCTAAGGGGTACAAGTGTGACGGATTTGGTCGCACCTATAACTGGATGAAGAGGAGTATATTCTAGGATCTGCCATATTGGAGCTCCAATCTGATCAGACATAACCTTGATGTCATGCATATCGAGAAGAATATGTTTGATAACATAATTAATACTGTAATGGATGTAAAGGGAAAGACGAAAGATAATCCGAAGGCCAGGTTGGACTTAGAAGAAATATATAGACGTCCTGCGTTGCATTTGATAGAGGAGGGGAATGGAAAGTTAAAGCAACCTAAGTCAGTTTTTTCACTGGAGAAAGAGGATAAAGGGAGACTTTGTAGGTGGATTCAGGGTCTAAAGTTTCCAGACGGGTACGTATCGAACTTGAGAAGATGCGTCGACCTCAAGGAGAACAAACTGACGGGTATAAAGAGCCAGGATTGTCACGTATTCATGGAGAGACTAATTTCGATTGCATTTCGAGAATTCTTATCGCAAGTCATTTGGGATCCATTGACAGAGCTCAGCATATTCTTCAGAGATATTTATTCTACTAAGTTGCTCGTCGATCGTCTAGAAAAGCAAGAGAAGGACATTAAGGTAATACTATGTAAGCTCGAGAAGGTGTTTCCTCCTGGATTCTTCGACTCTATGGAGCATTTGCCAATTCATCTTTCCTATGAGGCACGTGTTGGTGGTCCTATCGGTTATCGGTGGATGTACCCCTTCGAGCGATATCTGAATCACCTAAAGAGAAAGGTAAAAAATAAGGCACGAGTTGAGGGCTCTATTTGTGAAGCTTATATTCTCGAGGAGATTACAAACTTTTGCTTGGCGTATTTCAAACCTCATGTTGCTACTAATAGAATAAGAGCTCCGAGAAACGACGACGGATATCAGGAATCTAATGATACAATACTCAAAGTATTCAATTCGTTCGAAAAGCCTTCGAAGAAAATGAAGAAGAGATATTTGAATGACGATGAGTTAAGGGCTGATCAGTTGTATATATTACTCAATTGCGACGAGGATGAAGTGGAGAAGCTAGAGGGGTAAGTAATTAATACGTCCATGTTTACATTATCTCAATGTAATAGTATAAGCTACTATTATGCTACTAATCAGCGGTTGCTTTATTATTTTTCAGCACATATAATGATGAGTTGAGGTCGGTTAGACCTTACATAACAGACGAAGAAGTAGAACAAGAAATGAGATGCCATTTTCCTTCTTGGTTGAGCGCATATATAAGAAGCTTCGTAATTACTTTTTATTTCTGCACTTGCAAAATAAATAACTTACTATCGCTACTTTGGTATTTAGGTCGATCGTCTAATAACACCCGAGACTGAATCTATTTGAACTCTAGCCAAGGGACCAATTACTGTCATTAAAATATGGCCAAGTTTCTGTGTGAATAGGTTTAGGTTCAAGTCAACAAATGCTCCTATCAGAGACAGCTTTCTAGATCTTGATTCCATGAAAAATAGTTATTTGTGTATCAAATCTTCGAACTACAAAGACGTCGATCCAGGCAATGATTTATTTGGCATCTTATGAGAGATTGTGGAGTTAACATATAATTATGGTACAGAACCTGCTAATATCGTGCTATTCAAGTGTGAATGGTTCAATCCAATTTAAGATCAAGGTTGGAAAATTGACAAGCATGGTCTTGTGGATATAAACTACAAGCGTAGATATCAAGGCTACGAACCATTTGTCCTATCAAGTCAGGCTCAGCTCGTGTACTTTATAACTTATCCTAGACGGGGGACAGCGAGGTCGGATTGGTGGGCAGTATGCAAGACTAAAGCTAGAAATACCTTTGACATTGACGAAATAGCTAATCAGGAGGACGAGCTACCTCTTGTAACAAATATTGTAGATGTGGACTCAACGAAAGTTACTCATTACACGAGTAATAATATAGAAGATGTAGAATTATTCGAAGAGAAAGATGAAGACGAAGTAGATAAAAGTGAAGACAATGAGGAGGAAGAGGAAGAGGAAGAGGAAGAGGAAGAGGAGGACGAAGAAGGCGAACAAGATACATTTTCTGAAGATGATTGAAAATAAAATATTTTGCCTGTAGAATATAACTATATTTTGACTATAGAATGTACTATTTTGACGAATATATGTATTATATTTTGACTGTAGAATGTACTATCCATTTAGACTTGTGACACCACTAGTTATTTACTGTACAATTCTATGAATGCTGTGAGATATGCATAATATTTTGACTGTAGAATGTACTATATATTTATGTATTTCTTTATTCATCATATGTTGTTATCAGGTATGACAGGACGACGTGGAGGTTTCGGCAGGTCCCGAGGTAGACAGAGTGCTCCTCCGGTACTGCCTACTATTGGTTCCGGATCCTCGTCGCCCAGTACTCCAGTATATCGATCAGTCACATCTCCGACTGCGACGATATTATGTGGCATCATTCCTGGGATGAGTAGTTTCAGGCGTGATAGTACTCCCTCGTCCAACGTTTCTCCTGCTGACGGAACCATGGAGACAGATGAGCATGTAGAGGAGGTCGTGCCGACGTTGTCCTAGCATCAGCGGGATCCTCTATGCGCACCTCCGAAGTAGACGAGGACAGAGATTTGGGCCGACGGTACAAAGTAAGTCAATTAGATGGTTTAGCATCATATATATCATGTATTTCTTTATTCATCATATATTGACTTTTTTGATCAAAATAATTATCTCTGTATAGATATCGTCCAACGTCGGTTCAGAGACGCCTGGGCCTCTTTCTGAGGAACAACTATGGTGGCCCTTGGATCAACTACTCTGAAACTCCGGAGGAAAGGAAGGCGTTCTGGTTTACGTACTACAAGATAATAGTATATTATATAAATCCTCTAATTTATGCATATTATATAACTTATCCGTGATGCTCACTTACTAAATTATTTATTTTAGTAAACATATTTCTATCCTCTGTACCGGGCTGAGTTGATCGAGCGGATGTTTCCTGATATTGCCGCCAAGCTTATCCGTGATGCTCTGGATGACCAGAAGGCTCGTGATTATGCCAGAAAACCAATCCAAGTTTGGATCATGTCTGAGCAGTGGACTGCGACGAGGGCTAGATTCGACGATCCGAGGTACACGGAAAGGTCTGAGAAGTCCAAGACGGCTAGGCGAAATGCTGCAAAGTGGTGTGGTGGCTCGATTCCGATGACGAAATATTTCTGTCGTTTGGTATATTTTTTATTTAAGATATATTATTTTAATATAAGTATGATAAAATGGTAGTAGGAAAAAATATTTAATTTTAGTACTAAATAATATATTTTTAACAGGTACAGAGGGGTGAGGATGCAAACATGGTGACCGTCTTCTTGGCCACCCGTCGAAAGGACGGAAATCTCATTGATGAGAGGGCCTCGCAGACCTATGTAAGTATTACTTTACTTTGTGTTAATTTTAATATAACTTAGAAAATTATCGAGTATCCAAACTTTTTTAGGCCGAGTATCTTAGGCTGCGTGAGCGGGCGACTGCTAGTGCACCTACAACTGGAGAGGCTGGTACTTCCTCGCAGCCCGCTCAGCTCCGTTGACAGACGAGCTATGGGTGATCGCCGCTGGTGGTCTCCAGAGGGGTACGTACTACGGTACAGGATCCTATGGCACCCTGGTTGTGACGCAATCATCTAGGGCCTCCCCGACAAGTACGCATTTCCCACAGCCCTCGCAGTTGTCGGCCAGAGTCCAGGAGGCCGTTGACTGTCAGATTACGTCTCTCCATGATGAGTTGCTGCGAAGGATAGAGGAGCAGCCCCGGTCCCAACCGCAGGCGGACGATCTGACGCTCATTGCACGATTTGATATGCTCGACCGCAGCATCACGGAGCTCCAGGATTTCATAAATGATCTTAGAGCCTCGACAGAGCGCAGCGTGACGGAGCTCCAGGCATCACAGCTATCCATGGGCGAGAGGCTGACGATGATGCATGATTCAATGGTTCATAGCAGTACGAGACTGTTATCTACCATAGATTCTTACAACCAGCGACTCACAGAGTTGGAGCGGATACGTCCTCCTGGTGCGCCTAAATCGACACATACTCTACCGACGTCACTGCCTTCTCCAATGACATCGGTATCGATTTCACGGAAGCAGTATGATCTGTTGTTATCCTTCATGCGCGCCGGTGGTCATCCTCCTGCAGATCCGCAGTAGTATGAATATTTGCATGGATATATATTTGCTGGATATTTGTATTCTTTGTATTATTTAGGATAAGACTCAGTTGTATGGATATATATTTATTGTATTCTTTATGACGATATTTGCTGGATGTTTTATTTTCTTCAAATTTTATTATATTATTCATATTAAATATATGTTAATTTATCGGTGTTGAGTGTTCAACCCAAGGGGGTCGGCGAACCCAGGAAATTCAACGGAGGGTTGCTCGGGTCTATTTGTACAGATTGTGAATTAATAAACTGCAGGAATAATAGTTTGGAAATAATTCAGTATTGAATTTTTTATTTTTCACTGTATCATTAGTGACATTTTTAGAGACATTTAGCGATGTTCTTTCACATTGCAAAGTTGCGACGTTACTGTACGTCGCTAATAACGTCGCTAGATACGTCGCAACTTGCTGACATGGCAGTATTGCCAGGTCATTAAAGACGTGGCTGTAACGTCGCTAAAAAGTCGCTATATATGTTGCTATTTTGCGACATACAACGACAAATGTACACGTCGCTAATTAGCGACGATGAGTCGCTAAACGTCGCTAATCTAGCGACGCATCTACGTCGCTAGAAAACGTCGGTATAGCGACGTTCGGCGATGTTTTTCTTGTCAACGACTAGCTTATAGGCGACTTCTGTAAAACGTCGCTAATTATGTCGCTAAAACAAATTAGCGACGTTTATTGATCAATTAGCGACATTTCTTTACGTCGCTAATTTGACTTTTTCTGGTAGTGCAAAGTGCGCCAACTCTGCAATATCTGTAAAGTGTGCCAACTTGGCTATTCAAGCAGTGGCTTACATTTTTGATGACTTGTAGACCCATTCAAAAGTGCGCTAAGTAGGATTGGCGTACCATTGAAGGAATTGCCATAATACAAAACGTACGTAGCAGTAGAGAAGTGCGCCCAGAGTACTTAACATATCTTGGCACACTTTCTAAGGAATTTGTGAAACACACACAAGTGTTCTCACTGAAACTTCGCTTATGCGACAAGGGTTCCCTGCGTACTTTTTATGCATTCTCAGACCAACTTTACATTATCCGACTTGTTGTTCTCGGGATCTATGAGCAATCCAATCCAAGGAAAATAAAATCATTAATGAGACAAGTTCTAAGTGTTACCCAAAAATAAAACCGATCAAATGATAAAAATAAGTTATACTAAGAATCAAAGCAAGATCCATAGTTTTTCCTTCGTTTGGAAAGATGTACTTGCCTACGGTCAAGTTCTAGCCTAATACCAACACTACTAAGGTCACTCATGGCCAAGGCTAAGCTCTGCTGCTGTTCTCTGCTGGAAAAGAAATTAAGAAGGAAAGATAAATAAAAGGAAAAGAAAATTGGAGGAAAGGGAATACGATTGCCTATATAGCCAAATGATTGATTGTAGGCCATTGGATCATAATCTATGCCTCTCATCCGGGTTCATCATAGCCACCCACCAAGAAAACCAATGGACCAACGGTCCAAAACATGCAACTAAGAAAAACTTACAAAAATAACCTAAAAATGTATGAATGGTATAAAACATAATGTAAGCAATCTAAACAATAAATAAGCTAGACATGTATAATACGTGTATATCAGGTATGTATACTAGAACAGTAAGACGAGTCTCACAACTCTCTTCTTCTTAGAAAATTTCGTCCTCAAAATTTCAGTAAGGCACGAGGTCTAGCAAGAAAACTCTGGGGACATGCAAACAATGTAAGAAAGGGCATACGAAAATCAAGCATAATCCTAGAACAAAATAAGCATGTACAAGACAAGATTAGGGTACGAGATATACGAACAAGTATACTCACGAGTCAAATAAATACGAGTATTGAGCACATATATCATTCTCTCGCTCCCAAGTTGATTCGCCCGGTGAGTGATGCCCCCAAGCAACTCGGACTAACCGAATAGTCCGATTCTTGAGAATCTTCTCTCTCTGGTCCAAAATGGATACATGCCTCTCCTCATATGAAAGGTCGGTACCAACGACTAATTCCGAATGATCCAGGACATGGCTTGAATCCAGTATATACCGTCGGAACTGAGATACATGAAAAATGTTATATATCTCAGGAAGCGACGGCGGAAGAGCAAGGAGATAAAAAACATCTCCCACTCACTCGAGGATATCAAACGAACCAATATACCGTAGACTAAGCTTTTCTTGCATGCCAAATTTGATGACTTCTCGGGTAGGCAAAATCCGAAGGAATACATGGTCGCCGACAGAGAACTCAAGAGGTCGCCAATACGAATCGGCCCAATGACGCTGATAATCTTGAGCCACCTTAAGATACTTTCGGACTTGTTTGACTAGCTCAATTGTTTGGGCTATCATCTTGGGACCAAGTAGTTGTCTCTCACCAATATTATTCCAAGCTAACGGTGATCTGCACTTCCTGTCATATAGTGCCTCGAAGGGTGTCATCTGGATACTTGCCTGAAAACTATTATTGTAAGAGAATTCGACCAAGTACAAGTGATCCTTCCATAAACCACCAAAGTCAAGGGTACATGATCAAAGTATATCTTCTAGAGTCTGGATCGTACGTTCTGACTGACCATCTGTCTGGGGATAATAAGCTATACTGAACTTCAGGCGGGTACCCAGACTCTGTTGTAGACTATGCCAAAAGTGATATGTGAATATGAAATCTCTATCTGATACGATGATGACTGGGACTCCATGAAGTCTGACAATCTGATTTATGTACATCCGAGCCAACTGCTCTGTAAAATGTCCCACTCTGAAGGAAAAGAAGAGAGCAACCTTTGTGGGTCGATCCACTACTACCCAAATTGTATCTCTGCCAGCTGGGGATCTAGGAAGACCGGTCACAAAATCCATGGTGATATGGTCCTACTTCCATTCCAAAATTAGTAAAGGTTGAAGAAGTCCTGTTGGTCTCTAATGCTCAGTCTTGACTTGCTGACAAACCAAATATCGAGAGACAAACAGTGATATCCCCTTCTTCATATCATTCCACAAGAAATGCTGACAGATATCTTTGTACATCTTCGTTCCTCATGGGTGAACATAATACTGAGAACTGTGGGCTTCTGACATGATCTCTTGACAGATATCTCCACTTGTTACACAAAGACGATTATCAAATCGGAGAGTTTCGTCACTATGAATGCTTAGTTTGGGTCTATGTTCTGCCTCACACTCTGCCCTGAGTCGCTGAAGCTTGACATATATGGATTGTGCTGCTCTAATCCTCTCCATCAATAATGTGTTGGCAGACAACACTATTTCTATGTCCATATCCTGAAGATCTTCTAAAATCTTTTGTTGCGTCGTGAGAAAATAAGCCCCTGCCCTTTGGCTCAAAGCCTCTGCCACGATATTAGCCTCCCCTGGATGATACTGAAGGTCAAGATCATAATTTGTTATTAGCTCTAGCCATCTTCTCTGCCTCATGTTGAGATCTTTCTGAATAAAAACATACTTTAAGCTCTTATGATCAGTATAAATCTCTACTCGATCTCTATATAGGTAATGCCTCCAAAGTTTGAGAATAAAGACAACTGCTGCTAACTCCAAGTCGTGTGTTGGATAATTCTTCTCATGGTCTTGAAACTGCCGAGACACATAAGCTATAATCTTACCATGTTGCATAAGAAAACACCCTAGTCATTTTTCTGATGCATCATAATATACCATAAAACCACCTGTCCCATCTGGAAGCGTCAAAATTGGTGTCGTAATTAACATCTGCTTGAGCTTTTTAAAAGCGGTTTGACATTCATCTGTCCAATCAAAGCGCACATCCTTACGAGTCAATTGTGTCAAAGAGGCAGAAATTCTAGCAAAGTCTGACACAAATCTTCGATAATATCCTACTAGTCCCAGGAAACTACGAACTTCTGCAACTTTTCTAGGGTACTGACTATGTCCCAACGGCTTCTATCTTCTGGGGATCCACTTCTACTCCATATTTTGTAATAATGTGTCACTACCACGTTCCAAAAACAGGAATATTTTTAACTTTTTATACATATTTAATATTACGTGTATTTAATTTAAATAATTGCATGAGATGTGTATTTATAATATTATATATATACAGTGTTCATTAATGTTGAGCTGGTAGACTTGACCTAGAAGCCCACTAGATGAACACCTGACCGAATTATAGGGTCGTGTATTAATTTGTATTAATTAGAATTTAATTGTTTGGGATTGTGATTAATTACCATGATTTTATTTAATTGTTGCGCCTTACCGTTGCTTCGATATTTGGAGCGCTACCCTATCTTTTGTCTTTCAACAAATTTCACAACCTTACCCTAGACGTGTCCGCCTTCTATTATGACATTTTTGTAACTCATAATTATGCTCTCTTGTGCTCTATTTTAGCCGTACAATATTCGTCACAGACGTTTATTTAATTTCTAAATAAAATCCGACTTTGTATCGTTGTGCGTTCCAATCAAAATTGGAGGCAATCTTGACCCATTTTTTGTGCAACCTAAATTAGGATAATATTCTGTTCTGAGTCTTCTTTACTAATGATATTTGTGTTTCAACCTAATTTTGGCCCCATGTACTCCTAATTAATTTTAGAACACCGGTTGCATTTATTTCTAATTAAATTGGGGATACCATTTTGACTAATCCCGTTTAATCCTAATTTAATCCAAGTGCCCCACTAATTAAGCCCATACCAAACACACAACACCTCTCACCCTACAAAATACCAAACACCAAATCGCCAACTATTTTTTTATCATTTTATGTGTTTGTGCAAATACCCAAATTTAATGGGGCTAATTTACAAATGTTGCATTAGGTGTCAACACCCCATTGGTTCAAACCAATGGAGAAGCCCTAATATTGACTAGTCAACCCAACCCTCATCCTTGCATGAGTAAATCTTTCATGTCAAATCCTGACCACCCATTCAAAATGGGTGCATCAACACCACTCATTTTCCACTTACCATCCTATTTAATGTCACTTCACACACTCTTCCCAACCATGACCTAATCCCCAAACCTAGGGAAGCCCCCATCTCCTCCCCCTCACTCAACCGTAGCTTTTTATATTCCTTCATTTTTTCCATTCTTCTTCTTCTCTTCTTATTCTTCTTCCTTTCTTCTTCTTCTCCTTCTTTTTTAAATTTAAAAGAAGAGGGAAATAAACCATCTTCCCTACCACTGTTCACCCGGTCTCCTCCGGTCACGACATCCGGCTGAGTCCCGAGCTCCGACCCCGCTCCACCTTCAACTCCGACATCAACCACCCACCTGTCCACAGCCGGAGCTTCCCTACTCCTCCCTGCATCCTTCGCCGGCCATCCGAGTCGACCCCGACCTCCTCCAGTCTTCAGTCGATCCCCGCCGGAGCACTCCCCTCGTTTCCTTCCGGCCTGAGTTCCCGAGCCATCACCACCGGCATCATCACCATCGATTCCTCGCCATATTCATCATCCAGACCCGCCGGCATCCTCCACCTGAACCCGACATCGACCACTGAACCAGATCCCTCTCCTCTTCTCCGAGCAGCTCCCCCAACTCCGGCGAGCCATCCCCCTCAGCCAGCTTCCTTCTCTTTTCCTCCGACTACACTATCAGAATTAACACCACCACCACCACCACCGGCCAGAACAATCAACACCACCACCACCAGCCCCATCGACGAGGGCAGCCCCACTCCTCCTCCATACTCTTCCTTCCCCGGCTCTTCCCTGTATTCCTTCGGCCCGGCGACCCGAAGCTCCACTATCACACTAGCCAACATCCCCTTCGGCCAGCTCTTCCCTGGCGGCCACCCGAAGCAGCAGCACCACCATCGTCACTGTGAGCATCCCTCTCCCTCTTCCCTCCTTCATTGGTTGAGGAATCAATTCATATAGTATATATACGTATGTATTTAGTATATATAATTTAGTGTATATGTATTTATATATATATATATGTATGTATTGGTATGTGTATGATACGTATGTATATACATATATACATATATATATATATATATATATATATATATATATATATATATATATATATATATATATATATATATATATATATATATATATATATATAAAGTATATTTTCCATTAGTATATACGTATTAAATAAAATATGTTAGTAGGTGTATGTATTAATATATATACACATATATATACAAGAATACAGTATATGTTAGTAAATACATTTTGGTATATATATATATATATATATATATATATATATATATAATATTTCTATTTAGTGTATATACACTTATATATATTTTGTACGTAATTATTGGTATACAAATATATACGTATTGTATATATCTCTCTCTATATATGTTATATGTATACAAAGTATTAATTTTTATTTAAAGTATATATATATACACATATCTATTTTTCGTATCAAATGAATATTAATATTTATGTTAGTAGTATATGTATAAAATATATATATAGGTACTAGGTAACCCGAGTGTAAATACGGATACCCGTAACTACACATGACCTTGTGACCCTGTGAACTGTTAGTGGACTGCCATACGTACATCGACGTACTGGCAAGACCCGTATCACTGACTGTCTAATTGCACAGCAATCACAGATGCGACGCCCGTGCAACTTGACGCACACTGACCCTAGTTGACCAGTATCATACCTAGCATAGCCCTGAGTCCAGTATATTTATAAGGTGTGTTAGAGTAATGTCTGATGCAATGTTGTATTATTTTATGTTATGTCTATAGGACTGTTGGATCATCAAGACGATACCCTGGAATAGGACATTGGTATTACCAGCTAAGGACCCAAGGCGAGTACATTCTATGATAATTTTTAATTATTTGATAATATCTATAATTCCAATATCTAGAAATGTTACATCTGATTCTTGACACTGTGCTACACGGACTAGTATATAGATTGGATCTGCAATCATGAGCTATTACATTGATTATCATATTAATATTGTACACGATATTGATATTTAGACCTTGTACATTGCTCGTGTATCGTGACATGTCATGATTGGATCCACTGTACTAGTTGGGGGCGGGGAAAATATTAGTAGATTATGTGATCATACCCAACTCTACATGCATCATAGCTCACCACACATCTTATGTCGGGTGCGGCCTGACCATTACATGCCTCATAGCTGTTATATATGATTAGCCTGACCAGTACTAGCATCATAGCTAACCAAATGGTTAGCCTGACCTTACATGAATCATAGTTAATCATATGTAACCAGCCTGATCTTGTCCTAAGCCGATCACATGATAGACTGATATTTCAAACACTTAGAATAGTTACAGTTCTCTATTCTAGATCATATACTACATCACCCGTATATGATATTGTACCTCGTTCTCTTCGTTTCATATATGCTCTGATTGTTTCATATTATCTATATTGCCTGTCTCTTTACATTGATCGTCTCTTTATTTTGCCATTTGCATTTATTCACTGTCTTCTCTCAGTATATAGCATTATCTGTTTATTGTTTTATAGCCCTTATCAATTAAATGGAAATGTTATTTGAGATGTACTTTGCTCCTTCCTGACTGGAAAATATTTTTCAGACTATGCCTAGAGGACTGGTGTCCAACACTTATGGACCACATGGTGAGTAGCTGAGACTTGGACTTGGTAGTTCAGTTGTAATTCTGGGAGGTTTAGCCAGAATCACTAGTTATCCAGTTAGTTCTTTTAGCATATTATTTTTGGTACCGGATTTGTCTCCGGCATACTCTCTGAGACTTGGATTATATTATTGAGTTAGACTACTCCTATTTTTGACTTGTGTTGCATTTATCTTAT
Organism: Iris macrosiphon; assembly: GCA_036927795.1. Taxonomy (NCBI): domain Eukaryota; kingdom Viridiplantae; phylum Streptophyta; class Magnoliopsida; order Asparagales; family Iridaceae; genus Iris; species Iris macrosiphon. Next base: position 319,642,371 of record JAYESA010000004.1, read on the forward strand.
TTCTTCGAGATCTTATCGTGCTGTAGTTATGTGATTGAGTATGTTGTTCATATTATATTGTGATTATCCGTGTCTCCGTATGGAGTTGGATATCCATGTGAGATTGATTAGATAGTATCATGACCTAGACAGCGTTCTACCACCGATGCTGCAGCGTAGGCTGGACGTACCCACGCTCTCGTGCCCCTATACCGGGTGCGGGTTGTGACACATTTTTAGTGGTGGCCTATGCAGGTCAGACTTCGCAAGTCGTGCGATATCGTGGTAGTGCGACGTATTAGTTATACTACTGCGTGCCTGCTATAGAATATAGGACATAGGATATTAGTATACTCGATCACAAAATTCTTGAGAGATTCCTGGGATGACCCCTTGAGAATCTTATTACAATTTCTAATTTTAATCCTTCGCCCTTGTTTCCGTCCGTCCTCACTCGTTGATATTGAGTTTGATTCTTGTTGACCAGTTGTTAAATTTAATTTATGGTATCGTTGTTGAGTTAATTTTATATAAAGATGAATTTTACGGGCTAAAATTTACGGTATCATCTGATGACATATGTTGATGAGGACAGTGAGAAAGGTAAAACATCTACTTTAGTTATGGAACCTAGAGTTTATCGCAGCCATATTAGCTGTCGTGACGAGAACGTAGGAACCTGACTTGGATATACATACTGTAGTTATGAAACTTAGAGTCTCTCGCAGCCATACCGGTTGGCATGGCGAGGATTCTAGATGACATGATTATAGAGTTGCATACCTTAGTTACAGAACCTGTCGTTTATCACATCTATGCTTACTGGCGTGGCGAGGATTCTGAGTGTCATGATTTCGGACAGACGTGTATGATTATCAGGTTGTATCTTAAATTGGTTTTTAAAGTCTCATCTCAATACTTATTTATGTTATTATGTCTGTGTCTTGAGTATTAGTATTGACTGAGTGTTGCTTGTGAGTTTGTAAGTATTTCCTAGTTGGACATGTGAGCAGTAGGCATTAATCTAGAGTTAACCCATAGCATAGTATCTTATAGCAATAGCTCTAGGATAGGTGTCATTATAGTACTATAAGTAGAAGGAGAGTAAAGAGTATCAGTGATGGTTCCAAGAGTTAGTATCAGAGCCAGCATACCCGTCCTGGCTAGTCATGAATTTATGTAATTGGATGATCTATGTAAACAATTAAGTATCAAGGAATTGTGTTAAAGATTAATGGAGCATGATGTTCAATTTGATGATTGATACTTGGGTGTGTTAAGAATAAAGAAATGTATATGCATAAAGGGTTTTAATGAGATGTCATGAGTAGAGAAATATCAGGATTGGTAATGAAAGTGATGAAGCGTATCACAGATTAGTTTAACAGGCTGTAAGAGATTAAAGGGAAATATATATACATCAGTCGAGATGAGGAACCATATACTTTCCCATGAGAGTAAAGTGAAACATAGGTGTTATAGAAGGTACAAGTAATCGTGAGTTCTAATAAATTTGATGAGATGATCCAATAATGAAGCTAGTATTATCATACCAAGGGTACTAATGATTCTATATCAAGGATTAGTTGAGCAAGGTGCTAATAGTGAGTGCCTTGTATGATAATGTTAAATTAGTATATCAGTTAATATAGATAGAAACTCATTGGAGAAAATACGTGTGATGATAACTGTTTGATAATAAACGAAAGAAATGAAATTAGATTTATACGAAACCCTTTCTTTGGTTTACAAACAAGAAAAAGAAGTACAATTAATCCTATACGAGGATATTAAGTACAAAAAATTTGATTCTGGGGAAATATTGCTATAGGAGTCTGATCTGCGGTCGATCACTTTGTCCCTTGGACCACACGATGACGAAGAAGTGCTGTAGAAGACGAAAAAGAAGCTTCAAAGACTGCAGGAGGGATTAAACTCTCATTACCAAAGTAGTCAATCAATACTCTCTGTATGTGCTCTCTTGATCTTGACCTCTGCCTCTGACTGACTTTTTCTCGACCTTGGATCTCCTTGACCGGAGGTCTCTATTTATATGGTTCAGTGACAGTCGGCGTAAAAACTGAACAGCGGAGAGAGCTGCACCTTTTACGCGGCGGTTATAATAACTGTTACCTACGTATGAATGATCTCCTGAATTGGTGTATGATGCGTGTTCCATTATAAGGTAAAGCATATAATCGCTCATCGAAGATCACGGCATGCAAGCCACGTAGGTAACTGCCCCTCGCGTAGAGATGGTTGGCATAAAAGCCAAATAACTGTCTCGTTGGCGTAAGAGCCAAATAGTTATTCTGATGGCGTAAAATCCAGGTAGGCGTAGAAGCCGAATAGTTGTCAAGTTGGCGTAGAAGCCAAATAGCTTTCATATTGGCGTAGAAGCTAGGTAGCTGTTATATTGGCGTAGAAGCCGAGTAGTTGTTTTGTTGGCGTAGAAGCCAAGTTCTGCGTAAAGCTTGATGCTGCATGGATAGGTAGCCAGCGTAAAGATAGCCGATTATCCTTCCTTGACTGAGGTCTTGAGCGTATTCTAGGCCAAATAGCCTTATCATGCATTTTTACAAATATAGCCTGAGTTGGCGTATTTCGAGGAGATAGCATACGGCGTACTCCTATAGCTGAAAATAGCCTATTTGGCGTAATGTGTAGGGATGGTGATGTGGACGTATTAGCCCTAATTATAGCTCACCCAGTTATTAAAGGTAGAACCAAATCTCGTGCATTAAATGCAGAGATCTGCCCCCATCTCGTGCATTAACTGCAGAGACGTGCCTCGAGTTCTGTACGAAGAGCAGCTTTTGACGTGGCGGTTGGTTTTGTCTCATCCTGAGCGTAAAAGCTCATGTCCGCCTATGTAAAATAGGCAGCATATTTCTTGAATGAGTAAACGACGTCTTATATCAAGGCTTTGTCACTAAACGACAGTCTAGGGTTCTGTGTAAAATTATTATTACAGCCGTCCTCTTGATAGTCATGCAGTACTCTTTGTCAGGAGTCAGGTTTACTGCTTCGTCTGACAGGTTCATTCGAGGAATACAAAGAGTTCCTTGTACAACTTCTCGCTGCATTAAAAGCAGATAGGTTTTATGCCGAAGTGGCGATGTAGCAACCTTTTAACGCCAAAACAGTCTAGAAATACTGTATTACATGGGTTGTTCTGGAGCTATATTTTACGCTGAAATAGCGTTAAAGTTCTGTTGTACGCCTATGACTCTGAAGTTATATTTTACGCTACCCGGTGCATGTTGGATTTTACGCGTATGATTTTCCAGCATATTTTTCATGCTTCTACAAGACCCCCTTCAAAGTTTTCAAATTCCTCATAATTTAAAATACTTTGAATGAAGCATGAAATGGTCAAGTTTGACTCGTTCCACGAGGCTAATTTTTCGATAAATATTTAGGAATTTGTTGGGATTTGATGTGATCTCCTCTGCCTATATAAAGGCTAATGGGTTAACCTGTTCTTCCCATACTTCCTTGACCACAAAGAGATGGTTGCCGATGTTCGTCTTGCTGAATTGAGGAAGAAGAAGATCATGTTCTTCCAACATGTAAGGAGCCGTAAAAAGAGGCATCTTCGAGCAAATGTCCTCTGCAATGATGGATCATGGAAGGATATCATAGCTTCCTTTGCTCGGGATGATCAGCAATTTCATATGGCAATTCGTCCAGGAGAGAGGAAGGGTCGCATTAGACCACACAGCTTGCAAGTTGTATTTTTTTCCATCATGTCGGTGGACGAGGGTAGGCAGTTTGGCCCTGTCTTCCAATATTGTGTTGGGTCTGAATCCCTAACACAAATCTAGGGCATGCCTGCCATGGCGTATGGAGGATGGGTTTGCAAAATTGATACATGCCCAGTTGTGTATCCTTCCGCCATTAATCATTTTCTTGTTAATCGGCCGCGGGAGCCGATTAACTGCTGTAGAAGACGAAAAAGATTTACACCAATATGATAATCTGGCACAGCAGATTCTTGGTGTGATCTTAAGTGAAAAATGAGAAACCCTTTATAGAAAAAGGATTTCCATCATATGTAATCATGAAGATGAAAAACCCTTTGTAGACTGGATTTCCATCATATATAATCATGATTAATAGATTTGTCTTCTTTTACGCTTCTGATGATTTGCCATATTTGCTGTGAAGAAGTCTGAATATGTGCAGCTTCAGCACGTCTGAATAACTTTATGCTGACTCTGATAAAAGAGTATATGATCTTGTCCCGTCTTTTACGCGTAACTGAAGATGCATAGCAAGCTTCTTAGCATTAAGTCATCTTTGAAGATTCAAACTGTCATGCTATTTTGGATGAAGAGTCGCGTAGAATTTCTGAACTGTCACTTCTTTTGATACGAAGAAATTTTGTTCAGACTATCATCTTCAAGAATGGTTTCCCGAAAATCCCTTAAAAATAAGGTGAGAAAAGATCGTCGAACAGGACATACTTGAACTTTTGAGAAAGATTCCGGCTAGACTTCGGATGAACTTCCAATCGACCCAAGAAGAAGAGTCATCTTCAATGCTGAACTCTGTATGTTTTGGGCACTTTGAAATATTTTGTAGTCAAGAAGGAGCATTTCCTGCATAAACCCATGCAATTGGCCATCTGTAGCTTTCGAGCGAAGAATCGTAGATTTGTAGCCTATGAGCGTAAAACCGTAGGTTTGTAGCCTCTGAGCGTAAAAGCTCCTGAGCGTAAAAGCATCTGAGCATAAAATCATAAATTTATAGCCTCTATGCATAAAACCGTAGATTTATAGCCGCTCGAGCATAAAAGCTCCTGAGCGTAAAATCGTAGATTTGCTCTGCGCGTAAATTCTGGATCCACTGACTGTCCGTCTTCTTTTTTTAAATGATAGGCTGACGTGGTCCCAAATTATAACCGAATATTAAATATCGTATTTTGTTAGGAATTCAAAGAGTTATCCGTACTCTATAAATAGCCCAAGGTTCTGAGAGAGAAAACTTTTATCTGTCTTCACAAAACCCTAACTTTTCAAGAATCCTTTCTTCTTCGTCTCTTTCTTGAGAACTCAGAATCGCCATGGCACCTAAACAGGCTTCCACTACTAAAGAAAAGAAGGCCTCTTCCTCTTTTTGCTCTGCTGCTCCAGCACGAGCAACACCCATTAGGCTGAACGAGCCTCGATCGGAACGCAGCGCTCCACCGTCGAGCTGTGCTCCGGACGTCACAGGTAAAAAGACTCCGAGGGGAATAGAGGACTTTCCGCACATGTTGTACGTGTATGCGAACCAATACGCCCATATTTTTAATGTGTCAGCATAAAACCATCTTTTTGCAGTCTGGTGTAAAAAGCTCAGACTGTCAAAATTTGGCGTATACTACAAACTTTGAGTTTTACGCGCTGGATGTCAATTTCGGCGTACAAACTCGAATTTTGGTGGTCTAGCGTAAAAGCTCAGACTGTTAGATTTTTGTGTATACTGTCAACCTTGAATTTTATGCCTCGGAAATAGGTTCCAGCGTAAAAGCTCAAGTTTTTTGCAGTCTTGGCGTAAAAGCACAGACTAATAATCTTTGGCGTAAACTGTAAGAGTGTATCGTCTAGTGTAGAAACTGACTTATTCTCTTATATTTTGTAGTAGACTTGCAGATCCCTCTATTAGCTGAGGTGATGGGCTCCGCTACCAGGATGCTGAACTCAAACTATTTAGAGGACTTATCGCATGTGACATTCCCTATTTCTGGAGCCAGTTACCCTGAAGAAAGGGGAACCCTGATATCATCCCAAGGAGAATGCATGCTGCTGAGTATGATCAGTGGAGAGCCCCTGACATACATCAATGGGACGGAGTATAAGAAACCGGGTTTCTTATTCGGGGATGTTATTGACAAGCAATCCCAGACCAAGCCCAAGAAGGAGGACTGAGTGTTCACTGCTGAGGGCACGGTGATGTATCTGCCGAAGATGCCCAGGGATTACCCTATCTCGGCCTTCTTTCATGCCACACATCCTAGAAAGATGATGTGGGTGCTGACTCCCGATCTTCACGGCCGACCGGGAAAGATTTTATACAATAAGGGAGGCGACCGGGGGGCCTATATGAGCCGTCCTTCGGGCCCTGTTATTCCCTTTAGGGGATTACTACCGGGTAGTGTCCCGAGTGAGGATACTTCGCTGGTCCAGCCGGTTCAGATATCGACCTTCTACAATAACTTCATGGGGCAGGAAGGAATGTACCTCAAAGTTAACCCTCGGACCAGTGGATGGCTTAGTCCGGGGAATCTTCTATGGGCCAGTTTGACTGCCTGGGCCCTGAAGCATTTCCAGGTGGAGATGGAAAATATTGGCTTGTTCGCGGCTGTGAGTGCCATAAGTGTTGGGTTGCCTGTCAACCCTAATTTGTTCTTAGCGTTGATGGAGCGATACAATTCGCTCACTGGGACTTTTTCTACTCCGCTGGGTGAGTTGGGCTTAGCCCTTCATGAGATGGCAGAGATTTCAAGACTGCCAATGGGGGACGCTCCTTATGAAGAGTATGTTCCCACAAATAGGGAGTTGAGGGATACAAACCCTCGGGCAGTGGCAGTGTATCAGGAGCTGATGTGCCACTACCTTGCCTGCACCACTTTCTACAAAGAGCCTTCTGATTTGGCTCATATTAAAAAGTGGGCAACCTATCTCTTCTTCCACCAAGCCAGAAATGTTAAGCCGGACAAGGTGGTAGATAGCCGAGATAGGCCCTTAAACTTCCTGAGCATGCTCAATGCTGATACGGTCGATGATCTCATCGAAGACGCAGGGGCTCCGGATTATGTTCTCGATGAGGAGATCGGGGGTTATCCTGCAGGCATAAAAGCCTTCAGCTATATGAGGCATTGTCGCAAGCCTCTGTCAAGGGAAGCTCAATTGGCTGGCTTTCTCTCCGTCTGGCTACGCCGATGGGTAGTACCGAGCATCGCGTCTGCGGATCACATCCATCGCAATACCTTATGGTCCGCAGTACATTTGGTGTTCGAAGCGAGACTGGGCCTGCTTCCTGCTATGGTATGTAGAATACAAGCAGGTCTGAGGGCCCTTACTGATGGGCTTCTCGCTGATGAGACGCAGCGTAAAATCTTTCCTAGGATGGAATTATCCTTCTTGTACCTGATGGGATGGTTGATCCTCCATAACATCAGGGTGATGTCTTCCGGTTCCGCCAGCGGTTCAGAAAATAACTTCTTGTTGAATTATAAGAATTCCTCTTGAAACGTGGTGACCGTCACAGATTGCCGGCGGGCGTTAAACGTTGCCCACAGCTGGAAGCTCTTCTGCATCGTCCCCCATGTACATATCAATCAACAGGGAACAAAACTTAAGGATCAGGGACATAGAAGGACCATTCTTTTTCCTGAAGCCTTCTACTGGTTGGTCTGCATTAGACCTTCCCACTTACTGTACAGAAGTGAGGACCATTGCTTCTTGGAGCCCTATCTGCCCAGTCAGTTCGTCAGGCAGTTTGGGTACGACCAGTTGCATGTGGGGAATGCCATAACTAGCTTCAAGTCCAAAGGTGGACTTATTGGAGCCAGAAGGTGGCGGTACTTTATCATGGGCTGTACTGGTACAACTTTTACTGTGCCCGTGACTTCTCTCTCCATGGAGCTACGTATCCTTCATTCGTATGCGCAGTTCTATGCGTCCATCAATACCTTCCATCATGATTTTGACATGCATGGAAGTTTTAGGATGCCCTCCCATAGGTCTACTGGAAGGGAGAATGTTCCGTCTGTTTCCTCGGATGAGAATGAAGACACCACCGGGGCAGACAAAGTTTTGTTAACAATACCGAGAGGCGTAATAGTTCCGTCTGCAGAGCCTCTCGTTATCCCCCAGAAACGGAAGGCTTCCACTCCGAAAGAGCCTTCCCCTCGCAAGAAGAGGATTTCCAGAGGTCCAAAAAGGGCTTCCACCAGGGAGGCTGTCGTTTCCCCTATTGGAGATGATTCTTTAATCAGAGGTCCTTCGCCTTTTAGAGAGGGAACCTCCATAGTTCCGGCGGGCAGTGTCGGAGATTCTTTGCTCGAGATCGCTGCTGCTACTACTACTTCTGGTAGTGCTATGAGATCGCCTACAAGGCCGAGCATTTTAAGGATACCTTTAACCAAACAAATAATAGGAGTAACCCCTATTTCGTCTGTAAGTATTTCCAATAAGATTCCACCCGATGAGCCTTGAGTGGATCTTGGCGAAGACTGGGAAGAATATCCTCCAACGTCAGTTGGTGCAGCTTCTTCTCTAGGTATGACATCTTGCTTAGCATCATTAAGAAATAATTTAGCTATACAGGCTGTAGACGCGACATATATACCATCGATCATGGGTAAATGTTGTCCTTACGCCTCTTTTAGGAAAATTAACCCCAAATTGATATTAACTTTCTCTTGTCTTCTTTTCAGGCGAAGACATCTACGGGGAGGGCGGAGTTGACGACACTTTTGACTTTATCACATATCCGGCCGATGAAACGACGGCGTTTGATATCGAAGCGGCATGCTTTGAAGCTACCGATCCTTCATCCGTAACATTTTCGGGCGTCGTCCCGCCAACAGCAGTCCAGATATCGTCAGAGGAAGATGAGCCTATCATTGCGACTGCGCCTCCTTTGTTGAGTACGCCAGCAACTTCAACCATTACTGGTGTTCTTTTTTTTATAGCGCCATTTGTAGAGGCGACGGCCATGGCAACATCCTCCGCGGTCATTCCTGGAATGCAATTTCCCAGTATCGCAGCCACTCCCAGCGTGCATCCGGTCTTCGATATGCTGATTGAACAGTATACCAGCCTATTCTACCTCAGTTTGAAGGAGTTGATATCCATGGTGCTGGAGAAGAATATGGGTTTTGGTAATCTGCTAATGTACTCCCATCTTGCGATAGCGCCGATCAAAAATTTCAACGACGCTGGACGAGCTGATGCTCTGGAGCAAATAGTTAAAGGTTTAGAACAACCTATTAAAGAATATTTGCAATTATCTCGAAGCAACGTCGACGATATGATTCAGGCCGAGTACGACTCCTTGACGGCGAGGCTTGCTGAGCAGATGGAAGCTCTGAACAAATCCATCCAGACACAGCAGCAGGAGATGGATGCAGAGCAGGCCGTCTTGGAGGAAGTTATTCCTCAGGTAACCCGGTACGAGGCCGAACATGAGGGAAATAAAGCGAGGGTTCATAAATTGAAAGCTAAACTCGCTCAGGCAAAGGAGTGGGCTCTCGCTTCCTCGGCAGCTCGAGATGTATTGAAGGGCCGAATGAATAGAGCTCAGCAAAACTTGGCACATGCGGGTGTCATCCGTGCCAGTTTTGTACAGGCTCAGTCCGAACTATCCCTCCTGAGTGATGATGAGGCACGACTGGAGCGGGCTCGCGCTAACATCTTGGACTCCAAAAATGAGAGGATGGCCGTTCTGGCGCAGCAGATTCGTGATTTGACTGCTCCTCCCCAATGATGTACTTATTGCTTCTTTTTGTAACTTGCTCTTTCCGGAGATAATAAAGAGACTTTATCTGACTTTGGTGGATCCATCATTTTTGAATATAAATGATAGGCTAGGGTGAAAGTGATATCAGAGATAATATGGACGTTATATACTTTCGGTAAGCTTCAGCTGGACATATCTATTCAGAGGTTATATGGACATGATAGAATATGATCCAACTAAATTTGTATACAAAATACTATCAGAGGTAATATGGACGTGATATGTTTTGAAGTTCCAAATTAGTTAAACATATCTATTCAGAGGTCGTAATAACATGATAGAATATGATCCAACTAAATTTTGTACGTAGTATCGTCAGAATAAGATCTTCACCATACTCCGTTTAAACAAGGAAGATTAAGCAAAGTACTTATTCAGGAATTTGCCGTTGATATGAGCCATTATGAGATCTCCGTTAGGCTTGGCTAATCTGTAAGCGCCGTTTGAGAACGTCGTCTCAATCACATAAGGGCCCTCCCATTTGGGCTGGAATTTACCCTTACTCTTGTGCGTAATGATCATTGGCCTCTTCACAGCTAAAACTAGCTCACCAATTTTGAACACTCTTTCCTTCACTTTTTGATTAAAAGCTCTGGAGATGCGTGCCTGGTAGAATGCAATGCGCTGTTGAGTTTGAAGGCATTTCTCGTCTAATCCTTCTAGCTCTTAAAGCCGTAGTCGATCATTATTTTTCTGGGTCAACTCATAAGGCACTGCTATTCTGAGTGACAGAATTTGGATTTCAATAGAAATAACTGCTTCACTCCCGTCGACTAATGAGAATGGGGTACAACCCGTCGGTATTCTTACCGTTGTGCGGTATGCTCAGAGGCATTCTCCTAGCTTCTTATTCCAATCTCTCTTGTTCGAAAAGACAAACTTTTTTAAGAGTTTGATGATGGTTTTGTTGAAGGCTTCCGCCAAACCATTAGCAGCCGGATTATATGCCGTAGAGGCCATATTTTGTATTCGATTCTTATCGTAAAATCGGTGAAACGCTTGGCTAGTGAATTGGGGCCCGTTGTCATGAATTATCCTTCGGGGTATCCCAAAATGATAAATGACATGGTGCTTGATAAAGTTGATCACGTTGGATGTCTTTACCTCGACAAGGGGGACCGCCTCCGCCCATTTAGAGAAATAATTGGTGATAGCCAATATGAACCGATGTCCTCTTGAAGACGATGGGTAAATAGGACCAATAATATCCATGTCCCATGCTTCGAAGGGCCATGATGCAATAGTAGGATATAGATACTCGGAAGGCTGATGTATAAAATCCGCACGAACTTGATAGGCTTTGCACTGTCTTGCATACTTCATAGCATCTGCAATCATAGTAGGCCAGTAGTAGCCCATCCTCCTGATACGATCCTGTAACTTAGGACCAGGTTGATGTGCTCCACATATACCGTCGTGAGCTTCACGAATAACCTGCTTTGCATCATCATCGGAGAGATATCTTAACAGTAGTCCATCGTATGTCCTGCGATATAGACTTTGTGAGGACGCCTCAAAGTAGAAGCGTAATAATCGTCTTTTGATAGACACTGCTTCTTTCGGATCATCTGGTAAGATCCCGTATGCCACAAAATCTATAAAGGGACTTCTCTAGTCTCTCTTAGGAGGAACCGCGTTTATGGCATAGCTGCGTTCTATGTGAAAGTTATTTTTCACACAGAAAAGATCTCTGTTGAGAAGGATCACTGAGTTCTGCCTCCTTATAGTAATAGCTAGATTTACAGTTAGACTGGCCAAAGCATCAGCTTCCAAATTTTGAGATCGAGGCATATGTTCTAGGAAAAGTCCTTTAAAAGATATGGCTATCTTGATCGTTGCTTGGTGATAAGGAATGAGGTCTGGATTGCGGACTTCATATACTCCTCTGACCTGATTGACGATCAGCTGAGAATCACCAAAAGCTTCCAAGTATTCGACCTCCAATTCTTTAGCGACTTGAAGCCCGATTAGTAGAGCATTATACTCTGCTACATTATTAGAGCAGGGTTCGCTAAGAGAATATGCTCGATAGATAACGAGTTTATCAGGAGTTACCAGGACAATTCCTACTCCTGAAACCACGTTTTCCTTGGGACCAGTCCTGGAGGCGCCATCGAAGAATAGCTGCCATGCGTCACCTTCCATCACAGAATTATATTCTGTAACTTCGTCAGGGATGTCCTCGTATAGTTTGGAGGTTTCCAGAATCGGATGAGCAGCTAAGAAATTAGCCAAGGCCTGACCCTTTATGAACTTCTGAGGGACGTACAACATATCATACGGTGTTAATAACATCGCCCAAGTCGCGAGTCAGGAATTGAGGATGCTCGGCTTATTCATCAATATCCGAAGAGGATTGATTCTAGAGATGATGTGAATAGTTTGACCTGTGACATAATGTCGCATCTTCTGAACGGCAAATATTAGGGCCAAGCATTCTTTTTCCACTGGATTGTACCGGTGTTCAACTCCGACCATCATCCTGCTGAGGTAGTAGATAGCCTGTTCATGACCCTCATTGTTCTTCTGTACGAGGAGAGCCCCTAAAGAATGATCCATTGCTCGAACATACAGCAAAAATGGTTTTCCTATGACGGGAGGCACCAGAACTGGAGGATTAGTGAGGTAGCGTTTGATGTCATTAAATGCTTGCTGACAAGCTTCGTCCCATACGAACGACACACCTTTCTTCATAAGGCGGGAAAATGGTTGATATCTCCCAGAAAGGTTGGATATGAATCTCCTGATATAAGCTAGACGACCTTGAAATACTCTGAGTTCTCTCAGATTACGGGACGGTCGCATTTCGAGGATAGCCTTTACTTTATCAGGGTCAACTTAAATGCCTTTAGCGGTAATGACAAATCCTAAGAATTTGCCACTAGATACACTGGGGAAGGACTTTGTAGGGTTCATTTTGAGTTAATGTTGGCGCATCAACTCGAACACTATCTTCAAGTCATGTATGTGAGTACCCTTGAGACGACTTTTGACAGCGATGTCATCTATGTAGCATTCTACTATTTTGCATAGATGCTCATGGAATATGTTACTCATAGCTTGCTGATATGTAGCCCCGGCATTCTTCAATTCGAAGGGCATAACTATGTAGCAATATACCCCCAGTGGTGTACGGAAGGCAGTATGCTTTTCATCTTCAGGATCTATCTTAATCTGATTGTATCATGAAAATCCATCCATGAAAGACATATGCTTAAAACCGCAGGTATTGTCGATCATGATGTCGGTGATGGGAAGAGGGAACTCATCCTTGGGGCAGGTCGCATTGAGATCTTGAAAGTCGATACAAATACGAACTTTCCCACTTTTCTTTATGACTGGGACAACATTGGTGACCCAATCAGGATGTTGTTCTTCCCGGACGAATCCACAGGCTATCAACTTCTTGATTTCAGCTTCGATGGCATCCATCATATCCGGGCGGAACCGACGTTGGTGCTGCTTTACATGTTTTGAATTGGGCAGTATGTTGAGTTTATGGGTAGCCACTTTTGGATCAAGACCTGGCATATCCTTATAATTCCACGCGAAGACATCGATATACTCTTTTATCAGCTGGATCATTTCTTCCCTTTCTTCTTCGAAAAGATTGTTACTGATAAATATCGGCTTTGGTGAAAATTCATCCCCAACATCGACTTGGATAACTTTATCTTCAGTGGGTGGCTCTCTCTGCTCGAACCGAAGTTCCCATTGTGTATCCATTTGTTGTGCTCAGGAGTCATTTTCAAACAGTTCAGATTCTTGTTCGTCTGCTTCGGGAGAATCTGTCAATACCGTATTTACTGATAATGCTCGTTCGAGATCAGCATATGAGCCCGAGGATGGCAAATCATCCTGAGAAGAAGGAAAGGTGTCCTCACTTGACTCAGAAGTTGTAAGAGACGTGGTATACCCTAACCCAAAGTGAGTTCGTTGATAGTAAGGATAACCATGCAACAGCATTCGCCTTTCTTTTCCATAGTTGAGGCCTAGCTTTGACTTTAGATCATAACCCATGATTTGTATAATCTTCAAATCTTGTGGGCTATATCTGTGAACTTGCATTTTCCCAGCATCGGACTCGTGAAAATCTTTTTGTACAATCGGTCTACTCCGTATGTGACCGAAGACTATTGGATGCTGATTGCTACGAGTAGACGGGATAATAAAGATAGAATCTTCATGTGGCCTGTATGTTGTGATGACATTAGATGTTGACGCTACCTTCCACACATATGGGTGATAGGAGTCTATAGCTTCCAGGAATTTTTGTGCTATAGGCTCTATATCGTTATGAGGGGAGTAATCCTGATTCAAAAATTGAGCGTCAGAATACTGAAAAAGAGAATCTTTATTATCGTCAGAAACTATGTTCTCGGTTGTATTTACATCAGTCGGCTGCGTGCTGCGCCAAAGGTTGATGACCAAAGGTGGAGGCTTCTGGTTCAGAGTGATTACTAAGGGATCACTTCCTCCTCATGATTTGGTTTTTTCCAAGTGGATAGTCATGGGTTCCATGACTTTCGAACGGGTAGTCTGCCCTTTCACCTGGATTGACAGAGGTTGCTCAGCAGATGGTTCTCCTAGCTTCCGGGGGAATTCTTCCTATGTCTTGCATGATACCTCCTTCATGTAGTCTTGGGTGTGTAGCATGGCATCGGAATAGTAGGACTCAACTCCTTTGAACGGGTTGAGGTCAGCAAACTCTATTTTTACTGTTCCTTGGGCGTCTACATATTTGAAGCATTAATGTAGAGTGGAAGGAACAATGTTGTGCTCGTAGATCCATGGTCTGCCCAACAAAATGTTGTAAGATACCTCCGAATCAATGACGTAGCATGTAGCCACTGATCTAAGATCACCAATCTGGATCCTCAAACGAATCTTCTCCAACGGCTTACTTTTCCTGGCGTTGAAGCCCACGATTGTAGTAGAGGTGTAAGCCAGTTCGCTGGTAGGAATCCTCAATGGCCTGAGCAGACTATGAGGGATGATGCTGATCAATGATCCCGGATCTATGTGAATCCGGTCTACCTCCATGGAACCAACATATCCGGTGTAATAGAGGGGTCTGTCATGCTTGTTATGTTTCAACATCATGTCTTCTTGAGTGAAAGTGATATTAGGGACCACTTTCATTACGCTATGACATTGAGGACATGCCACAGGCTCTGCATCGGGGGACTTGATCTGGGTCAAGCATACATCCGCCTGCATTAAAGCTTCGCTCAAGGCTTGACGAGTGTCTTTGGATAGCCCGAGCAGCTCAAAAATGGACAATCTGGATGGAGTATTAGCCAATTGGGCCAGGATGTCAAAGTTATATGGCTTCTCCAAACCTTTGTTTTGAATATTCTTCAAAGGTTTATCAAAATAAACTTCTTTCTGTTTGCCTTTATCCGCTGAAGTTGGTCTAGAAGGACCTGCCTCTGGTATGACAGGTTCGGGTTCTGGAAGTTTGGCAGCTGAAGTGTCTGCCGTCGCTTCTTCCTGGTTTCCTCCATAGTCCTTGAGGTAGGCTTTTCCTGAACGGGTTCCAGTAGCCAAAGCTTCTTCTTCTGATGTCGAGGATATTGCAACCATATGGCATGGTTTATAATTTGAGTTCTTTCTGGACTTAGCCCTAGCAACTTGAGTCTCTTTCTCAATCTTTGACACCAGATCAGGATGAACCTACATAATCTCACCGCGCTGGGTAGTTAGGGGTATTAGGTCATGATTTTGACCCCTGGCCAGAGGAAGATTAACAATGTTCATCATCGTCTGAGGAATAGGTATAACACCATCCGGGACTTCTTGAGGGGGCAGATCACCGAATTGGAGAGAGATCATGTTGGCAGTGACTGTCTTCTCGCTATTGCGTAGAGTGATAGCCTTGGCGTCGATCAGCTCTTGAATTTTCCTCTTTAGTACATAACACGCCTTTGTAGGATGATGTATGTACCTGTGGAAAATATAGTACTTAGGATTATTGGTACTGCCGACTTCATTGGGCCTCTTCACCTCGGGGAAAGTGAGTTTGCCACTTTTGACTAGACAATCGAATATGCTCGGAATATCGTCGTCGTCAAAAGAATATTCTTCCTTAGGCCTACAAGTCCCAGGATTTGTCTGCGTAGTCCCAGGAGTATGTTGTCTGGACGTGTTGATCGCCAGAGCTTCTTTTCCTTTAGAACCACGAGGATGGTCGCTATTGGAAGATGACCTTTTCCCTCTTTCAGAGGTAGAGATCATGATTCTATTATCGCGCGCCTTCCGACTGTTATCTTCAGTGGTTACTGCTGAGATGATAAACGAGGGCCAATCATGGAACTGATATGGTCCTGTGAACATCGAGATCAGTGGAAGCAGGTTCTTCCTGCAAATGTCCACCAAGGCTGAATCTGGAACTCCGGGAGACATCTGCAAAATGGCCTGACGAAAATTTTCGATGAAGGTACGAACGTTCTCTTTCTCCTTCTGCTTCACTTTGATGAGTGAGGACATAGACATGTTCATCCCTCATTCGTAGAATCGAGCGAAGAACAGAGTCTTGAAATCTTCAAAGGAAGTAATGCAGTTGTCCGCAAGACTACGGTACCATTGATAAGCTACTCCTGACAGATAGCCCTTAAATACTCGAGTGAGCAGGGCGTCATTCCCTTGCAGCAACACCGTCATCATGTTGAAGTAGTTAATATACTGACTTGGTGACGTCTTTCTCTCAAACAAAACCATAGCCTGTGGTTTGTATTTCGGAGGAAAAGGGATCTCGTCCCAGATAGCTGGGTAAGGCTGGTTGATGCCCAACTTCTTGAGCTGGTCCTTATGCTTCACGGTATCAAATTGGGCTTTTAACTCCCGAACTGCCTGCATTGGATCTTCAGCTGGGAAAGGGATCGTAGAGAGGTGAGAGGTTGCTTGTATTATAACTCCAACAAGAGGCAATACATTCTCTGGGTTCAGAGGTGAAAGAGCCGTTGACTCTTGATTTGGAGCAAGCTCCTGGCTTGTGTTGGATGGTGGCATGTCCACCCCCACACGCAGTTGAGTTGGAGGAATTGATATTTAAACTATGGTAGCTGTATGTTGAGTCAGCATCATCTGGTGTATATTCTCCATCATGGAATGCATCTCTTTCAGCGATGTCTCCAATACAGCGATACATTGCTTAGTACTTCCTAATGGGGAAGCCTTTTCATGTTCATCTTCAATGGCATAAACTCCTATTTCTCTGGATGCCACCGAGGGATTGGTATAGATCTCTGTAGAGATTGAGTCTATACTTTCATCATCACTTCCAGGAAACTGACGACCCCCAGTGTCAGAATCGGAGGAATATAAAGCCGATTATCGTAACCTCGAGCGAGTATTTCGAAATACACCTGCTTCAATATTCTCCAGGAGTCTATCAAATCTTCTTTGGCTTGGAGTTCTAGAGGGGTGACGCCTTGAACTTGTCCTTCCTCTAGGAATGTGTGAAGCCATGTTCACTGATGCGAATATAGGCTCTTCTTCTTGTAAGGGCACAGAGTAGTTCAACCGGTCGAAAACTGACCGTTTTGCCTTAGAGCAGCAATAGTTAACTACAACTTTATGACTATTACAACAGTGCTCCCTAGGGGATGTAATAGACATATTATAGGATCCCCTGTCTTTGCGCTTCTGGGTCAGGAAATCACGCAAGTCAGGAGGATTAACAAGAGGAGAAGAAGAAGGCTTATTTTGCCTTTTTACATCAGTAGGGGTACGGAGATTGGGAACCATAACTCTTTTCCTGCCATAAGAATACAGCAGTTCAGCCATGTGAGTAGCGTACGATCCGTCATCCGTATGAGGAACGTATGTTCCCGTGAACCGGGTCTTCTTTACGCTGAGGAATTTGTCCTAGCGTAATTTGGAGTTTTGCACAGGTTGGCGTAAAACCGCGAAAGTCCTCAATCGGCCGTCAGCATTCCACGTAATTTGAAGAGCGGATAACTTCTTCTCTTGATGGCGTAAAACTAGAGAGGTCGGGAAATCCGCCACTTGTTTTCCCTTGTGATGATTGCAGGGACCATCTGCCTCCTTATATGCAAGAGATGTATTTTTATGCGCAGAGCGCGGAGTGGACTTCTGGATTGGCGTTAAGGCACTGCCAGAAGTTCTGTCTGCCACGTCACGGACGGGAGACAAAATTTTATGCACAGGGCGCGTAGTAGACTTCTGGATTGGCGCTAAGGCACTGCCAGAAGATTTGTCTGCCATATCACGGACGGAAGATAGAGTTTTACGTGCGGGGCATGGAGTAGACTTCTGGATTGGCGCTAAGGCACTGCCAGAAGCTTTGTCTGCCATGTCACAGACGCGAGACAGAGTTTTATGTGCGGGGCATGGAGGTTACGATGTTACAACCTCATTGGTCGGAGAGAGAGAGCCTTCAGGAAGGGTAGAGGATGTCTGGGGCATCCACACTTTACGCAACTTTCTGTTGTCTTGGACAGAGAGGGAACGAGAGCCACCCCCTGCGCGAAGCATGTCTTCATAAGCAGATTGGTCGAATTGGACGACCAGAGTCTTCTTCGTTGATCCAACGGATACAACATCGTGTTGAGAAATGGCTTTCTCGTCAGATAAGAAAGTAGTCTCTAGCAGAGTCGCCATATTGTGTTTGATAATAAACGAAAGAAATAAAATTAGGTTTATACGAAACCCTTTCTTTGGTTTACAAACAAGAAAAAGAAGTACAATTAATCCTATACGAGGATGTTAAGTACAAAAAATTTGATTCTGGGAAAATATTGCTATAGGAGTCTGATCTGCGGTCGATCACTTTATCCCTTGGACCACACGATGACGAAGAAGTACTGTAGAAGACGAAAAAGAAGCTTCAAAGACTGCAGGAGGGATTGAACTCTCGTTGCCAAAATAGTCAATCAATACTCTCTGTATGTGCTCTCTTGATCTTGACCTCTGCCTCTGACTGACTTTTTCTCGACCTTGGACCTCCTTGACCGGAGGTCTCTATTTATAGGGTTCAGTGACAGTCGGCGTAGAAACCGAACAACGGAGAGAGTTGCACCTTTTACGCGGTGGTTATAATAACTGTTATCCACGTATGAATGATCTCCTGAATTGGCGTGTGATACGTATCCCATTATGAGGTAATGCATATAATCACTCATCGAAGATCACGGCATGCAAGCCATGTAGGTAACTGCCCCTCGCGTAGAGATGGTTGGCATAAAAGCCAAATAACTGTCTCGTTGGCGTAAGAGCCAAATAGTTGTTCTGATGGCGTAAAATACAGGTAGGCGTAGAAGTCGAATAGTTGTCAAGTTGGCGTAGAAGCCAAATAGCTGTCATGTTGGCATAGAAGCCAGGTAGATGTCATATTGGCGTAGAAGCCGAGTAGTTGTTTTGTTGGCGTAGAAGTCAAGTTCTGCGTAAAGCTTGATGCTGCATGGATAGGTAGCCAGCATAAAGATAGCCGATTATCCTTCATTGACTGAGGTCTTGAGCGTATTCTAGGCCAAATAGCCTTATCATGCATCTTTATAAATATAGCCTGAGTTGGTATATTTCGAGGAGATAGCATACAGCGTACTCCTATAGCTGAAAATAGCCTGTTTGGCATAATATGCAGGGATGGTGATGTGGACGTATTAGCCTTAATTATAGCTCACCCAGTCATTAAAAGTAGAACCAAATCTCGTGCATTAAATGCAAAAATCTGCCCCCATCTCGCGCATTAACTGCAGAGACATGTCTCAAGTTATGTACGAAGAGCAGCTTTTGACGTGGCGGTTGGTTTCGTCTCATCCTGAGCGTAAAAGCTCATGTTTGCCTGTATAAAATAGGCAGCGTATTTCTTGAATGCGTAAACGACATCTTATATCCAGGCTTTGTCACTAAACGACAGTTTGGGGTTCTGTGTAGAATCATTATTACACCCATCCTCTTAATAGTCGTGCAGTACTCTTTGTCAGGAGTCAGGTTCACTGCTTCGTCTGACAGGTTCATTCGAGGAATACGAAGAGTTTCTCGTACAACTTCTCGCTGCATTAAAAGCAGATAGATTTTACGCTGAAGTGGCGATGTAGCAACCTTTTTATGCCAAAACAGTCTGGAAATACTGTATTATACGGGTTGTTCTGGAGCCATGTTTTACCCTAAAATAACGTTAAAGCTCTGCTGTACGCCCATGACTCTGAAGTCATATTTTACGCTATTCGGTACATGTTGGGTTTTACGCGTATGATTCCCCAGCATATTTTTCATGCTTCTACAATAACTTTGATCATTTGGAAGTAATAGTGCAAGTAATTCGGGCAGTACAAATTTTAGTACACAATTGAGACAATGGGTGTATTAAGTGCATCTTGAGTATTAGAGACCGTGAGCATTTATATGTATATTTGTGGGTTTAAATTTGAAGAGTGGAAATGAATTTCAATTTTTAAGAATTTTGAGGAGTTGAGATTCTATGTTATTGAATTTTGAGGATTCAAATTTGACTCAATAAACATAGTCAAAGCTATAAAGATTTTAGAAGTGATTAGATTTTTATTTCGATATTGAGTGTTTGACTTTTGAGAAAGTATATACCTCTTACTTTACATCATTCAAGAAGTACAATTTGATGATTTTATTTGGAGGATTAAATTTTTATGGTGGGTAAGGTATATGAGTGGATGAAGTGCATACGTAAGGATCTATTGACTTGGGCATGATTGAGATGGCACTGCAAACAGACTTGGGTGTCCATCTAGAGTTGTATTAGAGAGAACAATACTTAGTATGGTATGTTGCACTTGGTGTGCACTTGAGTGGTAAGAACAACTAGTATGAACAATTATAGTAGGAAAGAGAACTAGCAGTGGGTGTACTTGTAGTAGAACAGAGGTACCTAAAGGGATAGAGATATCAAACCTTGGATGCATCTTTGACCTATGCAATCACAACTAGGAATATTTCCAATCTATTATCTTGTTATCCTTATTCCTTCTGAATGTTGCTTCTTTAGAACTTTACTGTCCTTCCTTGATTATATCGCATTTATTGCCTTAATTGATTCTTTTGGATCTATCTTCAGGATGTCGCCGAAGACACGATCTATGAGAGTGGAAGCATCAGCTTTAGAGGGGTCTGCCACCTCTCCATCTGATGGACAGACATCCGTGGTTCCTCCTACATCTCCGATGCATGTGGGAGTATCTGCACTTTTCGGGGGTCCTCCTCCCCCACCTGTTCAGAGGATTGCCGCAGCTGTAACGGACAACCTTCCTCCTTCACCGACTCCGATTTTTGGAGGTGTGCCCATTGACGGGGCACATGTATTTACTTTGATCCAGGGCATGGTAGATGCCCAGAGAGTGACGACAGACGCTCAGCGAGTTCAAGCTGAGGCTCTGAGAGTGCAGGCAGAGGCACACCTAGCACAGACTGAACTGATAAGAAAGAGCATAGATAACGCTCACCAGATGGCGCTACAGGTAGTTGAGAGAGTTGTCCAGCAGTATCCTGGCCAGCAACAGCCAAGGATGTTTCAGTATAACCACCAGCAGTATCTAGGCCAGCAGCAGCTGAGGATGTTTCAGTATAACCCCCAGCAGTACCAGGCATCGGTTCGTGTTCAGCAGGATCAGCAGACTTGTCATTACTGTAAGAAGCCAGGTCATCTTAGGAAGAGCTGTAGAGCGAGGCTAGGACTTTGTTTGTACTGCGGCGCTACGGGACATCGAGTGAGGGATTGTCTTCGAGCTCCTTATCTTCCCGGCCAGCGCGCAGCTCCAAATTATAGAGGTCCAGTTAGGCCACCTATGGAACTGCAGATTGCTCAGCACCCGCGGAGGGAGCCACCCCAGCAGGGCAGACCATTTGCCATGACGGTCGAGGAGACCGATACTGCAGGTGACGTGTTAGCAGGTTTTGTTCTTTTCTTTCCTCATATCCTCTCTATTGATTGATTGATTGATTCCTTAGTACCGTAGTTGTATTCGTGATTTCCTTGTTAGAATGTAGTTAGTAGTACACCCTGACAGAGACTGCAATATCGTGACAAAACAGACCACAAACATGCATGTTTCCTCTAGATTATATGTTGTATGACTGTAGGTAAATTTTTCTTAGACCATGATCATTGGGGTTGGCCATAGCGAAGATCTATGAAGAGGTTATGACTTGACAAAAGAGACAAGATGATTAAAATTCAAGGATAAACATTAATTTAAATGAAGAGTTAAGAAATTAACATGGTATAATTGATGATTTATCAATTTTAGGAAGATTATGATATAAATTGGTTATTAAAATTTAGGAAAATTAGGGAGATTATCACTATATCTATTTGATTGCAAGATATGAATTTAAAATTTTATATTAGGAATGTTGCATTTGAAGATTCCATAAGTATCGCATGGTTGAGTATTTTGAGAAAAAAGGAAATCAAGGAATAAAATCATTAATGGATTAGTGTTTAAATTCAAACCTTCCGGATGACATTTAAAATTTTATAAATATATGTTGATTGGAATTAAATTGAAGGATTGGATTTATGGATTAGTATTTTTTTTATGGGATTTCTTAATGTGCATTGAGTGAATTTAAATTAGAAGATTGGATTTTAAATTTTGAGTATTTAATTATTAACTTAAAATTTTTGAGAAAATTGTGATAAAAATGGAATTTGATTTTATTTCGAGGATTTTCAGGAATACAATAATTAAGAATTTTGAAAATTGTGAAATGACAAGGTGGATTATTTTATGATTATGTGGGTTGATGAATTTAACTTTTGATGAAAAATAATATAACGAGTAAATACTACTATTGAGGATCTTAAATTTCGAGGACGAAATTTTTTTAAGGAGGGTAGACTTGTCACTACCACGTTCCAAAAACAGGGATATTTTTGACTTTTTATACATATTTAATATTACATGTATTTAATTTAAATAATTGCATGAGATGTGTATTTATAATATTATATATATACAGTGTTCATTAATGTTGAGCTGGTAGACTTGACCTAGAAGCCCACTAGATGAACACCTGACCGAATTATAGGGTTGTGTATTAATTTGTATTAATTAGAATTTAATTGTTTTGGATTGTGATTAATTACCGTGATTTTATTTAATTGTTGCGCCTTACCGTTGCTTCGATATTTGGAGCGCTACCCTATCTTTTGTCTTCCAACAAATTTCACAACCTTGCCCTAGACGTGTCCGCCTTCCATTCTGACCTTTTTGTAACTCATAATTATGCTCTCTTGTGCTCCATTTTAGCCGCATAATATTCGTCGCGGACGTTTATTTAATTTCTAAATAAAATCCGACTTTGTATCGTTGTGCGTTCCAATCGAAATTGGAGGCAATCTCGACCCATTTTTCGTGCAACCCAAATTAGGATAATATTCTGTTCTGAGTCTTCTTCACTAATGATATTTGTGTCCAAACCTAATTTTGGTCTCATGTACTCCTAATTAATTTTAGAACACCGCTTGCATTTATTTCTAATTAAATTGGGGATACCATTTTGACTAATCCCGTTTAATCCCAATTTAATCCAAGTGCCCCACTAATTAAGCCTATACCAAACACACAACACCCCCTCACCCTACAAAACACCAAACACCAAATCGTCCACCATTTTTTTATTATTTTATGTGTCTTGCAAATACCCAAATTTAAGGGGGCTAATTTACAAATGTTGCATTAGGTGTCAACACCCCATTGGTTCAAACCAATGGAGAAGCCCTAATATTGACTAGTCAACCCAACCCTCATCCTTGCATGAGTAAATCTCTCATGTCAAATCCTGACCACCCATTCAAAATGGGTACATCAACACCACTCATTTCTCACTCACCATCATATTTAATGTCACTTCACACACTCTTCCCAACCATGACCTAATCCCCAAACCTAGGGAAGCCCCCATCTTCTCCCCCTCACTCAACCGTAGCTTTTTATATTCCTTCATTTTTCCATTCTTCTTCTTCTTCTCTTCTTCTTCTTCTTCTTCCTTTCTTCATCTTCTCCTTCTTTTTTAAATTTAAAAGAAGAGGGAAATAAACCATCTTCCCTACCACTGTTCACCCGGCCTCCTCCGGTCACAATATTCGGCCGAGTCCAGAGCTCTGACCCCGCTCCACCTTCAACTCCGACATCAACCACCCACCTGTCCACAGCCCGGAGCTTCCCCACTCCTCCCTGCATCCTTCTCCGGACATCCGAGTCGACCCCAACCTCCTCCAGTCTTCAGTCGATCTCCGCCGGAGCACTCCCCTCGTTCCCCTCCGGCCTGAGTTCCCGAGCCATCACCACCGGCATCATCACCATCGACTCCCCGCCACGTTCATCATCCAGACCCGCCGACATCCTCCACCTGAACCCGACACCGACCACTGAACCAGCTCCCTCTCCTCTTCTCCGAGCAGCTCCCCCAACTCCGGCGAGCCATCCCCCTCAGCCGGCTTCCTTCTCTTCTCCTTCGACTACACCATCAGAATTAACACCACCACCACCGGCCAGAACAATCAACACCACCAGCCCCATCGACGAGGGCAGCCCCGCTCCTCCTCCATACTCTTCCTTCCCCAGCTCTTCCCTGCATTCCTCCGGCCTGGCGACCCGAAGCTCCACCATCACACCAGCCAACATCCCCTCCGGCCAGCTCTTCCCCGGCGGCCACCCGAAGCAGCAGCACCACCATCGTCACTGTGAGCATCCCTCTCCCTCTTCCCTCCTTCATTGGTTGAGGAATCAATTCATATAGTGTATATACGTATGTATTTAGTATATATTTAGTGTATATGTATTCATATATATATGTATGTATTGGTATGTGTATGATACGTATGTATATACATATATATATATATATATATATATATATATATATATAAAAAGTATATTTTCCATTAGTATATACGTATTAAATAAAATATGTTAGTAGGTGTATGTATTAATATATATACACATATATATACAAGAATACAGTATATGTTAGTAAATACATTTTGGTATATATATATATATATATATATATATATATGTATATATTCAGTATATATATATTCTTAAATAATGGTTATTATGTATAAATGTGTTATGCATATTTTTAACATATATATATATATATATATATATATATATTTCTATTTAGTGTATATACACTTATACATATTTTGTACGTAATTATTGGTATACATATATATACGTATTGTATATATCTCTCTCTATATATGTTATATTTATACAAAGTATTAATTTTTATTTAAAGTATATATATATATACACATATCTATTTTTCGTACCAAATAAATATTAATGTTTATGTTAGTAGTATATGTATAAAATATATATATAGGTACTAGGTAACCCGACTGTAAATACGGATACCCGTAACTACATATGACCTTGTGACCTTGTGAACTATTAGTGGACTGCCATACGTACATCGACGTACTGGCAAGACCCGTATCACCGACTGTCTGATTGCACAATAATCACAGACGCGACGCCCATGCAACTTGACGCACACTAACCCTAGTTGACCAGTATCATACCTAGCATAGCCCTGAGTCCAGTGTATTTATAAGGTGTGTTAGAGTAATGTCTGATGCAATGTTGTATTATTTTATGTTATGTCTATAGGACTGTTGGATCATCCAGACGATACCCTGGAACAGGACATTGGTATTACCAGCTAAGGACCCAAGGCGAGTACAATCTCTGATAATTTCCAATTATTTGATAATATCTATAATTTCAGTATCTAGAAATATTACATCTGATTCTTGACACTGTGCTACACGGACTAGTATATAGATTGAATCTGCAGTCATGAGCTATTACATTGATTATCGTATTAACATTGTACACGATATTGATATATAGACCTTGTACATTGCTCGTGTATCGTGATGTGTCGTGATTGGATCCACTGTACTAGTTGGGGGCGGGGAAAATATTAGTAGATTATGTGATCATACCCAACTCTACATGCATCATAGCTCACCACACATCTCACGTCGGGTACGGCCTGACCATTACATGCCTCATAGCTGTTATATATGATTAGCCTGACCTGTACTAGCATCATAGCTAACCAAATGGTTAGCCTGACCTTACATGAATCATAGTTAATCATATGTAACCAGCCTGATCTTGTCCTAAGCCGATTACATGATAGACTGATATTTCAAACACTTAGAATAGTTACAGTTCTCTATTTTAGATCATATACTACATCCCGTATATGATATTATACCTCGTTCTCTTCGTTTCATATATGCTCTGATTGTTTCATATTGTCTATATTGCCTGTCTTTTTACATTGACCGTCTCTTTATTTTGCCATTTGCATTTATTCACTGTCTTCTCTCAGTATATAGCATTATCTGTTTATTGTTTTATAGCCCTTATCAATTAAATGGAAATGTTATTTGAGATGTACTTTGCTCCTTCCTGACTGGAAAATATTTTTCAGACTATGCCTAGAGGACTGGTGTCCGACACTTATGGACCACATGGTGAGTAGCTGAGACTTGAACTTGGTAGTTCAGTTATGATTCCGGGAGGTTTAGCCAGAATCACTAGTTATCCAGTTAGTTTTTTTAGCATATTATTTTTGGTACCGGATTTGTCTCCGGCATACTCTCTGAGACTTGGATTATATTGTTGAGTTAGACTACTCCTATTTTTGACTTATATTGTATTTATCTTATTTCTTCGAGATCTTATCGTGCTGTAGTTATGTGATTGAGTATGTTTTTCATATTATATTGTGATTATCCGTGTCTCCGTATGGAGTTGGATATCCATGTGAGATTGATTAGATAGTATCATGACCTAGACAACGTTATACCACCGATGCTGTGGCGTAGGCTGGACGTACCCACGCTCTCGTGCCCCTATACCGGGTGTGGGTCGTGACATAATGTGCCCCAAGTATGAAATACGGCCAAGCCAAAACTCGTACTTGTTGTACTTGGCATATAACTTATGTTCTCTAAGGACTTGAAGAACTGCGCGAAGATGCTGCTCGTGCTCTGCTTCACTTCGACTGTAAACCAAGATACCATCGATGAACACAATCACGAACTTGTCCAGGTATGACATAAAAATATGATTCCTGAGATCCATAAATACTGCTGGCACATTGGTTGCTCTAAAGGGCATTACTAGAAACTCTCAATGTCCATATCTTGATCTGAATGCCATCTTGGGTATAATTTGCTCTCTGACTATGATATGATGATATCCCGACTATAAATCAATCTTAAAAAATACTGTTGCTCTATTAAGTTGATCGAACAAGTCATCGATCCTTGGCAAGGGATACTTGTTCATAATGGTTACTACGTTGAGGGTACGATAATTAGCACATAATCATGATGTTCCATCATTCTTCTTCACAAGTAGCATTGGGGCTCCCCAAGGTGATCCATTACCATGAATGAATCCTTTGGTTCTCAATTCTTTAATCATTCGGTACAAGACTTCCAACTCTAATGGTGCCATCCTGTAGACTCTCTGACACTGGTGCTATTCCTGGAAGTAGATCAATGGTAAACTCTATCTCTCTTTCTGGTGTCATGCTTGGAAGTTCTTCTGGGAACACATCTTGAAACTCACTGACCACTCTGGAGAATTATACTCCTTCTGCTACTGTCATTCTCATGATTGCTGACGGAGACTCTATCTCTTCTCTGGAAAATGAGAATTCTTCCACTCATGGGATATGAAGGATACCTTGCCATTATGAAAATCTATCATCGTATATTGGACACTGAACCAATCCATTCCTAGGAGGATGTCACAATCTACCATAGAAAACTCTATCAGTCTAGCAAAAAAATCTCTCCCACACACTACGATCTGACACGAGGTATAAACTCTTTCTACTCCCACAATACCATTACTAGTAAGTATATTGAGTCTTACTGATAATAATTCAGGTTCTAATCCAACTCGTGTTGCAAATCATGCAGACATAAAGGAATATGATATACCAGAATCAAACAATACTGAAGCAGAATAAAAGTTGACGAGAATTGTACCTTCCACCACCTCACCTGAAGCTAGCTGCTCTTCCACTGTGAATGTCATAGCCTAGCTGTAACGCTCCAGTCCCAAAATACGTAGGACTAGAAATATGTAACATGCTAGCTATGCATTCGACCAGACTCTGGTCCGACTCGAATACGTATAAGCTATATAATAAGGGTAAATAAATACTGAAATCTTTATGTCTCAAGCCACATAAAGAACAAAATATCAATAAAGAACTACATGTGCTAAAGTCGGCCTTCAGTAATACATAAGCTCGAATAGACTCGAGAAAGGAATATGAGTCTATAAACTAGGCTACATCAGCAGATTAATAGACAATAAGAATAAATAACCATAACTCTGGTAGAAATAATATAAGTACCTGACACCAATGCCTGCAAGACAAAGCAACACATATCAGCAACTCCAGGCAAGCTCCACAACGCTCTAAGCTGCAAAACTGGCAAGGGACCAGGTCCTCAGAGGGACGTAACAAGGTACAAGAAATAGCATGCCAAAGTAAAACAGTATAATGCCACATACTTAAGGGTAAACTAATGTAACCATCTAAGTGATATGCACGTGAGAGCATCACTAGTACTCAGGCTGAGACCACTACAAGCTCTGTGTCGGGGAGCCGGTAGCAGTAATATCACGTAATGGGCCAAGCTCTGGAACATAGACTATAGCACCGCAATAATAAAATATATATATATGTAATCAGCTTGTAGCCTGTGTGTCTCTCTCCACCCAATGTAATCACACGTCTCATGTCCACGATATCTCATGTCCATAACACGCAAGATCATGACATTTAGCTAGTACAACGAGTCATAATGATATCTATGTATATGCAAGACTTATGTCACGAATCCTTTAAGCCTATACAAAATCACCACGAATAATTCAGAAAAGATTCTGCCACATGAATAGTGTCAAGTGTCCTATGGTATGACGTACTTGGTAAAGCAAGCACAAAAAATATAGGATCGTGTTATCAACTCTCTAAGTGACATTACACGACTTCGGGTACGGCGTCGACACCCGAATCTTGTTCGGATGTTAAGCAACGTCTCACGGTCCTAGGTTAAACAGGAACATCACAAATATATATATATATATATATATATATATATATATATATATATATATATATATATATATATATATATATATATAGAGAGAGAGAGAGAGAGAGAGAGAAAGAACTCAAAAAATAATGTCACAAGATCTGTTGTAAGTTGGTAATGTACACTTGCCTGGGTTCTAAGCTCCATCAGTTGCTCTGATATAAGTAAAATCTCCAAGTACGCCTCTGGATGCTTAAACAAACATCACTAATGCTCTCAGAATACTTGAAATAGCTAGGATTGACTATCCATAAGTCCAATCTTGACGCAAGGGCAGAATTGACATTTTTTGGTTAAAGCGAGGTCCACATGTGGCCCACTTCGCACCATAAAATGTGCTAAAGATAAATTTCTCCAAATTTATCAAACTTAGTATCTACAAGTCTAGAACAATAACACGAACCCAATGGAACATCCAGAACTGGATTCCGATGAGCCGGTCACGAAATCGCCCGTCAAGTGGAACCGTGGGGGCCACGAAACGGGGTTTCGTCAACGTTCTCAAAATTGAACCAAACTTGGGTCACAGGACCAGCGTAACGCTACGAATCCGATAGCACAAGTTTTGTTGCAAAACGACAAGCACACGAAATTATGACTAGTGTCAGAACGGGCCGATACAGGATTTTTTGACGGATACACGTTGATTCTGGTGTGCATGCACATCCAAATCAACTATAGCAAAATCCTACATGTCCTTGTTGATGATATGCAACTTTTGGTGCAATTCGCACATGATGAAGTTGCTTCGTTTAGTGGGACGTACCCCATTTTGGAAAATTCTAATTTAGAAAATATTATCTTTTTTTCCAGGTTTTTGGAACAAAGGTTTGGTCAATAAAATCTATGAATTACACTCAACTATTTATACAAGCATGAAGGTGGTTATACCTTCTGTGAGTCGAAGAAAACGGTTCCTGAAATGGAGTTACGATGAGGGAGATACAAATCCGTGAAGTTGGGACCATGAAACTGTAAGAATAATTTTAGTTTAATCGCACAACTTGGAGGCCTATTTTTATCTATGATTCAATTGAATTAATGGCTGAAAATGGAGATGAGAGTAGATCTATATACTGAGATTGCGCTGGAGATTTTGGATCGTCGATCCAATGGTCAGATTGCTCAAAAACTACGTATAAAGTTGCTGTGACGAACGTAAAATTCTGACTTCATGATCACGTGCGTCACGACGGAATCGACTACCAAATGCAAAAATCATCCTCGGTGGACGTCATGGAGGATGACGGTGCTTCAGGGTCTCGCATGGGGACACGAGGGTCAGTGAGGCAGCTTTCTCGCGAAGTTGACACGGCTACTGCTGCTATTGTTGCGGCTGCTAGCAAAGCTTCCGTGCAGGCGGGCTCAAGCGTGCGGGGGGCTAGCCCGCGGGCGGCGGTTGAACTCGTCGACGGTGGCGCTAGGTTGTAGGCGATGATGGCGGTGGTGGTTTGATGGTAAAGGTGGCAGTGGCTTTAAAAAGAAGGGGGGTTTCAGTTTCCGAACTGAGGAGTAGGGGGTTACAATATGAACGGAGGGGTTTCCGGGTCTGGATATCGGTTTAGGTTTGAGTGAGTTACGGGTTCGGGTTTTAGGGTCGGGTTTGGGTGTAAGTGGATTATCGGATTTAGGTTTAAGATTAATATAATTAATATAACCACATATATATGTATATATAGCCATAAAAATAGGTTTGAAACCCAAATAATTTCCAAAAAAATTCTATAATACTTAATAATAGTTTTACACCCAATAATTATAATTTTTTGTGTAATATTTATATTTAATTAAATTCATATAAATAACTATCCTTTAATATTATATTATCTAATTAAATAAAATTAATAAAAATTCTCTATTAAATACATAATACCAATAAAATTTAAATTTTTAAAAAATAGGGGGTTACAATCTACCCAACTTATAAATTTTTTTTTCTCGAAATTAAAAATAAATATGGTAAACAAATTTAGTTAAGCAAGGTCGCACTTGTTTATCAAAAGATGGGGGACGCATTTACCAAATGGAGTCCTATTTTGATGTCACATTCTAAGAATAAGCGTACGCTTAATCAAGCTCTACCCAACTTATAAGAATAAAGTTGGCCGCAGGAACTATAGTCATGATCATAATTCTAAGGGTTTTTAGAAAGTATAACTTCAAGGAGGGATACCAGATGGTGAAAATTTTGTGACCATTGTCACAGCCTATCAAAGGAAATCTAGGTACGACTATGGAGTTAATGAGTCAATACTCTATAAAGAAATTTTACCAGTTCTTCTTGCTTCTAATTAGGTCATGAGTCTACAAGACAGTAGGAAATATCACAGCCAAATACAACTAGGGTAAAATAGTACCGAGGAATACTTCATCACAAATCATGTCAAGGTGATTAACATTGTGTAGAGAGTTCAAGGGATCAACTTAATGCAACACCAGTGTCATGGACATTATTTGGCTTGAGTGGCATATAGGTATATCAGTAGTTAGGGTAATTGGGTTGCCGATGTACGATTTAATCTAATTGCAACAGAATTGAATATTTAAGTATAGGTTTTCTAGAAGAAGATATGCCGCAAATATTGTGGGATCTATATGGAGCATGAGAGTGCATACTTGGGAGTGACAACTGGTTCTTGTGTGTAGTATGTCCAGTTAGGCTCATAAATCTCAAAGTTGTCGGAAGAATTGAGTCGATGTTGCGTATTAAAATTGCCTGCAATGGGAAAGGATATCTGGGTGTCATTTGTGTGCATATATGCGTCACAAATGTTGTACGACTAAAACGAAGTATGAGAAGATGAGTTTGTGAGTGATAGTCATGTCATAGTTTGTAGAGTGACTAGTCTAGGTCATAAAGATGAAAATTGTTAGAAATAAAATGATAGTGTTGTGCTCCAAATATTCGAGCCACAACCAAGGTATTAAAGGATACAAAATTAAAGGGGTAATTCAATCTGTTTGGAATTAATCCTAATCAATACCAAATAAATTCAAATTTACCTTAAAATTTTGAAATAACCTTACACTAAAACCAGGGCTACGATCTACCCAACTTATAAAAATTTAAGTTGGTATCCAAAACTAAAGTCAGGGTCCTGATAACAAGATTTCTGGAAGGGCCTACTTCCTAACTAAAGATACAAGAAATCTAGAGTTTAATGGTCGTAATTAAAGATTCTCTAAGGGTACCTAAATACTATCAGGGTGCTATTGGTCAACATCTCTATAAGGAAAATTTCTACCAACCAATATTGCTCCTATATAGTTCATGACTTCAACAAAATATGAGAAAGGGTTTGGTCGGGTATAACTAGGGCAAGGTGGTATAGAGACTTTGATCACCGCATGGCATTGATGGCAAAGGGACTAATCGAGGGAATCACAAAGGAAGGAATCTACAGACCAAGAAAAGAAAATTTTAGGGAGTATGGTCACAGGATTGAATAAGGTATGATTAGACAAGTATCTGGAGAATCAATCACAGTGACTAAATCAGGGAATATAAAAGAACTGATACCTACAGTGAGACAGATATTAACACCATGAAGAAGGTACTAACTAAAAGATTAATTTGCTACTAGGGCACGACTGGAAAAGGAAGAAGGATCTACTCAGTTGTTATAATTAGAAGAATGTTTGTTGCAAAAGCACGAGGCTATATATGCAAAACAAGATAAGAATTTGATAGGAAGGATATGAATGCAGTAGAGGGAGTATTACAACTAATCCTTAAACTTAATACTATATTCATATAAGTTATATTCTATATAACCTCTCTTATACTATTGGCAACCTACTTCTGGCTATACGATCTTTACAACTTCGTCTTCCTCACATATTCCTAACTTAGTAGGTAAGGGTCTAAGCTAAGCATATACTTAAGTCTATTACTAATAACATACTATTTACTAAGGTCACTCTTCAATATTTGTCTAATCTTTAATTGGAAGGCCTACCCGTTTTTGGATAACTTACTCCATTCTATTATCTATCTTTCTGAACTGTTGTTCGTCTAGTCTCTGCCATTTAAAACCTTTCTTCCTTACGAGAATCTTTCGACTAGGCTACTACCCTATTACACAACATGATGTCATGGTTATCTTGAGTGAAAATTCTTCAAACTTAATAAGATGATAAGATTTCTAAAATCCAAAAATCCATAAGCTATGGTTACTTGAAAATAGGTTCTCATCATCTACTACTAAGGATAGGTCCAGCAATCTACCTATATATTTAGTCTAAACATATAGTCACCAATAATTTAAGGGGGTCATAAGATCTAGTTTTGATACTAAAAGTCATAAGACAACTAGAGATTTAACCACTATGGCCTGCTACATAAAGTTTTAATTTCTTAAGGTCGTAATATAATTCCTTGTATCACCATCATGAGCCACATATGATCCCTAGCATCTAGTTATGTATTCCATAAAGTATTCCAAACCATCTTTCTAACTTCTAATACTTCCAAATTACGGCTACCTTAAGCAAGGGTAAGATTTTATTAGTTCTAGGCCTTTGATACTATATTCAATTCTCATGCTAACAATCTATACTAGCTCTAGCATATAGGAATAACCTATCTACCTATCCTACTAAGGGTAACCATCTTCTCAAAAATTTATATCCAGCATGTCTTCTTCCGCCTTGACAATGATCTGCTTCTGGAGGAAACACCACGTACGAACATTCATCTCTCTGAAATAGGGAGAGATGATAAACAATAATAAGGATGTCGAGGGGAATAAAAGAGTACAATTATGAAGTCCAAGGACGATAATCAGATACTAAGAAAATTTTAAATCAGTTATGGATTGAGATACTAATACTGCTAATCCTGATTACAGGCTCGCTCGGTACTTGACTACACATAAGTCCAATTTGGACACAGGGGCAGACTTGACAGTTTTGGGTTAAAGCAGGGTCAACATGTAGCCCACTTCACACCGTAAAACGTGCCAAAGATAAATTTCTCTAAAATTGTCAAACTTAGTGTCTACGAGTTCAGAACGATAACACGAACCCAACGGAACGTCCAGAACTGGATTTCGATGAGCCGGTCATAAAATTGCCCGTCAAGTGGAATCGTGGGGCCCACAAAACGGGATTTCGTCAATGTTCTCAGAATTGAACCAAACTTGGATCACATGACTAGCGTAATGCTATGAATCTGATGGCACAAGTTTTATTGTGAAATAACAAGCACACACGAAATTATGACGAGTGTCAGAACGGACCGATACATAGTTTTTTGACGGATACGCGTTAATTCTGGTATGCACGCACATCCAAATCAACTTTCACAAAATCTCACACGTCCGTGTTGACGATACGCGCCTTTTGGTGCAATTCGCACACGACGAAGATGCTTCATTTAGTGGAACGTATCCCGTTTCAAAAAATTTAAAATTTAGAAAATATTATCTTTTTTTCTAGGTTTTTGGAACAAAGGTTTGGTCAATAAAATCTATGAATTACTCTCAACAATTTATACAAGCATGAATGTGGTTATACCTTTTGTGAGTCGCATAAAACGGTTCCTGAAACAGAGTTACGATGAGGGAGAAATAAATCCACGAAGTTGGCACCATGAAACTGTAAGAATAATTTTAGTTTAATCGCACAACTTGGCGGCATGTTTTGATCTATGATTCAATTGAATTAACGGCTGAAAATGGAGATGATTGAATATCTATATACAGGGATTGCGCTGGAGGTTTTGGATCGTCAATGCAATGGTCAGATTGCTCGAAAACTATGTGTAAAGTTGCTGCGACGAACGTGAAATTCTGACTTTATGATCACGCGCGTCACGACGGAATCGACTACCAAACGCATAAATCGTCCGCGGTGGGCGTCTGGAGGACGACGGTGCTTCAGGGGCTCGTGCGAGGACACGAGGGTCGGTGAGGCAGCTTTCTCGCGACGTCGACACGGCTACTGCTGCTACTGTTGCGGCTGCTAGCGAAGCTTCCGTGCGGGCGGGCTCAGGCGTGCGGCGGGGGGGGGGGGTAGCCGTGCGGGCGGCGGTTGAACTCGTCGATGGTGGCACTGGGTTGCAGGCGGTGATGGCGGTGGTGGTTTGATGGTGAAGGTGGTGGTGGCTTTAAAAAGAAGGGGGTTTCAGTTTTCGAACTGAGGAGTCGGGGGTTACAGTATGAACGGAGGGGTTTCCGGGTCTGGATATCGGTTTATGTTTGAGTGAATTACGGGTTCGGGTTTTAGGGTCGGGTTTGGGTGTAAGTGGGTTATCGGTTTTAGGTTTAAGATTAATATAATTAATATAACCACACATATATGTATATATAGCCATAAAAATAGGTTTGAAACCCAAATAATTTCCAGAAAAATTCTACAATACTTAATAATAGTTTTACACCTAATAATTATATTTTTTGTATAATATTTGTATTTAATTAAATTCACATAAATAGCTTTTCTTGAATATTATATTATCTAATTAACTAAAATTAATAAAAATTCTCCATTAAATACATAATACCAATAAAATTTAAATTTTAAAAAAATAAAGGGTTACACTGGCCTCGTCCTTTCGATGCTGGTCCTCGCTACTGCAGACCTCCTTAACTGGCTTTTACTTGAGCTTGGGCCTGCGGATACTGCTGTGGCCTCTGCTGCTGGAATACTTGAGATTGGGTCGACAAAGGCCTCTGAT
Organism: Iris macrosiphon; assembly: GCA_036927795.1. Taxonomy (NCBI): domain Eukaryota; kingdom Viridiplantae; phylum Streptophyta; class Magnoliopsida; order Asparagales; family Iridaceae; genus Iris; species Iris macrosiphon. The sequence continues at coordinate 319,677,695 of JAYESA010000004.1, forward strand.
CCTGGTGTTGCTGAACCGGTGCTGGAGCCTTATACTGGGTCTTACCGGGGAGGATGATGATGAACTAGCTCTGTTTGGGCAAGATTCCACTCTGTGGTCTGATGCTCAACAAGCTAAGCACAACCTATGTGCTCTGCGATACTCTAAAATTATGTGTCATGATTTTCTACAATAATAACATCCCACTGAAGGAGATGATCTCTGATGTTGAGTTCGAGTTGGGGCTGTTTGCTGAATGGAGGCTGTTGAAACTGGCATCCTCAGAGATCCGATAGTTAAAGCCCTAACTGTCGGGGCTGGTGTTGAATACTGGTTATAAGAACCACCTGAAGTATGGGTTCTCTTACGACCTCCAGTCATATATACTATTCTCTGGGAGGTATGCTCATGCCTTCTTGCTGCTCTTAACACAGCATCAAAAGTCTGGAACTCGTGTTGTTCCACTGCCAATATGATCTCCAGGTGAAGTCCCTGATGGAACCTCCTTGCTCTGTCTAATTCGGTCGCCACCAAGGTGAGAGCAAACCGACTAAGTCTCCAAAATTATGCCGCATAGCCGTCGAAAGTCCTTTTCAAGTTATTAAATCTTCGTTGCAGATCATAACGCGATATTGCATCAAAGTATCTGACCTGAAACCTTTCGCTGAATGTGGTCCAGGGGACATGTACTGTTAGTGAAACCATCTGTGCTGCCCACCAGTCTCGAGCTAGATCTAGCAACTGCAACCGAACCACCGAGACTTGCTCTTTAGCCGGAACTCTGACTGCCTCTAGAATAGCCTCAGTATCCTAAAGCCAAGCGTCTGATGCAATCACATCCTCGGTGCCATAGAAATACGAGATTTGGATGCGCTTGAAGTTGCTTGCCGAGTTGTTGGCATGATGTCTGTAAAACCCCTTCCTAAAAATCGTATATACCTTTTTTTATTTATTAATTATTAATTTAAATTATAGTAATTAGGGCTAAATAGGAGAAATAGATTTTTAATAATTTTTATTTTAGGTGTTCGGGCACTTAGAGGACTTATGGGACCATCAGAAATTTTTCGAAATTTATTTCATGTAGGAGACCCCTTGAGCAGTTGCTAGCCTTATGGTGTACATTATCCTAATATATATATATATATATATATATATATATATATATATATATATATATATATATAAGAAAGAAAGAAAAAGAAAAGAAAAGAAATTAATAATATAATAATAATCAATAAAGTAATAATATACTACTAGCAAACTACTATTCTTAGCAAACTATAAAGCAACTACCATTACTAGGCACAGCCAACTTATAGCAATCATAGCAAAATTCAATTCCCCCCCCCCCCCACGAGAAGCACAACGCCTCTTTTCTTTTTTTTTCTTTTCCCCACGGACCGCTTTCTCTTCCTATTCATATTCCTATCTGGAGATTTTAGGTTAGGGTTTTATGAAATTATATATATATATATATATATATATATATATATATATATATATATATATATATATATATATAATTTCATAAAACCCTAACCTAAAATCTCCAGACCCCCTCTTCTCATCTAGAGCCGCCACCGCAGCCAGAGAACCCCGCCAGGCCGTCCAAACCATCCCGACGACCCCGACCTCGCGCACTGCAGATTCCCACACGAGGAACCTTCGCTCCGGAGTGGTTTTCCGTCGACTCGCTCAACCAAACGCCGTTCCGTCTTCACCGGTATGCTCACCCCTTAACCCTCTTCCATATTTGTATAATAGCAGACCTCGAACAACGTGTACCCATAGGCGAAAATAGCGTCCAAGTTGGCACGAGCAGACCGAATTCTGGGATCGCAGAAAACTGCGGTGACCACCCATATTGCCGAGTTCGTATCTCCCACCACAGAGATCCGAATTCGGTAATTCTTTTTGTTATGTGTAGAACACTTGACCTAGTTTATTTTCTGTTAAATAACCTTAGATTATTAGCTGTTGTGGACAGAATTAAATTCATCACAAAACTCCGCGAACCCACTTTTTCCAGAATTCTAAAAGTTGTGAAACGGAGCGCGCCCCACCAAACGGGACCGCCCCGCCGTGTACCAAGTGTACCGAACGGTGCACGCAGCGTAACCGGACACGTAAAAATTTGTGGGAACTGATTCGGACGCGTGTGCGCACCAAAATCAGGCCGTATCCGCGGACACACCCCGTGTCGCAACTTTTGTGGAACTCGTGCGTATTTTGTGTACGCTTGTCAGATTACGACGAAACTTGCGCCACTGGAGCAATTCTGAGACGGTTGACCAAATCGTCAATTGGCGGGCCCCATAGTTGACTTTTTGGACAAAATTGTGTTCGGCTCATCGGAATTCATATTTGGACATACCGTTCGGTTCGTATTGACATCTAGAGTTGTTTGACCTATAGTTTGCCCCATTTAGAGACTGTTACCCTCGGTACACTTTTCGGTGCAAAGTGGGCCACACGTGGACCCCACTTTTACCCGAAATTATCATTTTGCCCCTGTGTCCAAATTGGACGAAAGGGATGTGCTTTTTAGCTATTTTGCTCATTCCGAAAATGTTGGTGATGTTTATTTCAGCATCCGGAGACGTTTGTTCAGAGTCCTTAGTTCCAGGTTCTGTGTCCTTGATATTTGGACGCGTACACTTTACAGATTTCTTGCCAGGCAAGTATACCTTGCTATTGTACTGTATTACATTCCATATGAGGCATGCATGTTTATTTTCTATTTATTTAGTTTATTTATTTTAACTGCTATATAAACTGTGCGTCCAAGGAAACTTGGGTGCAACGACGGTGTCGTCGTACTATATTTTTATTTATGTATATGCATTGGACCTACTTTATGAGACTACCCCATTTTTATGGGGTATTTATGTTTCATTGGCCATGACACTATTCTTACACGAGTGTGAGTCACATGTAGGACACGGACTTGCATACTCGGCTGGCCACTGGTAAGTATAGGTCGTGCGACGAATAGGGATAACTGCCAATAGAAACTTTGCATGCTAGTAGACCTGGCGGTTATTAGAGGTTTATCGTGTCATGGACATGACATGCTTAGAGCATCGGGTGGGGAGAACAACAAGTACAGCATTTGAGCTCCTTTGCACTTTTTTTCTATTGTGCGGCCGGATTCTCCGCTAGAGATACGGGCGGTGATGACCACTATATATTATATTATTATCAGGCGGGCCTCCGGCGTTCGAAACTCATCGTGCCTTTGTAGGCCCCTGGATCTCCAATAGAGAACCATGCCAAATCCCAGTTTTCAGCCAGATAGCTCACTTGTGGGGAAAGGTGTTCTTAACTGCATTCACATAGATGGTTAGACGACCCCAATGGATGTTTATATTTTAGTACTTTATTGGCATGTATTTTTTGTATCTTGTTACGTCCCTCTGAGGACCTGGTCCCTTTCCAGATATAGATGAGCAGGAGTACCCGCAGAAGTATGGACCTGGACCTGACGCTACCTATCAGTCTGAGGCGATCTTACATTCTGATTATATGTGATTTATTACAGCTGTTTAGAGATTTTAGTTGCTATTCTTTTTCGAGACATTTATTCTTATATTAGAGTTTATTCTCTTCTCTCTTTAGTAGTTTATTATAGTCGATTTGCAGTGGATTTATTTCCATCCGACTATCACACTTTGAGATTACTATTTGAGACTGCTTCTTTGATATTCAGTTATTGATTTCCATTATTTTATTATTTGTGCTGTGGAAGAGATATAGAACTGCGTGTGACTTGTTGTGACATATATTACCAATGTGGATTGGATATTCATGTACAGCGTACGTGTGTATATGGTTTCCATATATTAGAGTTCGTATACATACGGCTGGCGTGTTACGTATTCCTAGTCCTACGTATTTTGGGACTGGGGCATGACATATTTTTAGTGGTGGCCCATGCAGGTCGAGAATATATTGTCTCGGTTACGTAACTGTACCGAACAAGCCTGCGTATAGGAATAGAGTATAAGGATCTCATCCACGCTTGATTGAAATTCATCCTTCCTATTTAATACTTGCATCCTGTTTGATTTCTGTACTTTTTCTATTCGTTTCGTACATCACCTGCAGAAAGATGGATTTGCAAAATGGATGTACTGCCGCCGATAGCGACACAACTTCTGGAGTCAATGGTCAGACTCAAGGAGGGACCCCAACGATTCCTAGGCTTTCGGGGCCAGATGGACAGACTCACACTCCAGTTACATCTGATCTTCCTGCTTCACCTATTGGGAACCTTCCACCTGTCCCAGTACCGCAAGATGGCCAAGCGCAAATATTCTAATTCTTTCAGATGATGATACAGGAACAGAGGCAGCAGGCAGCCGAGCAGAGGCAAGAATTTTTGGCAGTACTGGAGAGGATGGCTGCACAGGCTACTGTACCAGCCCAAGCACTAGCTCCAGTACCTCGAGCTAGGGTTGGATCAGTAAAGGATTTTGTTCAGATGGGCCGAAGGCAGTACAAGGGCACTGAGAGCCCGGAGGAGACTACCAACTGGATCACTCACACGCAGAAGCTACTGGAGGCATCGTAGTTACCTACGGACCTATGGATGACGGGTGTACGGACGCTTCTAGAGGGTAATGCTCATCACTGGTGGAAATCCATGGAGCGCCAGTTGGGTACTTACCAGACTTGGGAGCAGTTCTTGGAGTGCTTTGAGGGAAAGTACTTCCCGGACACTGTCAGGGACACCTTGTATGATCAGTTTCTTCACTTGGAGCAGGAGAACCGAACAGTGGACGAGTATGATGCCGAGTTTAGTCGACTCAGCAAATATGGTGCTACTTTGATACCAAATGACTTGGCTAAGGCTAAGAGGTTTCATCGAGGACTGACCCAGGAGCTACAACATTATACAAGCTCGCAGTCCCGAGTCTCTTATGCTGAACTACTGACAGAGGCCAGATTTCAGGAAACCATTAGCAGAGGAAAGGGAGGTCAGCTGAGGACACAACAAGGATCAGCAAGAATACAGCAGGGACCAGCCAGGACGCAATATGGAGGACCTATCAGACATCCCTTGGCACAGCAGCATCAGCAACATCGAGCAGCACCGTACCAGAATCCGGGGAAGCCCTACTGCAATTACTGTGGGAGAATTGGACATATTTCAAAATATTGTCGGACCCGCTTGGGACAGTGTATGAGATGTGGCTCCGGACAACACATGGCGAGAGACTGCCCAATGCAGGCATCGACACTACCACCGCCAGCACAGAGACTAGCGCTTTCAGCACCGAAGCCAGCCCAGCAGATGACCGGACCGGGAGCACCCCGACCCCCAGCAGCAGGAGAATTTCAGAGAGGACCACCGCTACCTACCCAGGAGGAGCAGTATATGAGGACCGGACATGGACAGCCGCAGAGGAACGGGCGAGCTTTTGTATTGGAGGTAGATGACATGGATCATGAGGTGGATGTCATAGCAGGTATTACCTTTGCTTTTACTTTTCCTGCTGTGACATTATTTGATACGGGAGCCACCCACTCATTCATATCATCTAGTTTTATTGCCAAACACAACATTGCTTCTACACCATTATCTAGTTGTGTTAGAATTCTTACCGGAGGAGGAGTTGTACCAGTTAGTCGAGTTTGTAGATCGGGCCCTATAGTAATACGTGACAGAGAGATGAACGCCCAACTATTAGTCCTTCCTATGCCATCTTTTGATATTATGCTTGGAATGGACTGGCTAAGCAAGTACCACGCTTTCTTCGATTGCTTTGGAGAAAGCATTCTTTTTAAGGTACCAGGCCAGCTTGAACTTGAGTTTGCCCGAGGATCCACAGAAATCCTTGATGGTATGCAGCTCGCAATGGACGATGTTGTCTATCATCCTATTATTTCAGAATTTCAAGACGTCTTTCCAGAGGATTTGCCAGGACTACCCCCAGACAGAGACGTAGAGTTTTCAATTGAACTAGCACCCGGAGCAGCACCTATAGCATCGCATGTTTACAGACTGGCGAAGAAGGAGATGAACGAGCTGAAGGCACAGTTAAAAGAGCTAGAGGAGAAAGGTTTCATCCGACCGAGTGCATCACCCTGGGGAGCACCAGTGCTGTTTGTACCCAAGAAGGATGGGTCAGTGCGTATGTGCATTGACTACATGGCCTTGAATGTAGTGACAGTGAAGAACAAATATCCATTGCCACGCATTGATGACCTGTTTGATCAACTCAGTGGAGCTAAGGTATTCTCGAAGATAGATTTGAGATCGGGATATCACCAAGTGAAGGTACGGAAGCAGGACATTCCGAAGACCACATTCAGAATAAGATATGGGCACTACGAGTTTTTGGTCATGCCATTTGGATTGACCAATGCTCCAGCGATCTTCATGGACTTGATGAATCGAGTCTTCCACCAGTACTTGGACCAGTTCGTGGTCGTCTTCATAGATGATATACTTGTCTATTCGAAGAGCCATGAGGAGCACGGGGAGCATCTGCGGATTATTCTAGAGACTTTGAGGAGAGAGCAGTTATATGCTAAACTCAGCAAATATGAGTTCTTCTTGGACAGAGTTTCATTTTTTGGACATGTTGTTACAGGAGATGGTATTTCTGTTGATCCATAGAAGATCTCAGCAGTTGAGACATGGCATGTTCCTAAATCAGCAGCAGAGGTGAGGAGTTTCCTTGGACTTACGGGATATTACCGACGGTTCATGGAAAACTTCTCAAGGATAGCGGCACCTATGTCTCGTTTGACTTGTAAGGACCAAGAATTTATATGGACCGACGAGTGTCAAGCCGCCTTTGAAGAGTTGAAGAAACGACTGACTACAGCACCAGTATTGACTATTCCGTCAGGATCAGGAGGTTATGTGATCTACAGTGACGCATCAGGGAAAGGCTTGGGATGCGTATTGATGTAGCATGGCAAGGTGATTGCATATGCATCTAGGCAGTTACGAGTGCATGAGAAGAATTATCCAACTCATGACTTGGAACTTGCAGCCGTTGTATTTGCTCTGAAGCTATGGAGATATTACTTATATGGGGAACGAGTAAAAAATCTATACAGACCACAAAAGCCTCAAGTACGTCTTCACGCAGAAGGAGCTAAATATAAGGCAACGTCGATGGCTCGAGTTGATGAAAGATTTTGAGATATAGCTACATTATCATCCAGGCAAGGCTAACGTGGTAGCAGACACGTTAAGCCGGAAGCCAGCAGCTTACTTCTTGACAGCATAGAGGGAACTATTGGAGGACTTGCAAGATCTTGGCATTGAAGTGATACTACCCGGAGCAGATGGGACACTAGTCAACTTGCAAGTACAATCATCATTGGTAGAGAGGATTAAGGCAGCCTTGCCTACAGACGCCAAATTTCGGAGACTGAAGGAAAGGACAGAGGCCGGAGAGCAGACAGGATTGTGCATTCATGGGGATGGGACATTACGATGTGGTGATCGTCTTTATGTTCCAAACGGAGAGATTCGACAGGAGTTGATGACAGAGGCTCATAGTTCGATTTATTCTATTCATCCTGGAGGCACCAAGATGTATCGTGACTTACGACAGCACTTTTGGTGGCATGGAATGAAGAGAGAGATAGCTCGCTTTGTAGCTAAATGTCTGGTATGTCAACAAGTGAAGGCGGAGCACCAGAGGACAGCAGGATTATTGCAACCACTTTCGATTCCAGAGTGAAAGTGGGAGCACATCACTATGGACTTCGTCACGAGTTTTCCCAAGAGTCCAAGTGGGAGAGATGCAGTGTGGGTAATAGTGGACCGACTCACCAAGTCAGCCCATTTTATACCTTTTAGAGTGGGTCAGTCTACAGAAGCTTTAGCTGACTTATATATGAGGCAGATCGTGAGATTGCATGGCATACCAGTCAGCATTGTATCGGACAGAGATTCGCGCTTCACATCGCACTTTTGGAGGAGCATGCAAGAGAGTCTTGGTACTCGTCTGAAGTTCAGTACATCTTACCACCCGCAGACAGATGGGCAGTCGGAGCGTACTATTCAGACCTTGGAGGATATATTGAGGGCTTGCATGTTAGACTTCGGAGGATCATGGGAGGACCACCTACATCTTGTAGAGTTTTCTTACAATAATAGCTATCAAGCGAGTATTCAGATGGCTCCGTTTGAAGCATTGTATGGAAGAAAATGTAGGTCTCCTGTGTGTTGGAGTGACGTGGGAAAACGTCAGATTCTGGGACCCGAGTTGGTGGTCAACACCGTAGAGACAGTCAAGAAGATTCAGGGATACTTGCGAGCAGCGCAAGACAGACAGAAGCAGTGGACAGACCTTCATCGTCGTCCCTTGGAGTTCAAAGAGGGCGATCACGTCTTCTAGAGGATATCACCGACCAGAGGCACCACCGGATTCGGAGGGCGCGGCAAGTTGAGTCCAAGGTATATTGGACCATTTGACGTGCTCGAGAGAATTGGAGAGGTGGCATATCGACTTGCGCTACCACCTTCACTGGAGGGAGTACATGACGTATTCCATGTGTCACAGCTCAGGCGATATGTGGCAGACAGCAGTCATGTTCTCGACCATTCAGAGATCACCATTGGGCCGAGCTTGTCATACCAAAAGCAACCCGTGGGAATCCTTGATCGTCGAGAGAAAGTGTTGAGGAACCAGTCTATTCCCTTGGTTCGCGTAGCATGGAGGCATGGCGCACCAGGAGATTCAACTTGGGAACGCGAGGACGACATGCGCAAGCATTTTCTGAACCTATTCGCAGACCAAGGTATGAATTTACATTATTAATTTATATCTTATACCATCATTGCATTCTATCGTGTCTTAATTTTAATTTCGAGGACGAAATTTTTACAAGTTGGGTAGAATGTAAAACCCCCTTCCTAAAAATCGTATATACCCTTTTTTATTTATTAATTATTAATTTAAATTATAGTAATTATGGCTAAATAGGAGAAATATATTTTTAATAATTTTTATTTTAGGTGTTCGGGCACTTAGAGGACTTATGGGACCATCAGGAATTTTTTAGAATTTATTTCATGTAGGAGACCCCTTGAGCAGTTGCTAGCCTTATGGTGTGCATTATCCTAATATATATATATATATATAT
>JAYESA010000004.1:320364935-320567435 GCA_036927795.1 Iris macrosiphon
ACGAACACGTGGTGTGCGGTTCGGAAAACCTCCTGAAACGCACACCAAACCAACTCAGAATTGGCCCAAAATTTACCCACGGGTCCTAAACGATGTCTAAATCCTAGAAAAAATACTAATGCGTCGATTCTAGGTCCGTGGAGGAAATGCGCACGCACTCAGAATCGGCGATGACGAAAACCCCAAATTCGTCCGAAATGCCCGTTTCTCCGCGACACGGCTTCCCGTGTCCGAACGGAGACACGCACTCACCCTCAAGACACCCGACAACGTCTATCTAGGTCCGTCTAACCTAGGACATCACCCAAAATTGGGCCAGATTCGGATTCCACCCAAAATTGACACAAAACCTAGTGTTAAAGTCCCTAAACTCAACCAAACTAGTTCCAACTTTCTCCCACAGGTAGTCTAAGGGTCTAGGAAGGTTCTAAACTATTAATTATACTACATAAAAGTAATTACAAGGGGGAAAATTAGGGTTTACCTCTTGGGAGTTGGAATCCCAAGCCAAAATCTCCAAAATGCTCCAAATCCACCAAACTAAGCTTCCAAGCTCCCAAATCTAGCTCCAACACCAAATCTAGGCTCTACCCACCTAGGTTGGGGAAGAATGCAAGGTTAGGATTAACAACCATGAAGAATAGAAGAAGAAAGAAGAGAAATGGGTGCTTACTTGAACTTGGGAAAAAGAATGGAAGAAGAAAGAGTGGAGAGAAGGAGAATGAAGAAGAAGTGAAGAAGAAGAAAAATGAAGAGGGGGGCTGCTGCGATGCACGGTCTGGGAGTGGAATTAGGCCGGCCACAATACACATAAAGTGTTACAAGTTAGCAAATGTCCAAAATGCCCTCCTGTAACTCAGTTTTGGGTTTTGGGTTTTGGGTTCTAAAAGCACTCAAACTAACTCCAAATCTCTCCAACTAACCCACTACAAATATAATAAATATTCTAAGCCCAAAATTAAGTCTCACAGGGGTGTGGGCTGGGTCGGACATGGGTCCACTAGGGTCTGACATGGGTCCAGGCTAGCCAAAATCCAAAAACAATCAATAAAAATATAATACAATCATTAATTAAATATAAATATAATTAAATATAAATAATACACAATTAACTAAATTAAAAAAAATATCCGGTTCTGGAAATTGGGTGGTGACAGGGTCGGCGGGATAGCGCGAGGGGCGCACGGTGGGGAATTGAGGGAGCGACGCCATGGGGGAGTGGGGGCACGGGAGAGGGGAGCGGGTGTTAGTGGTGGTGGTGGTGAATGTGGTGTTGGTGAAGGTGATGATGATGGCAGAGGGCTGAGCTAGGCGGGAGGGGGGGGGGGGCGAGCACGACAGGGGTCTGATTAACTACCACATTTCTTAAAAAGAAATATTTTGTCATTTTGTATTATTCTAAATATTGTGTTTATATTATATTTATATATATTGTGCATGTTATAAATATTGTAAAAAAAATTATTATTGGTTAGTTGATGTAAACCACCTAAAATTTTAATTTTAATTTTAATTATTTTTATTAAATCATTGAATTTCTTAGAGTATTTTCATAGTTAATTAGGAAATAAATTTTATTAATTTAATTATATAAATACTCATTTAGACTTATTCCACAAAATAATTTTTATTATTTTAGTGTCTTGTTAAAGGTGATAGATTTTCTAGAATTTATTCTATGTGCAAATGTTCTTTTTGAATTTTTATATAGTCTCGTCTATATATGTAAAATATATGTGAATGAATAATAATAATAGTAAAATTAATAAAAATAGTAATAGAAATAATAATAATAATAATAATAATAATAATAATAATAATAATAATAATAATAATAATAATAATAATAATAATAATAATAATAATAATAATGAAAAGAAGAACAAAAGAAAAAGAAAAGAAAAGAAAAAGAAAATAATAACTAAACCTAAAACCTTAACATAAAACCTAATTTATAAACTAACAAACCTAATCCTAATCCTAAAAAACCCACACCCACAGACCCCCTTAACCCGCAGACAACCCCTCCCTTCAACCGCTCTCCCCCTCTCCCTTATATATATATATATATATATATATATATATATATATATATATATATATATATATATATATATCAAACTAAACCCTAACCCTAACCCTAACCATCACCCACGCCTCCACCCGTCGGCCGTCGTCCGCTCGCCCGACGCCACCGACCCACCTCAGCCGCGCCGGCGACCGCCGTCGTCCGTCCGTCCGCGCGCGTAGTAGCGCACTCCCGAGTTTCCTACGTCACGGTATGATATTTCCCTCATCTTTGATTCTTTTTGCGAGCGGTTTATCCGTGTACGTTTACAAACTAACCCTCTAGGATTTTCTTCAAGCGAGATGAGTTTTCGTGTCCCGGATTGCTCAAAAAATCAACCAAAAGTTGGCCGAAAAACTGACCAAAAATAGTCTAGAATTTTAATCCAAATTCCCATGTTCATGTCTAATTTGCCATCAAACTGTTTAATATTTTCAAAATCTAATTGAAGGATTTTCTTCTCTATTTAACCGAGAATTTAACTGTTCTTTTACTTTATATTAATTTATTTTATTTGTTAAATTATTCGACATCCAAAACGACCAAAAACTTGGTAACTTAAAATTTAGATTTTGTGATACGGAGTACGTCCTGACAAACGGGACCGTCTCGTCGCGTACCAATTGCATCGAAAGGCGCATATGGTATATCCTGACGTGTGGGCTTTCGTCGAAGTTGATTCGGATGTGTGTGCGCGTCGAAATTAACCCGTATCCGTAAAAAGTTCCTGTATCACGACTTTTGCAAAACACCACCCCACTTTGTGTACGCTCGTCAGAATGCCACGAAACTTGCGCCATTGGATTCTTTGTATCACGTTGGTCCTGTGACCCATATTTCACGCAATTCTGAGATAGTTGACCAAGCCGTCTAATCGCGGGCCCCACAGTTTGACTTGAAGGGCGAATTTGTGATCGGCTCACTAGAATCTAAAATTGGACATACCGTTGAGTTTGTATCGACGTTTAGAATTTATTTGACCTATAATTTGTCCCATTTAGAGATCTTTACCTCTGACGCATAATTTGGTGCAAAGAGGACCACATGTGGACCCCGCTTTGACCTAAAATTACTGTTTTGCTCATGTGTCCAAATTGGACGAAAGGGTAGTATTTTCTAGCAATCTCGCTTAGTTTGGGAACGTTGGTAATGTTTATTTCAGCATCCGGAGACGTTCATTCTGATGCCATAGTTCTAATCCCTTGTGCTTGATGTCTGGACGCTTACACTTCGCAGCTTTCTTGCCAGGCAAGATACCTTGCCAAATTGCTTATAGTACTTTTGCATGCTTATCATATTTTTATATATTCATTATATATGTGTGTTTTTCCAGTCATAATTATATACTATATATGTTGACACACACTTGACACATAGTATCATGGGAGGGGAGGACAATCAGTAGGCGTAGGGGCTACCCACTCTGGTAAACCGTAGTAACTAGCACGCACTACGGTAGTTGTGTCGCGATGGTCGCTACCCTCGTGGTATGTTGATTGATGGTGTCACGATGGTCGCTACCCTCGCAGTATGATGGCTGATGACGTTCATGGATATGTGTGTGAGTTGTGAGATAGATAGAGTGTCCTACACCTACCCATACGTCGAAATATTGTCCTCATTATGCATTCATATAGATTGTCTAGTACAGCGTACTTATATATTTTTGTCTATTATGCATGTTTTACTGTATTCAATTGACATGCTTCTATGTATCTTGTTACGTCCCTCTGAGGACCTGGTCCCTTTCCAGGTGTAGATGATCATGAATATTTGCAGGAGCACGGATCATGACTTGCTACTCTATTCTCTTTCGAGAAGGTCTCTCTTCGAGTCTGATTGTTCATTAGATGTACTTATTTTTGTTCCTCTTATATTTTAGTTTGGTAGTGGATTTGTCTCCACCCAACTACTTGTTCTTATCAAGCATTTTATACTTGATTTAGTTATATAAGTTGATTGGTTATTTGATTCTATGGATGAGATCTAGTTATGCTGTAAACCCCCTGAATTTTCAAAATTTTAAAAACTGGATTTTTCACAATTTTCTGGAATTTTCTGGGATTTTTCTGTAAATTAAAAACAGGGTTTTAATTATTCAATGATTTTTAATTGATATTAAACAGTATTAAAATATTCTGAAAATAATATTTTTGGATGTAAAATGAAAAACTGGACTTAGGGTAATTTTTCTGGAATTTATCGGGCCCCGGACCTATTTTTAAATGCCTAAAAAGTATTTATTTATTTATTTAATTAATTAATTATTAATTAATTATTGATTTTATATTACTATTATTATTAATATTATTTATTTAATAATAACCCAGCCCAGCCCAGCCCAGCCCGCGGCCCGCTGGACCCGGCCCACCGGGCCCAGCCCCAACCCGGCCAAACCCTGCCCAGCGGGTCGGGTCGGATCGGATCCGCCACCCGACCCGCAAACCCGACCCGTCCCCACTCTCGTCCCCACGACTCCACCGCTGCCCGCGTCGTGCGCCGCCTCCGCCGCGCCCTCCGCCCGCTCCGGCAACTCACCCCCACGTCCACCGCCCTCTCCCCGCCTCTCTCGGCCCCCCAACAGCCTCCGGCCGCCTATTTAAACCCAGCCTCCTCCGATCTCCCCCACCGTGCAGCCCCCAGCCAACCACCACTCGCCGCCGCCGTGCCCCCAGCAGCGCCGCCACCGCCACGCCGTGCAGCGCCGCAGCCAGCGCCGCTCCCCGAGACACCGGACGCCGCCCCTCCTCCTCCTTCCCCGGCGAGCAGCACCAGCAGCAGCAGCACGAACCGCCTCCGGCCGCCGTGCTCGCCGCCGCCGCCTCCGCTCGAGTGCCGCGCCGCCTCGCCGCAGAGCTCCGGCCACCCTCCGCCGCAGCCCGGCCGCCCCAGCGCCGGCCTCCGGCGAAAGCCCTAACCCTAACCCTAATTCTCGAGTCCGTGTCCGACACGAATCGGACACGTGTCGGACACGATTTGGCCCTGGTTTTCGGGTCCCCTTCAGGTGCGTGTATCTTTTTATTCGTAGCTCCGTTTTTGATTCCGCAAATTACGTTGTGAAGCCTGTATGACCCTCTCGGTGTCCGGACAAACCGTTCGGGGCATCGCGTCCTGTGGTGATCGCACACCGCGATCCAAAAATAGGAAAAAACCAGACCCCGATTCACCCCGGAACTGGGTTCGCCCCGCCAAACGGGATGACTTGGTCGCGTGCGGTCTTCACAGATACGTGCGCCTCATCGATACGGACGTGTGGGATTTCGCGGAAGTCGATTTGGGTGTGCGTGCACACCGGAATCAACGCGTATCCGCGGACATCGTCCCGTATCCGTACTTTCTGGAATTCACCCTAACTTTGTGTACACATGTCGGATCGAGACGAAACTTACGCCATCGGACTCGTAGCGATACGCTGGTCCTGTGGGTCAAGTTTGGTTCAATTCTGAGAACGTTGACGAAATCGCGTGTCGTGGGCCCCACAGGCCCCGCTCGACGGGCGATTTTGTGTTCGGCTCATCGGAATCCAATTCTGAAAGTTCCGTTGGGTTCGTATCATCGTTTCTGACCTGTTGACACTGAGTTTGGTGAATTTGGAGACCGTTGACCCGAACGCGTTTTTCGGTGCAAGGCGGGCCCGTTTTGGCCCGAAACTGCCGTTTCTGCCCTTGTCTCCAAATTGGACCCAAGGACAGGCGTTTCTAGCTGATTGATATTTTCTAGATCTTATGGTGATGTTTGTTTCAGCAACCGGAGTACCGCCTACAATTTCCGCCGAAGTCAGAACCGCGAACATAGCCGGAACCACAGGCAAGTGTACCTCGCCAAAACTTGCAGCTTGCTACATAATTCTTGGACTTAGTTATACATCAGTGGCAAATAAAGCTTGCCAATTCTCAGATATTCTGGCTATAGTATTTACTTGATTTCTTGTAGATTCAAAAATAACTTGTTTAACTGCTCAACCCAGGACACCTGACACTTTGCATGTGACGGAATTGCCTGAGATATACCTGGTGATTCCGTATAGGTTACTTTTTCATGTCATTATAGTTTACATGCTTAGATTCTAGCCTGACTCATTGCATTAGTTCAAACTTGCGTGACTTGTACCTGATATATTCTGGAACTGTGACGTGAGATTACATGGGGTGGGGAGAGTATTACCATATCAAGGCTGATTATAATGTAAATAATGTTATCTGGAGGTGTCCTAGTCTCTGATACAGAGCTTTGGCACAAGTTCTGGCTCTTCGAGAAAATACTGCTATGGTTTCTTAGACACTGATCCTGTAGTAGTCTCAGCCTGAGTATGACTAAAACTCTCACTTGCATATCACTAGCTGGTTTACATAGTTACCCTGCTATTTATTTTATTGCTGCACTGCATATGTCTTGGCTTGTATTTTCTGTACCTTGTTATGTCCCCTGAGGACCTGAAATGGACTATGTCCCCAGGTGTAGCCGCAGAGATCTACCCCGAGGTGTACGGTACAGGAGCACTCCTTGGAGCAGAACCCGGAACCGAGGACGAGATAGTGGCCGAAGACTTCTCTTGAGCACCGGCTTCAGTTATACAGTATTTCCATTTCCAGCATTTTAAATTCCTGTCTTTTCTTAAATGTAACAGACTAATTCTCGGATTTGTTCCCGAGATAGCTTATTTGAGATTTCAGTATTTATTTCCATTGCATAATTTCTGGCTTTTAATCTGTGACTTTCTGTGGATGAGATTAGAAATACCTGAGACTTGTACTTAGTATTGCTAGACTACAGCTTAAGCATGCTCTGATGGATCCATTAAATTGGGTTGTCCATCGGTGCGTGCTGCTGGCCATTGCTCACGTACTCAGTCCCACGTCATTTTGGGACTGGGGCGTGACATGGTTTTTGTGGTGGCCCATGCAGGTCTACGACTAAATTGTTCGGTTTCAACTTAGGGACCGAACAGGCCTGCAATAAGATAGGATAAGTTTTTAGGATCTCATCCACTTGCTTGAATCGTTTTTGATATCTGTATCGTATTCGAACTAACTTGAACTTGCATCTTGCCTTGTTTCCTGTGCGCCTCTTATTGGGTATTTTGGATACAGGGAAATGGACCCACAAGAATGCACCGAGACTCCCGTCGGAACGCCACAAGCTACAGGTGTCACCTACGACGATGACGTCGAAGGAATCCCCACAACTCAACAGAGCCAGCAGGCAGGTCAACATACCTCCCGATTCCGGCGCGACGACATTCCACCTCCGTCGCAGTTCGTCCCACCAATGCCCGTGTTCCCACCAGGATAGCCGATCGACGGGCAGCAAATATTTCAGATGATCTACGCGATGATGCAAGCACAGCAACAAGTCCAACACGAGGCTCAGCGTTGCGAAACTAATTTCTTGAGGGACAGCATTGTGACTGCACTAGAGCAGGCCAACCTACCAGCTCGACGGCCAACTACAGGCTCAATCACTGACTTCCGCCAACTGAAGCCCCGCACTTTTTCTGAAAAAGAGGAGCCCACAGAAGTTCACGAGTGGCTCACCAACATTCGGCATCAACTTGAAGCAGCTGAACTTCCACGAGAACGCTGGATGACTGCCGTCCGAATGTAATTGACGGACAATGCCCATCACTGGTGGCTATCCGAGGAGATGCGACTCGGACCAGATCGAGTCACCTGGGAGGAGTTCTCCAGACTCTTCCAGGAAATGTACATTCCTGCCATCGCTCGATCAGAACTGCGAGACAAATTCAATCGCCTCACTCAGGACTCCATGACGGTGGAAGAGTACAACACAGAATTCATTCGTCTGAGCCGCTTCGCCCCCACCCTGATCCCGACTGAGGAAGAGAAGGCCGAGAAATTCTTCGACGGACTGAACATTGAGCTGCAGAAACTAATTGGGTCCGTCGCACCAACATCATACTCGGACGTCCTTGCTGCGGCTCGACGCATAGAGTGCGTCACCAAGAGAGAGACCAGACTGAAGCGGTCGTCCCCATCCGCACCAACCAAAGTAGCACAAGAAGAATCTGCAAAGAGACCGCACCAACAGCAGAAAGCATCTACACCACAAACGGTAGTCCTCCTTACTTGTCACTACTGTGGCAAAGCAGGCCATATCGCCAAGGAATGCCGACGCAGACTAGGATTGTGTTTGGCATGCGGATCCCGTCAGCATTCAGTAAGGGATTGCACTCAACGTGGAGAAGGAGCACCAAGGGCGAACCAGCAAACTCCACCAGCGCCTCGAGCAGCACCCTACCAGCAAGCTCAGCAGCAACCGAGGAATCTACCTCAAGGACGAGAGCAAGCTTATGCGCTGACTGTGCAGGAAGCCGATGCGAGTAAGTGATTTATAGTTATCCGTTTCTAGTCTTGTTGTAGCTCGTGCCTCTTGGTTCGTGACCTCAGCCCCAACCTAGTAAATTGCAACTTGTTAATAACAACCTGATTTTCATAAAAGTTATAATTTTAACTAGATTTTCCTGGAAGTGCATAACTTTCATTATTAGGGAAACGGTATTTCCCTGAAATATCTTGTGATGTGTTTTCAACCGATGTTGCGACCGCATCATCTCTGTTGACCGGTTATTCTTTGATTGCAAGGACGCAATCCTCTTAAGGGGGGGTAGATTGTAAACCTCCTGAATTTTCAAAATTTTAAAAACTGGATTTTTCACAATTTTTTGGAATTTTCTGGGATTTTTCTGTAAATTAAAAACAGGGTTTTAATTATTCAATAATTTTTAATTGATATTAAACAGTATTAAAATATTATGAAAATAATATTTTTGGATGTAAAATGAAAAACTGGACTTAGGGTAATTTTTCTGGAATTTATCGGGCCCCGGACCTATTTTTAAATGCCTAAAAAGTATTTATTTATTTATTTAATTAATTAATTAATTATTAATTAATTATTGATTTTATATTATTATTATTATTATTATTATTATTATTATTTATTTAATAATAACCCAGCCCAGCCCAGCCCGCGGCCCGCTGGACCCGGCCCACCGGGCCCAGCCCCAACCCGGCCCAAACCCTGCCCAGCGGGTCGGGTCGGATCGGATCCGCCACCCGACCCGCAAACCCGACCCGTCCCCACTCTCGTCCCCACGACTCCTCCGCTGCTCGCGTCGTGCGCCGCCTCCGCCGCGCCCTCCGCCCGCTCCGGCAACTCACCCCCACGTCCACCGCCCTCTCCCCGCCTCTCTCGGCCCCCCAACAGCCTCCGGCCGCCTATTTAAACCCAGCCTCCTCCGATCTCCCCCACCGTGCAGCCCCCAGCCAACCACCACTCGCCGCCGCCGTGCCCCCAGCAGCGCCGCCACCGCCACGCCGTGCAGCGCCGCAGCCAGCGCCGCTCCCCGAGCCACCGGACGCCGCCCCTCCTCCTCCTTCCCCGGCGAGCAGCACCAGCAGCAGCAGCACGAACCGCCTCCGGCCGCCGTGCTCGCCGCCGCCGCCTCCGCTAGAGTGTCGCGCCGCCTCGCCGAAGAGCTCCGGCCAACCTCCGCCGCAGCCCGGCCGTCCCAGCGCCGTCCTCCAGCGAAAGCCCTAACCCTAACCCTAATTCTCGAGTCCGTGTCCGACACGAATCGGACACGTGTCGGACACGATTTGGCCCTGGTTTTCGGGTCCCCTTCAGGTGCGTGTATCTTTTTATTCGTAGCTCCGTTTTTGATTCCGCAAATTGCGTTGCGAAGCCTGTATGACCCTCTCGGTGTCCGGACAAACCGTTCGGGGCATCGCGTCCTGTGGTGATCGCACACCGCGATCCAAAAACAGGAAAAAACTAGACCCCGATTCACCCCGGAACTGGGTTCACCCCGCCAAACGGGACGACTTGGTCGCGTGCGGTCTTCACAGATACGTGCGCCTCATCGATACGGACGTGTGGAATTTCGCGGAAGTCGATTTGGGTGTGCGTGCACACCGGAATCAACGCGTATCCGCGGACATCGCCCCGTATCCGTACTTTCTAGAATTCACCCTAACTTTGTGTACACACGTCGGATCGAGACGAAACTTACGCCATCGGACTCGTAGCGATACGCTGGTCCTGTGGGTCAAGTTTGGTTCGATTCTGAGAACGTTGACAAAATCGCGTGTCGTGGGCCCCACAGGCCCCGCTCGACGGGCGATTTTGTGTTCGGCTCATCGGAATCCAATTCTGAAAGTTCCGTTGGGTTCGTATCATCGTTTCTGACCTGTTGACACTGAGTTTGGTGAATTTGGAGACCGTTGACCCGAACGCGTTTTTCGGTGCAAGGCGGGCCCACCGGTGGACCCCGTTTTGGCCCAAAACTGCCGTTTCTGCCCTTGTCTCCAAATTGGACCCAAGGACAGGCGTTTCTAGCTGATTGATATTTTCTGGATCTGATGGTGATGTTTGTTTCAGCAACCGGAGTACCGCCTACAATTCCCGCCGAAGTCAGAACCGCGAACATAGCCGGAACCACAGGCAAGTGTACCTCGCCAAAACTTGCAGCTTGCTACATAATTCCTGGACTTAGTTATACATCAGTGGCAAATAAAGCTTGCCAATTCTCAGATATTCTGGCTATAGTATTTACTTGATTTCTTGTAGATTCAAAAATAACTTGTTTAACTGCTCAACCCAGGACACCTGACACTTTGCATGTGACGGAATTGCCTGAGATATACCTGGTGATTCCGTATAGGTTACTTTTTCATGTCATTACAGTTTACATGCTTAGATTCTAGCCTGACTCATTGCATTAGTTCAAACTTGCGTGACTTGTACCTGATATATTCTGGAACTGTGACGTGAGATTACATGGGATGGGGAGAGTATTACCATATCAAGGCTGATTATAATATAAATAATGTTATCTGGAGGTGTCCTAGTCTCTGATACAGAGCTTTGGCACAAGTTCTGGCTCTTCGAGAAAATACTGCTATGGTTTCTTAGACACTGATCCTGTAGTAGTCTCAGCCTGAGTATGACTAAAACTCTCACTTGCATATCACTAGCTGGTTTACATAGTTACCCTGCTGTTTATTTTATTGCTGTACTGCATATGTCTTGGCTTGTATTTTCTGTACCTTGTTATGTCCCCTGAGGACCTGGAATGGACTATGTCCCCAGGTGTAGCCGTAGAGATCTACCCCGAGGTGTACGGTACAGGAGCACTCCTTGGAGCAGAACCCGGAACCGAGGACGAGATAGTGGCCGAAGACTTCTCTTGAGCACCGGCTTCAGTTATACAGTATTTCCATTTCCAGCATTTTAAATTCCTGTCTTTTCTTAAATGTAACAGACTAATTCTCGGATTTGTTCCCGAGATAGCTTATTTGAGATTTCAGTATTTATTTCCATTGCATAATTTCTGGCTTTTAATCTGTGACTTTCTGTGGATGAGATTAGAAATACCTGAGACTTGTACTTAGTATTGCTAGACTACAGCTTAAGCATGCTTTGATGGATCCATTAAATTGGGTTGTCCATTGGTGCGTGCTGCTGGCCATTGCTCACGTACTCAGTCCCACGTCATTTTGGGACTGGGGCGTGACATATGCCCTGTGACAATATATATACCACATGTGAGTTAATATTCATATACGTGTTTATTATGGTATCCATATATTGGAGTTGCCATATACATACGACTGACATGTTTATGTATTCCTAATCCTACATATTTTGGGATTGGGACGTGACATATTTTTGTGGTAGCCTATGCAGATCGAGAGCATATTGTCTCGGTTACGTTACTGTACCGAGCAAGCCTGCGCATCAGATTAGAGTATAGGATCTTATCCACTTATTTAATCACCGTCCTTGATTCCATTTCGCATTCTTATTTGATTGCTTGCATTGCATCTTGCTTGATCCTTTCACGACGTTAATCTTATCTTTTCTTTCGTGCTTGATAGGGATTAGGAAGGTGACTTGTACTAGGTATATACAATATATTGCTCAGTAATCCTATTAGTTAAATTCTTGTAAGTTTGGTAGTATGCCTTATAAACTAGTATCACATAGTACTTTTGACCCATTAATGAAGTATAATTGAATGACACCAACTATAGACTTTTATAAGAAGATAGTATTTATCCAGATTGTAGAACTTAGAGGCTCATACCCCCATTTGGTCGACTATAGACTTAGACAAGGAGCTAGTATGGCAACTGTAGAGGCACAACACCGGTCGAGTCTTATCTTCTTTGTGAACTTGAATTATTTTGTACCTTCCTTCATCATAATCCAGCGTACTTATATTTTCTGGACTACCTCCGCTTATGCTGCTATTTTATAGACTAGTTTTCAAGTTTATTCTTTTATCGAGCTTGTTTATGACATGTGTTATTGGGGACGTCTATTAATACATTGTCTAAATCAGAATCAGTGTATTACGGTCTGATCAACCTTAATGCACTTGGTTCACTTTTCATATGACTACTTTACGTGGATTGAGATATAGTTGAATCAGCTTGTTAGACGATTGCCCTTCAGACATGTTCGAGCATATCATATCGGTTACATAACTATACTGATATGAGCATGCAAATAGAAATTTACCAAAATAAGATTTCAATCCACAACTGTCCTGACAACTCTCTTTTGAATTCTTTAAATTGCCTTGAACCCCGTACTTATATTCTATCACCTCCTCATTGAATTCTTTATTATTGTTTTTCGTCTTCTCCTATTTCGGAAAGACGAACGTTCGTGCTTGGTATAAGTTTGATACACGGAGAGTACTAGATATACCTTATAGGCCAATCACATTACTTTGTAACTATCTTTTGTAATTAAGGGCATATCACATGTGATATATTTGGTATTAAAATTTTTGAGGATATGTTGATATTTTAACTAGATAGCAGACCCATGATGCTAATGGATGACACGAGTAGTAGTAGTAGTAGTATTCTCTTTCCTATCACCATCTCGTCCCCTTGGGTGGCTCATCTTTTCTTCCATATACATTTCTTATTCCATGCTTAATTCTTCCTATCGTAGTTGCATCTTTTTATGCCATCATGAATTATTGATTTACTTCAACCTCACCCTTTATTTTGTTAGTTAAAACATAAATGGGTTAGTAATGATTAATAACTAAAAGATGAGTTAATGATAACCCTTATGTATATGCACTATAACAAAATCTGTATTCTCTTATTATTTTTAAACCTTGAGTAGTATCCTTTAGTCTAACATGAATTAGTTGGGTTGTTAAAATAGTTCATACTTCTAATAGTTTTATAAAGTTAGTCAAGACCCTAATTGTTGCCCTAAAACTTAGACTAAGCTTAGGAAAGAGTTGAAGGCACTTGTTACGAACTGATGACTATGACAAATCATTGACGAGGTAGCGACAGTTATAGCTAGACCATTATAGTAGAGTAGTTGAATTATTTGCAGACATACTGGCCAGGTGGCGTGGCAATATTAGACTACGATACTTGACGGTTATAGAGAAAAATCATGGTTATGAGATTCCAGACAAGTATCCCAAAATTTTTGACCCAATGAATAAATTCGCCTTACAACCTAGACAATAGCCTCAAAAGACTTTGAGTACTAGTAAAATTCTTATAAGTTGCGTAGTGTAGATGAGTTAGAGGATAAAAGAATAGTGTAAAGACAATAAGGGAGAAAAGTATTAGGATGACTAACCATAACCTTTTAGGAAGCACTGCAAGCTAGCAATGAAGTTTTAATAACTATAATAATTTATTACGAATATGGGTTAGTGTAATTTCGAGGACGAAATTATTGTAAGTTGGGTAGAATGTAAACCCCCTAAAATTTTAATTTTAATTTAAAGTATTTTTATTAAATTATTGAATTTCTTTGAGTATTTTCTGAGTTAAGTAGGAAATAAATTTTATTGATTTAATTATATAAATACTCATTTAGACTTATTCCACAAAATAATTTTTATTATTTTAGAGTCTTGTTAAAGGGCGATAGATTTTCTAGAATTTATTCTATGTGCAAATGTTCTTTTTGAATTTTTATATTGTCTCATCTATATATGTAAAATATATGTGAATGAATAATAATAATAGTAAAAATAATAGAAATAGTAATAATAATAATAATAATAATAATAATAAGTAATAGTAATAGCAATACTAATAGTTAAATAATAATAATAATAATAATAATGAAAAGAAGAACAAAAGAAAAGAAAAATAAAATAATAACTAAACCTAAAACCTTAACATAAAACCTAATTTATAAAATAACAAACCTAATACTAATCCTAACAAACCCACAGACCCCCTTAACCAACAGACAACCCCCCTTCAGCCGCTCTCCCCCTCTCCCTTCTATATATATATATATATATATATATATATATATATATATATATATATATATATATAAAACTAAAACCTAACCCTAACCATCACCCACGCCTCCACCCGCCCGCTGCCGTCCGCCCGCCCGACACTGCCGACCCACCGCAGCCGCGTCGGCTACCGCCGCCTTCCGCCCGTCCGCGCGCGTAGCAGCGCAGCTCCCGAGTTCCCTACTTCACGGTATAATATCTCCCTCATCTTTGATTTTTTTTTCGAGTGGTTTATCCGTGTACGTTCACAACCTAACCCTCTAGGATTTTCTTCAAGCAAGACGAGTTTTCGTGTCCCGGATTGGTCGAAAAATCGACCGAAAGTTGGCCGAAAAACTGACCAAAAATAGTCCAAAATTTTAATCCAAACCCCCTTGTTCATGCCTAATTTGCCACCAACATGTTTAATATTTTCAAAATCTAATTGAAGTGTTTTCTTCTCTATATAACCGAGAATTTAACTGTTCTTTTACTTTTATTAATTTATTTTATTTGTTAAATTATTTGACATCCAAAACGACCAAAAACTTGATAATTTAAAATTTATATATTGTGATTTAGAGTGCGCCCCACCAAACAGGACCACCTCGTTATGTACCAATTTTACCAAAAGATGCGTATGGTATATCCTGACGTGTGGGCTTCCGCAAAAGTTGAATCGGACGTGTGTGCGCGTCGGAATCAACCCGTATCCGTAAAAAGTCCCCGTATTGCGACTTTTGTAAAATATCACCCCATTTTGTGTAAGCTGGTCAGAATACGACAAAACTTGCACCATTGAATTCGTGGTATCACGCTGATCCTATGACCCAAGTTTCACGCGATTCTGAGACAGTTGACCAAGCCGCCTAATCGCGGGCCCAACAGTTTGACTTGAAGGGCGAATTTGGGATCGGTCCACCGAAATCCAAAATTGGACATACTGTTGAGTTCGTATCGATGTTTAGAATTTGTTTGACCTATAATTTATTCCATTTAGAGATATTTACCTCTGGCACGCATTTCGGTACAAAGTGGTTCACATGTGGACCCTACTTTAACCTGAAATTATCATTTTGTCCCTGTGTCCAAATTGGACGAAAGGGTTGTATTTTCTAGCTATCTCGCTTATTCTGGGAATGTTGATGATGTTTATTTCAGCATCCAGAGACGTTCATTCTGATGCCATAGTTCTGATCCCTTGTGCTTGATGTCTGGACGCTTACACTTCGCAGTTTTCTTGCCAGGCAAGATACCTTGCCAAATTGCTTACTGTACTTTTGCATACTTATCATATTTTTATATATTCATTATATATGTATTTTCTTTCAGTCATAATTATATACTATATATGTTGACACACACTTGACACATAGTATCATAGGAGGGGAGGACAATCAGTAGGCGTATAGGCTACCCACTCTGGTAAACCGTAGTAACTAGCACGCACTGCGGTAGTTGTATCACGATGGTCGCTACCCTCGCGGTATGTCGATTGAAGGTGTCACGATGGTCGCTACACTCGCGGTATGACGGTTGATGATGTTCATGGACGTGTCTGTGAGTTGTGAGATAGATAAAGTATCCTATACCTACCCATACGTCGAAAGTTGTCCTCATTATGCATTCATATAGATTGCTAGTACATCGTACTTATATATTTTCTATCTATTATGCATGTTTTACTGTATTCAATTGGCATGCTTCTATGTATCTTGTTACGTCCCTCTGAGGACCTGGTCCCTTTCCAGGTGTAGATGATCATGAATATTTGTAGGAGCACGGATCATGACTTGCTACTCCATTCTCTTTCGAGGAGATCTCTCTTCGAGTCTCATTGTTCATTATATGTACTTATTTTTTTTCCTCTTATATTCTAGTTTGGTAGTGGATTTGTCTCCACTAAACTATTTGTTCTTATCAAGCATTTTATACTTGATTCAGTTATATAAGTTGATTGGTTATTTGATTCTGTAGCTAGTTATGCCCTGTGACTTGTGACAATATATATACCACATGTGAGTTAATATTCATATTACAGCATACGTGTGTATTATGGTATCCATATATTGGAGTTGCCATATACATACGGCTGGCATGCTTACGTATTCCTAGTCCTACGTATTTTGGGACTGGAGCGTGATAGTTGATTAGACTATTTAATTATGCATGACCCTAGTGGATCTAACCAACTTGACATGACAACTTAAACAATTAGTTAGACTAGTCCACTTTAGACTCAATTAGTTAACCATTTCCTTTATTTAAGGGTTAGACTTAACTTTCATTAGGAAGAGAAGCCTCCCCCACTAATTAATTTCTTCATGACAACCCAATAGGAGTATTGTAGTCATTACGCAGTGCTTGGAAGAGAGGATATGTGTGGTCGGCCCTATTTGTGGGGAAAGAATTTCTCTCTCTCCTCTCATTTATTCATTCCATATTTGTCTAATTAGTGTTCTCCTCCAAGTAGCTCAATCCCTCCACCAAATCCTTCACAAATCCCTCCCAATCTCACTCATTCTCACCATCTAAGGAGACTAGAAGCTTGGGTTGGCAAGAGCACTTGGAGAGAAAGGCTTGAACTAGAAGCTTGTGTCACGCCCCGATCCTTACACTTGGAGAGAAAGGCTTGAACTAGAAGCTTGTGTCACGCCCCGATCCTTACACTTGGAGAGAAAGGCTTCAACTAGAAGCTTGTGTCACGCCCCGATCCTGTAAAGAACAATCGTCCTAGCTTGGTCCTTACGGAAACGATCGTCCTCGCTTGGACGTTATGCCGTGCAAGCCTAAGTTGTGCTTGCACAAGGCATAGTACCTGTACAAAACACAAGTTAGACAAAAATACACATATAAAAGCATAAAATTTAAAATGCAGAGAACCAAAGTTTGAACACATTTGATAGGAACACAAAATACTTTCTTTATTGAATACTTGAAATTGGATTACAAAGTACTTGCTTGGCTGATTACAAAATATGCCATAGATGGCTTACAACTCTTTTTACAAACACAAAACTAGCCACAACATCCATACATCATATCCTTTTAGTAGAACCAAAATAAAACACCTAACAAAAGAGCTTGCCACAGAAGATGAAAGTAATGGACGTACGAGCACGGTTCCGCTTGAAGGGATGCGCTCCTAAAGCTTCAAAATGCTCGCCAAACTCTCGCTACCAGTACTTGAAGATTGTCAACAAACATGGGTCAGTACTACAACATGTACTGGTAAGCGACCGTGGCCAAACTCACCTAGAAATCCACACTAAGTCTTTCTAATTTTCTAGGTTATTTTTAACAATTTGTAAAAAAACTTAAACATAAGAGTATACCATGCATGCGATAAATCTTACCCACGACCAAGCGATTATCTCTGCAGTAGACACACAAGTTAGTAACAATTTGCATATATGTATAAACTCATGCATCAATCCTTGCATCAAACGATTGCACTTGCAAGAAGGAAAAGCTAGCATGCGACCTAACTATATGATGGTCCATGGGTTGCCCCATGATTAGCAGCGGTGACACAAGGTTCAGCTCTGCACTAGTATGTCCGTATGTCAGCAGCTGTGACTCAAGGTTCAGTTCTGCACCAACACACACGAATAGTAGCAGCTGTGACATCAGGGTTCCGCTCTTCACTAATAGATAAAATACCCTACTAGATCACAAGGACTGATCTCAGGGTGCTATCAAAAATCTCTTCCGGACCGACCGATTTTCAGTGCCCCAGGAACCGTTCGAGAGACTATTACCTTGTGCACAAGTTGTCCGAGGCCAATGCATGGTATGAAACATCTATCAGATAAGACACTACTATGCAAAGTTCTGAACAACAAGAACACGATTTTATATTCTCTTTCTTATTATACTGATCATGTTCAAAACATAAGGACTTATTATACATCAGGTTGCGCAACAAGGGAACAAGGGACATGCAACATAAACTTGACAGTAAATCAAAATTTTAATACTTTAAGCATGAGGGTCATTTCTTTTAGCTTATCTTGTTAGTGAGGTATCATTTGAAACATAGGAACATGCAATTAAAGTGAACTAGAGATCATTTTATTAGGCGTACAGACTAAGGATTCATCGAAGGGCCGAAGCCACTCACCGAATGAATCAACACGAGAGATGGGGAAGCCTCATGCAACGATCACTCTTTAGTTATGCGTCCTGAAATTGAAACAATAATTGGTTAGCATCCTTCGATCTCTTTCTCTTATGATTCAAAATGAATATGTAAGCGAGGAAAGTGAATCATGAAAATTAATTCATCGAAAGCACGATAAAACACAAAGCAACAAAAAATCAAGCAGTAAAACATCCAACGAAAACTATTGGACTCATTTCAATAGAAGCCTTTCCATCAGTTGTGGAAGGGTTCATTGCATTTCGTCCGTGATCGATAGGGCGGTAAGGGTTTTCCGAGACTCGATTTTCAACCTAGTCAAAGTTACAAGTGTTACATTAGTGAACTACTGGAGGCGGAGCATTGCATAATACCCCACCGAGAAAAAAAAATTGTCCTTGAAACTTAGGAGATCAAGGGGTGAGGTGCAAGGCATCAAGAGGTCAAAGGAAACATACTCACCAATATAATTTGCGCTTGCATCGCATTCAATGTTCAACTGATAAACTCTAGGACTTCTCATCTGATCAGTTTGTCCATTAGTTGGAGCTGGCGCGAGATTCTGATTCTCATTCTGACCAGTGTTGCCGTTGCGGTGCGAGGCCGAAGCCCTATTGTTTGGACAATCTCAGATCACATGACCCTGTTGTCCATATCTGAAGCACCCTCTGTTAAAGTAACAACAAACTTCTTTAGTATGACCCGAACGACCGCAGAAGCTGCACGCTTTTCAGCGGTACTCATTTGTATCGGCCTTCTTCTCAGTATTGTCCTTCTTCTCACCGTTGTGGTATATTTTAGCAGGAGTATTTCGAGCAGCCGATGCCTTTTCTGGAGCACTTCGTGGTGTGAACTGCTTATTTTGTACCGCTGCCTCAAAAGCTTGTATGTACGATGTACACTCTCAGTTCATAACATTCTTTCTCAGGTTTTTATTCAGGCCTCTTATGAACTGATGTGTACGGGCCCTCTCATTAGGAATCATTGAGCTAGCGAACTTAGCAAGCTTGGAGAATTTTGACTCATAGTCTTTGACGAAAATGCTTTCTTGCTTATGTTTGGTAAAATCATCTTCCTTTCTCTGCCTGATAGCTGGCGAAAGATATTGTGCAAGGAATGCATCCTTGAACATCCTCCAAGTGATTCTACCATCCTGATGCTTTTTGGCGAGATCCAGCTTCTTGATCTGCCACCAGTCATGTGCTCGTAACTGCAACTGCATGACTGCATATGCCACCCTCTTGTTCGCAGGTATCGAAGCAAACTCAAACAAGCCCTCCAACATGGCGACCCAGTCCATCACCTTATCCGGCGGTCCTGCCTTCGAACTCTAGAGAGTTCAACTTCAGAAACTAGGCACCCCTAAAGCTAGACTTCCTGGCAGCCCGTCGAGGCTCATCAGCTTCTGCTAAGCCTGCTCCTTGAGACGCAGTCGCGGTTGTCACAGGTATCGCGACAGTTCTCGATGCACCACCGTTGGCTACCAGTGTTGTTACTATTTGAGTCAGAGAGTCAAGTTGCCGTTGCTGTGCTAAGGCTCTAGCATCATCTCGTTGCTGCTGAGCTTTGAACCATTCCTGTTGGACCTCGTATCGATCATTCTGATTTTCGAACATAGCAATCAGCCTATCGACTTGGTCATCGCTCACGCTCGCTGTGCGCGATATCCCTTGGTTACTTGTTTTAGTCATCTTGCTGCAAAAGAGA
The DNA here is from genome assembly GCA_036927795.1 of Iris macrosiphon. Lineage (NCBI taxonomy): Eukaryota > Viridiplantae > Streptophyta > Magnoliopsida > Asparagales > Iridaceae > Iris > Iris macrosiphon. The sequence continues at coordinate 320,385,159 of JAYESA010000004.1, forward strand.
GTAGCTTGCATTAGTCTCATAAGTTATTATGGACTTATTGCATGAGACGTTGGGTTTTCATACTTTTTTTGAAGGAAAATATTTCTATTATTATTAATTAGAAACTTTCTCAGACATTACAAGTTGCAGCACTTCCTCTGGAGTATAATCCCCATTACAACCCTCCCAATTACCACACGAAGCAAGTTTTGCCAGCTGATGTGCTACCCCATTCTCAGCTCAAGGAACAAAATGAAAACTACAAAATTCAAACCCAGAACAATACTTTAGAATGTCCTTATAGATCGAGTATAGATGATTGAGGCCCTCCCCCTTCCTAGTCAGAGCATGAATCACTCCTAGCGCATCACTTTCAAACATGACCTTCATCAACTAAAATTCTCTGGCCATAACCACCACCTCTAACACTGTCAACGCTTCTGCCTCTATTGTAGACCATCCTCTTGTCAGTTGTTTGGCTCTCCACTTAATCACGTCGCTATTTGTGTCTCGAATAATGATGCCCAACCCTATCTCTTTAGATGTTTCTTTGCTAGCAGCGTCTGTATTAATCTTGGAGTGGTTCTCCGGATGTCCAGCATTTGTTCGAGCAGGCGCAGCAAAGGTTTTTTCCCCCTGGATAACTTGTTTATAATCTGATATATAATTTAGGGCTTTATTTATAATATCTACCGGCTCCTTGGATTTACCTTCATATATGATCTAGTTGTGGAGGTTCCAGTTTGCCCATAGAAGAGTGACAAAATTCTCCATCCCTTCCCCGTCTACTAGCTTCATAGTCTCCTCAAGCCACTCCGCAATATGAGAATATTGCTTAAGATTTAATCTGAATCCGATCGGGGACGCCATCCATAGACAACGACTGATTTCACAATCCTTTAGGGCATGCAGTATTGATTCCTCCTCCTTATTGCCCCAGGGACATATTGGATCGCACTCCATACCTCTCCGTCGTAGTTCCTGAGTACACGACTTTGCTGAAGATGCCACATGAAATTTTTTATACGAGGGGGAATATTAAGGGCCCAACATCTACGAATGGAATTTTTTATACGAGGGGGGTTTTCATACTTTTCAAGATTGAGACATTTAATACCTTTAATTTACTTATATAGATTCACAACCATTTTTAAAATTTGGGACTTTTGAAATCGCTTGAAAAATTATATCATTTTTGAAAACGATATTTGAAGAGGCCAAGGATGTAAAGTCGTGCTCTAATACCACCTTGTTACGCCTCGATCCCGTAAGGGCCGATCGTCCTCGCTTGGTCCTTATGCAACCGATCATCCTCGCATGGGTGTGATATCGTGCAAGCTTAAGTTGCGCTTGCGCAAGGCAGAGTACCTGCACAAAACACAAGTTAGACAAAAATATACACATATAAAAACACAAAATTTAAAATGAAGAGAACCAAATTTTGAACACATTTGATAGGAATACAAAATACTTTATTGTTGAATACTTAAAATTAGATTACAAAGTACTAGCTTGGCTGATTATAAAATATGCCATAGATGGATTATAACTCTTTTTACAAACACAAAATTAGCCACAACGTCCATACATCATATCCTTTTAGTAGGACCAAAATAAATCACCTAACAAAATAGCTTGCCACATGAGAGAAAAGTTATGGAAGCAGCACGAGCGCGGTTCCGCTTGAAGGGATGCGCTCCTAAAGCTTCAAAATGCTCGCCAAACTCTCGCTAACAGAACCTGAAGATTGCCTACAAACGTGGGTCAGTACTACAACATGTACTGGTGAGCGACCGTGGCCAAACTCACCTAAAAATTTACACTAAGTATACAATTGAAGCTACCATTATTAGGTGATATTTCTAGTTGTCTATATTCATTTTAAAAATTTATAAATAAACTTAAACAAAAGAGTAGACCATGCATGCGATAAATCTTACCCACGGCCAAGCGGTTATCTACTATAAAAGCATACAAAATCATGCAGGCCGCATAGAGGTCATGCTCAATCAAAAATGAAACCAAGTCGCAGAGAAGTCATATGCGGCCCAAAAACCAAGTCGAAATGAAGCCACATGCGGCCTGATCAACCAAAGATCTAGAAGCCGCATAGTATACTTTATGCGGTCTGAACAACCACAGAGCAGAGAGGTCGCATAAAACCCCCCTGACACAGTATTCGATGACTATCAAACTCTTACACATCATTCGTCATACTGAAATGCTTCAAGATTCGAGGAGACGGCTCAGGAAAAGACAGAAAGTTACATCACGTATTGATGGCCTCGACAGATGTGCCACGCTACGTGTCCATTCATATACGGCTATGTGCCCATGCGGCCTCATCATCATACGGCCAGAGTGTTCATCCGACCAAGGCCATATGAGAGATTGTATGCGGCTATATGCCCATGCGGCCTCGTCATCATGCGGCCAGAGTGTCCATCCGACCAAGGCCAAATGAGAGCACACATGCGGCCTCGACTATATGCGACCTCGTCATCATGCGGCCAGAATGTCCATCCGATTTAGGCCAAACGAGAGCACACATGCGACCTTATGCGGCCAGATTGTCCATCAGACCAAGGGCGAACGAGAGCACATATGCGTCCAGGACGATAATGCGGCCAAGAATTTATGCGGCCTTCAAACTTGCAAGATCTTTTCCATTGCAACCGAAGAGATCCTCATGCGATTAGTGTAGACCACGTGTCCAGCTGACTAGGTCGCGTACATAATAGGTCAATAACAACCACACCCCTTCACCGAGATTGTATCAACTGCATATCCCAACCAAAGCTATGAGGCAGAACGACCGTAGTATGCGGCTCAGTGACAACCATATTTTATTGAAGGAGCCCCTATGCGGCCACTAAATAGAGGCATATGCGGCATCTATAGCCCGTCAGCCTGGTGGTTATAAATATAAGGATAGCATACCCATGCACGGAGGCGTGCAACAAGCATAGGAGAGAACATAAAAGAGCTTTCTCATGCCCGTATCAGACCGTCAACGGAGTAAAAGAGTCACTGCAGCACTCAATCTCCATCGTCATACCCCATAATCAAAAATTGTACTTAGGTTGTCTATCTATGACCTCTTTGTACTTTCTTTACTTTGTTATTAAAGCAAGTTCCTTTAGACTCCTGATTTAATAGCGAATAAGGTGGCGACTCTGCTGGGGACGTCCTTCTCCTATGATGAGAAAGTTGTGACTCAGTCCGATGCGGCCAAGATAGTTTCAATCCAGAGGATGCTGGTAGTACGCTTCGACCAGCAAGCCTATGAGAAAATGCTCTCTGAGGGTGACGCTTCTCCAAGGCTGGCAAAGCCTAAGAAGATCAACATGACATACGTTACAAAGGTCGCTGTGCCTCACCTATCTGCGAAGCATCTCTCCTCGTCTCTCTCTATCTTCTTGAGGGGATGCACGTCATGCGACCACGTGAGCTGACGCCTCTCATGCGACAGCCTTTTCTGAAAAAAAAGTACTCAGCACTTGAAGACCCATAGGACATGGGTTACAAAGGCCGCTGTGCCTCACCCAATTATGGAGCAAATGCTTCCCGTCTCTCTCTCTGTTGCTGAAAATGCTTTTCAGACGTCCACCCAGGTTGTCCATGTCCATGTGGCATCCTTGTTTGATGTAGAAAATACTCGGTACATAAACTCTGGCAGAGGAAAATAATACAATGCCAGACTTTCGGGTGCTGATGTAAGTTCTATGCGGCCAAGGAGGATGTTGCATAAGATCGACTATGTGACATTGGTCGAAAGCCATGGGTAGATGGTCACATGCAGCTCCGTCAGCAGCAGAACCTCTATTTTTGACCGAATCTCATACAACGCTGATCCTATGTGCCATGCTGAGAATGGTGAAAACCCAAACTTGGACTCTTCATATTATCCACCAGCGCATGCAATGACGAATAAGTCTAGGGCAGTGCGAGCTCGCCAAGCTCAAGCAACTGCTCATTCGACTGACCGTCAACAAGCATCGCTGATTGTTATGCGTGCCTTGGATTGAAAGCTATACAAGACCGACCCACGTGTCCAATCCGTAGTGACAAGTGGACTAGGTCAATCTTAAAAGTCTTTTGCTGACGACTTGGGAAAAGTTCTTTCACGAAAACCAGGTCAGGGAGCAAATAAAACCTACATACCCATGCGCTCATAACAAGGGTGTAAAGGTAAATCAATACATGCGTGACTTGCACAACGTGATCAATCACAAGCGCAAAGCTAGAAAAGCAACCACGATAAGTAAAATGGCTCCTTCAGGGCATCACTGTACCAATATTACTTTCAATTATAGCTGTGATCAGATAGCAGTACCTGCAAACAGGCGCTCAGCATTCCAGTGATTGAAACCAAGGGCACCCAGCCGGCAGCAGCCCAGAGAGCAGGAAGAGCCATCCTTCTCCTCATGCTATTCGGCTTAGAAGCCCCCTTCGCGAAGGGAGGTAGAAAGTCCAGCACCTCTAGTCCGTCACTCTCGACCAGCGTGTCGAGGAGGTGGGTCCAAGAAGGACAAGTAGAAGGACCTACAAAGGATTTTTTTTGGGTACCTGCTCAAAGAAGAACTTGCCAGCCACTGGGGGTATCTCTTTCTCGGGATCCCAGATGACTGCACAAGCTGAGGGTCACAATCCCACGAAACTCTATGATGATCCAGCGTTACAAAATAACGATGATTCCTAGGGAACGAGTGCTGAGATCCCTAGGGGTACCTACCCTCATAAAGAAGACACAACCTCCTAAGTTAGGGGTAGTATTCCATCAGAGTCCGAACGAGACACGACACTACCAACTTTTCCTGACGATTATTCGCTGCAAGAGTCAGAGACATAAAGTGCTATGTCTACCATCCCATCCATCTTACCTCATATGAGAATATCATACATGGCAGGGGACTAGCCCGAAGGCCCAATGATCGACAACGCCTTGAAACCCTCGAGGCCATGATGTAAACCATAAGTGAGTCAATACAAGCCTTGACCAAGCAGTTCTAGACATCAAGGAAAGTGTAGCCTCTCAACCACCAAGGGCCTCAGGTCAAGCAAACTAGAACCCTGGGACCAATGGAGATTCGAATGCAATGCGCCTCCGTCTGGTGGCCATTATGCTCTACCAGGCTCATCTACTCCTTCTGCATCAGATGAAGCCCGAGAAGCAATTCGGGAGGTGCGAGAACTGAGAGCTCGTTTGGACTCGCTGGACAATCGGGACACACTACGCAAGATCGGGATATGACAACCGTATCCCCCCGAGTGGAGAGATGTGCCATATCCGTCAAAGTACAAGCCCTTCAATCTGAACCCATTTGACGGAAAGACATCTTTCCATCAATACATGAGTTTATTTTGAGACTGCAACGGGATACCTACTTCGCTGTAACGCTCTCCTCACTAAACCCTTTGTGGGGGATTATCCAGAGTAGCATTTGACTAGTTCTGCAATCTGCAAGACAACTGCATTTCTTCGTTCGATGACCTTAAGGGTCTTTTTCTTGCCCGATTCTATAACGGGGGAAGCGACATGACAATGTCCTCTCTAATGGACATTATGTAGAAGAAGAAGGAGCCTATACGTGCATACATCAAACGATACAAGCAAGATGTACTGAAGTTTCCTCCTGGCAATCCTGAGTCCACACTGATGGACATGTGCTGCAGAAATCTACTTTCAGCAATCAGCCTCTAGATGGGCGACAGTCAGTTCAAAGACTAGACGACGTTCATCATAAACGCTGTCGACGCTGAGAAGAAGGTAAGGGAATCCCGACTCTTGGGAATACAGATCCCCGTCACGGATGATAGAGAAAAATGCCCTTATAACAGCAATAATAATAACAACAACAACGTCAACAATAGCCGTGACGACAAATGAAAGCAGGCCCTTGTCGCTAACTTTACCAAGAAGCCCTAGCAGAAGCCGACGGAAGTTCCAAAATTGAAGGAAACCTATTCCTTCGAAGAAGATGACATCATGGCAATCTTTGACTTGTTGATGCAGGAAAAAAAGCTTTGACTCCCCGACGTCAAATGCCCTGTTGAGGCAGCCGAGGTGAATAATCTGAAATACTGTCACTACTATTGTTACGTCCATCATACGACGCGGGACTGCTACACACTGAAGCAGTACATCCAACGACTGCTTGAAACCAAGACACTCACTACGGACTTCGATGACAAGGCAAACACCACAAACATGATATCTCTCATGTTTGGCAACTTTTGGTGATAGAAGCCCAAGAAAGAGTAACTCTAATTCCTCGGACAACAATGGAGGTTGTCAATCTCCCGTCAGCTCGTGACCAAACAGCCAGGCTGATACCTCTTACCACATCATGGATGGAGGTCGTGTGGGTTTATCCCTATTTTTCTCCAGACTTGATGTAGTAGACAACACCCTCTACCACAAAGTTTAAGGGCAAAAAGTCCAAATTCTGCTATACAATTTCTATCCCGTCCGAAGAAGCTATAGTAGGAACAACCATGTCAGGTCTAGCATACCAACGAGAGTATGACATCCCTGTCGATGAAGTGCTCCCAATTGTTGCACCTGTAACATCTGATCTGGGTCCATCCTAGCCACTAGCAGTGGACAAGTCCAAGCAGAAAGAAACTCGCTTCGACAAGCCGCTACGCAAAGATACTGCTAAGGGGCTGGAGAATCCCTACAACTTCGATATCTTGGCATAGCTCGCCAATACTACAGTGAAGTTGTTTCTATTCGAGCTTCTCCGACTCTTCAAAGACACTTGGGAAGCCCTGAGTAAGGCATTGCAGAATGCTGATACCTACCTAGCGCAGGTCAAGCTGCCAGCTGGGGGGCCTGCCTTATGCTCCCACTCAATAATGTGATAGAGGTGATACCCAATATCACGTTTTCGCAATAAGACATCTTGCTAAAGAATAATCGACACGATCGTCCTCTTTACTACATAAGGTACATCGGCGCCATCAAAGTGGACCAGATGCACATCGACCCCGGTTCGTCAATCAGCATCATCCCGTAAAGTCTGCTTCAGACCTTGGGTATCCCTATGCACCGGCTCGCTACAACCAATACTACCATCAGGGGCTTCAACGTAGGGAGGAGCTACCCTCTGGACAAAATTTAATTAAAATAATAAATCGACGACTTAAAAACATATGCCACTTGCTACGTCATAGACGTGGGCGTATCCTACAATGTCCTGTTGGGGCATCCATGGATACATGAATACATGATCGTGCCGTCAACCCAGCACTAGTGCTAAAGTACGTTGACAACTATGGCACGGTTAAGACAGAGTTCGCCGATGTCGACCCCTTCAAAGGGTTAGAGGCCTACTTCTCAGATTCACTCCTGTACAAACACGTCTGCCAGGATGAGGGAGGGAATAATGCCGACGACGAAGCAAAAATTGACGCGACATCAGGAAAACCGGTGAAGGTCCACCTCAAGGGACATGCTCGGGATACAAACCCTCCCTTCGTTGTAAAAATACAAAGGAACGTGACACAACCTCTGACAGTACGACTGCCAAGTCGAAAGAAGGATCCACTGCCGGCTCCTGCCCCCGAACCCTTAGTGATCAAGCTTCGTAGGAGGCTCCCACATCCCTTTCTTATATTGGTGACAAATTCCGAGGAAGATAAACTAGAAGAGTACGTATTTTCTCATGCTAACACTTCGTTCCTAGACGATGTAATTCTTCTGGAAAAGATCTCCTACTTTATAAATAAAGGATTATCTTTGAACTATTTTGATGTTGCACAGTTGAGCATATTGTACTCCCTAGAGCACGGTATAGGCCTGTAACTGCATACATAAGTAACTACTATCTATGTAGTAAACCAGATCTTCCCTAGCTTTCTACTTCACGGTCCCAGTAAGGAGGATGGAAGACAAACCCATCATCTTCAGCAGGGTATAATACACCCAGTCCTTCGTCCCAGAGGAACAAGAGCCAGAACCTAATACCGAATTTTTTAAACTTTTTTGGTTCAGTTGTCAAGCCAAGCACCTCATCCAGAAGATGGGTTATGATCTTAAGAGCGACCGAAGGTCTGAATCATGGCAAAGGTCGACGACTGCCCTTGTATCTCACTGCTCCGACAGACAAAGTCGAGGATTACTACCACAAGATCCGGCATGGCCTGGGTTACGTAACACCTCAATCAACCCCCGAAGCCTTAGAGGAAGAAGATAAGTCACAGTCATACTCTTCAAAATCCTCCACGTGGGACTACAACACCAGTATCAGAGACCTCTTTAGACAAACATTGTCTGTCAAAATATCGTTAGCTGACCCTGAGGAAGACAACGAGGCTCACCAGAACTCTTTGAAGTGGAACTGTGGACCCAGCTCTTAGACTCCTAATGGGAGCAACATTTCGAGCAACGAGAACCTCCCACCAAAGACGAGAACCCTAAGCTAGACTTGTACTCCCATGATCCCCATTAGGGCAACCGAAATGTACAGTGTATACACTCTTGGTTCTTCATCCCCAACAAGTGCTTATGCACATCATAATTTTTTCTCAATAAGATATTATCGGTATTCAGGAGACCTGGATACGCAACAGATAATGGATCCTCAAAAGCTTCCCAGCGGAACAATCCTTAGGTTCACCTGTACACTCCCACAGGGACCACTCAAAAACCAGTCTCGTTAGACGCTAGCTATGTCCATATTACCTCTGAGCTATCAGCCTAACAATCTCCCCAGTGGAGTAACCCTCAGGTCTATATACATTCCCGGATAGACCACACTCAGCAAACCACTCGATGAGTTTTTCGGATGCTAGTTCACGTCCATATTACCTATGAACTACTGTCCTAACATTTCTTTTCGGCCGTATTTGCCTTGTCCATATTACCTCTGAGAAAATCTCCCGGGTTTGGATATCGATTATCACGTCCATATTACCTCTGATATCGGTTGTCATATCAACTTATCACCCGTACTTAGATCTAAGTACACCAGCGGTGTTAAGTTTACAAACCCTGCCACATCTATATCACCTCTGCTAGGGCTTGTCTCGAACCTAATACTTGCACTCCAGTGCACAATAAGTAATATGTCAACCTAAGTCCCCAGTGGGATATCCTAAATAGACTGCAATATTGTACTACGTTTATATTACCTCTAGTACGGTATCGAAAGCTCACACAAATAATTGCAAACGAATAGAATAACTTTTATTTCTTTCCACAAAGAGGAATTGAAAGCAAAACTATATTCGAGGGATTGTCAAGATCCCAATGTCACGCCCAGTACCGGAATAAGGAGACGAATATGGCCAGCTACCCCATACAAGGTACTATACATAGTACGACAATTATGGCTGTAATAAGACAAGGGGATGCATGATACAATCAAGTCTCCTATGGTTAAAACCTTTTATGTCTCAATTATTTAAGTAATATGTCCACCTAAGTCCCCAGTGGGATATACTAAACAGACTGCGATATTATACTACGTTTATATTACCTCTAGTACGGTATCGAAAGCTCACACAAACAATTGCAAACAAATAGAATAACTTTTATTTCTTTCCACAAAGAGGAATTGAAAGCAAAACTACATTCGAGGGATTGTAAAGATCCCAATGTCACGCCTAGTACCGGAATAAGAAGACGAACATGGCCAGCTATCCCGTACATGGTACTATACATTGTACGACGATCACGGCTGTAATAAAACAAGGGGATGCATGCTACAATCAAGTCTCCTATGGTTAAAAACTTCTATGTCTCAATCATTCAAACAAGAAACAGTAAACATAAAGCATATATGATAAAGCAATAAGGCTTCCCAAATGTTTTGTCAAAATATTCTAGAGACCAGCTGTACAAATAAGAAGCTGGCAGAGTATCAAAAGTACATAACAGTGATAAGATGTAGTCTGATTTAATACAATCATATGAGATTAATATCTAGACGTGCCGGCTAAAAGGTGTCGGTAGCTAAACATCCAAAAGAATAATTATACAATAACGAGCAAGAAAGAAAAAAATCCACTCGTTATCCTCTGCGACCATGTTCCTGGTACGCGCCATGAGTTGGAGGATAGTACGCTGGATCCTCGGGTGCTGGCTCAAAACTTGGCCATACAAAACCAGTAGGGTTAGACCCCAAATAGCAAGTATAACAAAGGAAGCACGAAATAGAGAAACAAAAACCCAAAAAATAATTATATAATAATACATAGGTTCAGTGATGTAACTTAGGTCTATAGCATACCCTAGCGCAAAGGTCCAATCCTACAACCAATTAAGGACAAGGGTTGAACCATCACACTATGATAGTCCATTTTCCTAGGCTTCTAATCGAATAATACAATCACAACAAAGTCTATTTTCTTATATTGGCCAATCACTTGTACGGCTTGCTATTTTGTGGAGTGAGATTATCTCAGAAATAATGTATAATAGGTATCCTCAGATCATGCCAGTTCCGAGCATGAGCTAACCGAGCCAAATAAGGAATATACAAACACTTGCATGATATACCAGTTCTCCGTAGGGCCACTGCACTAAAATACCGTATTAGCGGTTCCAATGTTCCTATAGTAAAATAGTGTCTCGATATTATTTATAATTGGTCAGATATTGGACTCCACTAAGACGGATGATATACAGTATCTGTGGTGGCTAGCCCACAACGCACTTATAATGAATCTCTGCAGGAAGGTTTGTTCGCATGATTTCGGGATACCGTTCCCTCCAAATGTCACTACCACTTTTGGTTACCTAATTAGTCCTATATTGTGTTCAAAATCTCAAGGCATGATCACATGCGAATTTCTCTTAAGATGTCCTATAAAGTATGGGCATGCTAGATATGAATCCATGGAAGTTCAATCTGGATTCAACCGAACGTGTATGCAACATTCAGTCAATCAATATACTAACCACGCTTTGGTAGTAGGCTCGCATATCATGCCCTTGCTGGAGAAAAAATATATATTTATAATATCACGCATTCAAAAATTTGGAGATATTCTCGATGCATAACCCAAATATAATTTACTTAACATGTGACACGGTATGTCGCACCTCAGTGCATATCCGATCATATACACTTTCAGGCAATAATTTGTATCAGCACGGATATATTATTCGAGTCCAATTACCAATTTTATATTGGGTCATATAAATCAAGATCACATTGTAACACGAAGCTTATGTCATACACATAGCCAGTTAGTCACTATTTACTTAGTCTGATTCATACTGAAATCTCAGTTCAACTCATGCCGTATTCATAGTTAATCTTAGCTCATGGTCATGTCTGGCAGGAGGTCTAGTTACTAAATTCATTATTTCTTAGAATCATAACACAAGCATTAACCCAAATATGAATTATAAAAGAATAAGAAAAATATTTAATCAAACAATCAAGGCCGCATGGGTCTCTAGGCCACATATGAAGTCTCAGCCGCAAATGAAGTCAGGGTCACATGAACCACTTGGCCACATATGGAGTCAGGGCCACATGCTCAGGGTTAAAGTCTACTCCTTGGGACAAGTGTTGAAGTGGCGGACAATAAATAGAGTATCAGTGAAGTGACATAAAGTGATTGATGTGACAATTCAATAAAGTGTATCAGAGAGAAATGACAAGGTCAAAGAAATAAGTGTCAACGGTTCAGAGTCATGCATCCAAGAATGATGGCCGCATGCTCTTCTTGCCGCATAAGTCACTCGGTCGCATATGCTCTTTGGACTTAGCGAATTTCTCATTCGTTCAGCGAGTGAAAACACAAGGAGTTCAAAGACACTTGTGTAAATAAGCAGTCATGCTTCCAACAAGATGGACGCATGCTGTCAGTATACGACAAAGAGTTCAGGCCGCATAACCCTCTCAGGCCGCATAGCACTCTCAGCTGCATAGCTCGCTGGCCGCTTTTGAACTTCGTCTTCTCCAACAGCAGGTTCGACCATGGCGGAAGCTCCAAAAACCCAAAAAATAATTTTTTCATAAAAACTTTATTTTTACTCCAAATCAAGTGAAACAAAAGCCAAAATACTCAAAATAAAGTGCTCCATCAACCCCAAGAACTGATTTTCTAAAATACTATATTTTAATAGATTAAAACCATGAAAAACTTATAGCACCCATAAAAACCTAAGTTAGAAATATAGATCTACTCAAAACCAACCATCAAAACAAAAAACTCCAAGTAATAAAAGTGCTTAAAATCATGCAAAAAAAATTAAATAATATAGAGGGTTTCTTTATTTTTTATGCAAGGTGTACTGGCCTATGGAAAATGGAAAAGAAAACTAAAGATAGAGGAAGAAATAAAGAAGTGAAGGGAGAGAGAGAAAATATTGGGTTATATATGGTAGGATTGAGGGTTGAACCAAGGATTCTCATGACTTGAACCAACCCACAAAATAAATCATGAACCAAGTTAAACCAAAGAGTGGGTCTAGTCTCCATGCACTTGCAACCATGCTAAAATAAAATACGTTTAAAATACGTATATCTGGAATAGGGAGTGAAACCTCTATCCACCTTAGAAAAATTTTGTCCTCGAAATTCGAATCCAAGTAAGCTAGAAAGGCTAGGACAAGCACGATATAATCCTACACATGCAAGAAATATCATCACAACACATAGGTGATAAACTGATCACGAAATCTAGATACGAAGGCATAAGATAGAATATACCTTCTGAATCGAACATGTGCGGGTATTAAGATCGAATATCGTCCTCGCACTCCTACATCAATTTTCCAAGAGTATGATGTCCCCAGACAACTCGGACAAGAGAAATTATCCAATTCTTAAGTACCTTCTCCCTTCGATCCAGAATGGACACATGTTGCTCCTCGTAAGATAAGTCAGTACCAACGAATAATTCATAATGGTAGATAATATTACTCGGATCCAGAATATATCTACGCAACTGAGATATATAAAATATATCGTGCACCTCACGTAGCAAAGGTGGAAGGGAAAGATGATAAGCCACATCGCCTACCCGATCGAGAATGTCGAGCGGCCTAACGTATCGCGGACTAAGCTTTCCGCGAACCCCAAATCTAATAACTCTATGGGTAGACGAAATTCGTAAAAATATGTGGTCGCCGATAAGAAACTCTAAAGGCCTATGATGCTGATCTGCCCAATGGCGATGCCGGTCTTGAGCAACCCGAAGTCACTCTCTGATCTTCTTGACAACTTCTACTGTCTGTGTGATCATTTTGGGGCCTAACATCTTTCTCTCACCAATGTCATCCCAAGCCAACGGTGATCTACACTTCCTGCCGTACAGTGCTTCGAAAGGTGCCATCTCAATACTGGCCTGATAACTATTGCTATACGAGAATTCCACCAAGTGAAGGTGATTCTCCCAAGATCTACCAAAGTTTAAGGTACATGCTCGTAACATATCCTCCAAGGTCTGGATAGTTCTCTCTGATTGTCCGTCTGTCTGGGGTGGTAATGTCACCCCTATATTTTAGATTAGGAGTATTTTTGTCTTTTCATAATTAATGTATAAATAATTGCATAATATTTGATTATATTAAATTACCGTAATTTATTTTATTGTTGTACCTTATCGTTGCTTCGATATTTAGAGCGCTACCCTAGCCATTGCCTTCCAACAAATTCCACAACCTTGTCCTAGATATACCTGCCTTCTTTTCTGACCCTTGTGTAACTTACAATTATGTTCTCTTGTACTTCATTTTAGCCGCACAATTTTTGTTGCGGAAGTTTATATTCAATTCGATATAAATCTAATTTTGTATCTTTGTGCATTCCAATCGAAATTGGAGACACAATCTAGAACCATTATGAGCAAACCAAATTAGGGTGATATTCTATTCTGAGTCTACTTCATTCATGACACTTGTGTCCCACTAAAATTCAGCCCCTTGTACTTCTAATTAATTATAGAAGACCAACTGTATTAATTTTTAATTAAATAAACCGTAAACCCAATTTTGTGCAATTTTCTAATTGTTGGGCACTTTTATGCAAAAGTGCATTAAGGTGTCCATCCCGTTGGATACGACACGTGAATAGACCCATTCCTCCTTCATGTATATTTTTCCATGATTTATGGGAGTGTATAATTTAACATCAACCTCCTTAAGACCATGGCCCTCCACATCTTGAACCAATTAAACCCTAGCCCTTCATTTAGAACCCATTTGAATCATGGCCTATTGAAATCCTACATGAGAGGCCCAATCCCAAGAGGGGTTGACCAGTCAAACTTTTCTAGGTCAAGCACCATCCTTCATATAAATAATTCTTTTCTTTTCATTTTTCCTAAAAACTAAACCTACAATAAGCTCTCAGCCGACTTCCATCCCCTTCCTATTCACTCATCTCCTTCCTCATCCCCTCATCGGAGCTCTCCACGCCAGAGATCCCTCACAGCCAACTCGTCGACAGCCCCTTCCCCGGTAATCATCCGCCTGGCCGCTGTCCCGCCACCATTCCCTTCTCCTTGCCTTTCCTCATCTCCCCAGCCTCTTCCCTTGTGGAGACCCGACTCCACGACGCCGGAGTAGCAGCACCGCCTCCGCCATCCTGTCCTCGGATCCTGAGCCTTCATCTTCCCGACGGCCATGAACCCCCATGACCGTCGAGTCCTCCCCTCCCTCACCGGAGACTCCTCGATCCAGTTCCCCGAGGCCAACTTGCCGGCCTTCTCCCGCCGGACGACTGCACAGTATCGGAGAAGCCGATCGTCGACCTGCCATCCCCATCTCGTCGACGACCTAGACTGAACCCAACGCCGCTATCCCGGTCATCCTCCCTGCCGCCTTTGACTGAACTAACCGGAGTTCATCAACCCACTGTCAGTCACTCGCTCGTCGCCGTCTCCTCCGAGCAGTCCCCACAGGAGCAGCACCCCGCTATCCTCCTCGCCAAGCCCTCCAACTCTGGCAGCCCTGCCTCCTCCTCTTCGATCATCATCATCATCGACCCCACCTCGATGAACTCTATAACCATCATCATCATCATCTCTACCATGATCATCAAGAATCGTCATTGCCTTCATCACCATCGCCATCGTCGTCATCAACGTCGTTGACCTCGTCGTCGTCAACACCATCATCATCGTCGTGCCCGTGCACAGGTTATTCCTGCCCTCATTTCCGTTATTTCATGAACGTATGTATATATATATTCAAATAGGATATGTATGTAATTGGCATGTATAGTATAGGTATTCCATGAGTTTATGTTTAATAGGTATACCATTGGTATATATATACACATATATAAATATAGTATATATACTCAATTAATCTACATTGATATATGAGTATTGTTCAATTGGTATAGTAAAGTATGTACATATATTTAGTATGTGTACATTATTCAATATGATGTATATATATATTGTTCAACTAGTATATATTATATATGTAATTAATTGGTATACATGTATTGTATATGTATTTAATTTGGTATATATATATTGTAAGTATTAATGCTAGTTAATAATAATATAATTATATATGTACTAGGTGACCCGAGCGTAATTACGGATACCCATAGCTATCTTGACCTGTGACCATGTAGCATGTTAGAAGACTGCTATATGTACATCGACGTACTGACAAGACCTGTATCACTGACTGTCTGATTGCATAATAATTACAGACATGACACCCGTGCAACTTGACGCACACTTGACCCTAGTTGACCAGTGTCATACCTAGCGTAGCCCTGAGTCCAATGTATTTATAATTGTGCGTTAGGGTAATGTCTGATGTAAGATTATATTGTTTAATGATGTCTATAGGATTGTTGGATTGTTCAGACAAGACTTCAAAAATCAGGTTATTGGTATTGCCAACAGCAGGACCCCAGGCGAGTACATTCTCTGACAATTTCTATTATATTGATTATCTCTATAACTCTTGTTGTATAGCGTACATGACTCTGACACTGTTATTTACACGAGTTGGCATCATTGAGACCTGTCACGAGGAGTCGTGATTGGAATCCATCGTGCTAGCTGGGGAAAAACGGAGAAATATTAGTAGCTTATGTGATCATACCCATCTTTACATGCATCATAGCTCACCCACACCTTATGTCGGTGCAGCCTTACCATTACATGCCTCATCGCTGTTACATGTGGTTAGCCTGACCTTGCAGGGATGATCACTAATCAATGTAATGAGTCTTATCAGTCCCAAGCCGATCACATGATATGCTGATGTTTCACACACTTAGTTAGATGATTCTTGACATGTATCTCTAGTATATTGATCTAGCATCTCCACATATTCTAGTTATTATTCTTGTACACACTTACATACCAGTTCATTATTTTTGCGTGTACTTGTATTTCTATTCATTGCTAGATGTATATTGATGATGATGTTCCAGTATTTCTATTTCTAGTATTTCTTATTCCAGTATTCCTTATTGCTAGTATTCATATCGGTCTTGTATTTCTTTACACTGTGCTATAGATTTTGTCAATAGATATGGAACTGTTGTTAGTGCTTGTACTTTGTTCTAATCCTGACTGGATATTTTTTTCAGACTGTGACATAGATGACTTATTTCCAGCATACCTGGAGATTGGATGTTATTGATTGCAGGTTAGACTATTTATTATTGTTTAGACTTGTCTTGTATTTCTTTTATTTTCTTCGATATCTCATCGTGCTCTAGTTTATGTGATTGAGTATATTCCGTATTATATTATGATATTTGTGTCTCCTTATGGAGTTGTATATTCATGTGAGATTGATTATATAATTACATGACCTAGATAGCGTTCTACCGCCGATGTTGCGGCGTAGGCTGGACGTACCCACGCCCTCGTGCTCCTATACCGGGTGCGGGTCGTGACAGGTAAGCTGTGCTGAATCTTAACTTGGTACCCAATCTCTTGTGAAAGCTTTTCCAGAAATAAGAAGTGAACCTTGTATCTCGGACTGATACTATTCTTACTGGCACTCCATGATATCTCATAATCTGTCGTATATACAAATCTGCCAATTACTCTGTAGACTGTCCACTCTGAAGTAAAAAAATATGCCACTTTCGTGAGCCGATCTACTATCACCTAAACTATATCTCAACCAGTCGATGATCACGGTAAACCGGTCACAAAGTCCATCGTGATGTGTTCCCACTTCCACTCTAGAATATGGCAATAATCATGTTGGTCTCTGTTGTTCTTCCTTAATTTGCTGACATATCAGACATCGCGATTATGAAGCGTGTTATTTTCCTATTCATTCAATTCCACCAAAAGTGTTGCTTGATATCTTGGTACATCTTCGTGCCTCTCGGATGAATGGAAAACTGGGAATTGTGTGTTTTAGTCATAACTTCTTGCCGAATATCTTCGCTTGGTATGCATAGACAATTCCTAAACCTTAGCATTCCATTCGCATGTATTGTCAACTCCTTCCGAAGACCTAACTCACATTCTTCTCCTAGCTTTTGAATCTTTGGGTCAACTGCCTGAGCTAGCTTGGTTCTATCTACCAAAATTGACTAAATCTGTAGGCTGGCCTGAACTCATGTACTCTGTGGAAGTACTATCTTGATACCCATCTCTCGTAAGTCCTCTAGAATGTGCTTTTGAGTAGTCAACATAAATTTTCCACCTCTTCTGCTAAGTGCATCAGCTACTATATTAGCCTTGCCTCGATGGTACTGAAGTTCTACATTATAGTCTTTCAACAACTCTAGCGACATTCTCTGCCTCATTTTCAGGTCCTTCTGCGTTAATACATACTTTAAACTCTTCTGACCTGTCAATAATTCTACTCGATCGCCATATAAGTAGTGCCTCCATAACTTAAGTGCGAATACTACTGTTGCTAACTCCAAATCGTGAGTTGGATAGTTCTTCTCATGATCCCTGAGCTACCGAGAAGCATACCTATCACTCTCCTTTGTTGCATCAAAACACAACCAAGTCATTTTCCAGATGTATCATAATATACCGTGAATCCTTTGGAGCCTACCGGAAGAGTAAGGATTTATGCATAGATTAATTTCTTCTTCAACTCTTCAAGGGCTATCTGGCATTCCGTGACAACAAAAATTTAACTTTCTTGCCCGTCAACCGAGTCAAAGGTGCCGAGATCTTAGAAAGTCTGACACAAATCTTCTGTATTATCCTGCCAAGCCCAGGAAACTACGCACTTTTGCTATTGTCTTCGAAATTGGCCAGTTATCTACTGCATCTACCTTCTTGGGATCAACTGACACTCCTGCTCCAGAAATAATGTGCCCAAGAAAGATACGTGATCCAGCCAAAAATTATACTTACTAGCTTCGTATATAACTGGTGCTCCCTTAAAGTTTGCAGTACTATCCTGAGATATTCTTCATGCTCCTCCTCATTGCAAGAATACTTAAGAATGCCATCGATGAATACTACCACAAATTGGTCCAAGTATGGCATGGAGATACAGTTCATCAAATCCATGAATACCGCTGGAGCATTAATCAGTCCGAATGGCATAACTAGAAATTCGTAATGCCCATATTGTGACCTAAATGCTGTCTTCAGTATAACCTACTCCCGAACTCGCACATGATGATATCCCGATCGTAAATCTATCTTGGAGAAGACTCTTGCTCCGCTTAATTGATCAAACAAATCATCAATTTTGGTAATGGGTACTTGTTCTTCACGGTTACTGCATTCAACCTCCTGTAATCCATACATAACCACGTCGATCCATCCTTCTTCTTCACCAATACCATTGGTGCTCCCCACGGTGATCCATTGGTCCAAATAAACTTCTTCGCCTTCAGTTCTTCTACATTTTTATATAACTGATCAAGCTCTGATGGTGACATTAGGTATACCTTCTAGGATACTGGTTCTGCTCTTAGCATCAACTCTATACAGAACTCTATTTCTCTAATTGGAGATAATCTGGAAAGCTCATTGGGAAAGATATCCAGAAATTCTTCAACTATCTTAAGTATCAGGTCTTCTTCCTTTGCTACTGTTGTGATTCCTCCCTTGTGCTGGTCTTTTGCTATTCTTCTAAGGATAAATCCTTCTAGACCGATAAATCTAAATAATACTCTACCCTCACAATAGTCTATCATTGCATGACTGTCTCTTAACCAGTCCATGCCTAAGATAACGTCAAAGTTATTCATAGGAAACTCGATCAACTTTGCAGGTAATAAATGCCCATATACTATGACTGGACACGCTAGACATACCCTACTAACTTCTACGATCCCATTGCCAATGAGTATGTTTAGCCTCTCTGGCAATGCCTCAAACTTTAATCCAGTACGTGTCACATATTGTGCAGATATAAATGAGTGCTAAGCTCCAGAATAAATTAAAGCTATGGCAGAAAAGATTGTAACGAAAATATTACCTGCCACTACGTCGTCCGACGCCATAGCTTCCTCCAAAGACAAGGTGAGCGCCTACCCTTATCCTTGTCGAGCTCCATGTTGCTATCTTCCTTGTTGCCGTTATTGCGGTCCCTGCTGATTCTGTTATTGTTGCTATCTATAAAGTTGGGTCTGCGTCGTCAAGGTGAGCGCCTGCCTTTGTCCTTGTTGAGCTCCCTGTTGCTGTCTTCCTTGTTGCCGTTGTTGTGGTCCCTGCTGATTCTGCTATTGTTGATGTCTATAAAGTTAGGTCTGCATTGTCAACGGATGCTGAGCTAAGGGTCGTACTGCTGCTGCTGCTGGTCTTCCTTACTGCACTGTCCTTGGAGCTTGCAATATAGGAAACTATTTTACTGGTCCTCCTGGCCTCTGTATTAATGGGCATATGGCAACCTTGTGATCAAGGCTACTACATCTTAAGCATAGTCTATTAGATGCCCGACAAACGTCCCGGGTATGACCTCCTTTGCCAAAATAGGTACAACCTGTCGGCGCTCCCCATCGTTATTGCTGCTGCCGCCTCAGTTGCTGCTGCCGAGTTGGTGCCAATACTATCGAGGTTATTAGCCTCGTCTATGTCACTTCATGGATGAATGCCAGGAGATAGGGCTCACATTTGCGGTACTGGTCCTCCCTCATTTCTCTGTCCATGAGGCCAATTCTGATATACTCTTCTTGATGCCATCATTTGAGAAGTAAGCTCAATCCTCTTAGCTGCTATCAATACTGCCTCAAAAGTCTGGTAGTCATACACCTCTACCATGTGCAAAATTTCTAAGTAAAGTCCCTACTAGAAACTTATTGCTCTCTCCAACACTGTTGTCACCATGGTTGGAGCAAACCTGCTTAGTCGACAAAACTCCGTCGCGTAGCCGTCTACTATCCTTCCAGCCTGCTTGAGGTTAATGAACCTTTGCTGCAACTCACATTGAGCCACAATCCCAAAGTACTTCACCCTGAACCGGGTCCTAAAATCATCCCATAAAATATGATGCCTCAATCCTACCTCTATCATGGCCCACCAATCCCTTGCCAGATCTTAGAGTTGTAGGTGAACCAGGTCAACCTGTTTCTCGGCCAAAACTTTAGCTGCTGCTAGAATTATCGCAATATCCTGGAGCCAATCATCTATCGTGATTGCTTCCTTCGTGCCATCGAAATATCTGGGGTTCAGTCTATAAAATCTAACAGATGCCCCAGAATCTGTTCTTCCGCCTCGATCTAGGATCGTCTGCAACCCTTGGTTCAACAGGATATTCTATTCCTGCTGGTGAAGCTGTTATTGCTGGTGTTATTTTTGTCGTTGTTGCACCACCATCTGGTATTGTTGGGCAGCCAATAATCTACGGATAATCTCTAGCAAGGTCGGGGTATCCAGTATTGCAGGCATTACAGGAGGTACAGGAACACCGGAAGCCTGCTGCTCTGTCCTATTTATTGTGGGCTCAACTCAGATCCTTGGGTGAGGTTCTACAGGATCTCGCTCCACTGGAAATTCGGCCTCTCTTGTCGCTGCAGCATTGGGGGAAGGAGAAGCCCTAAAGAAGAGCACAAAAAATAATCAAGTACAGGACGAGAAGGAACAAGGAAGCAATCAATCTGAAAATTTTTAAGCTGAGTATCGAAGAGGATGAATTCAGAATTTCAAGAGCGATCATGTTTGATTGAGACTTCTATGACCATGAAACCCCATAAGTCTGAAGAATAGACCTGCTTGGGCCACCATTAAAACCTTGTCATGCTTCAGTACCAGAATATAGAGACGAACATGTCCAGCTATCTCGTATAAGGTACTATACATCATACGACGATCATAACTGTAATAAGACAAGGGGGTGCATGCTACAATCAAGTCTCCTATGGTCAAGAACTTCTTTATCTCAATCATTCAAACAAGAAATAATAAATATAGAGCATATATGATAAAGCAAAATGGCGTCTCAAACGCTTTATCAAAATATTCTAGAGACCAGCTGAAAAAAATAAGAAGCTGGTGGAGTATCAAAAGTACATGACAGTGATCAGGTGCAGTATGATTTAATATAATCATGTAAGGAGACTAATATCCAGACGTGCAGGTTAACATGTGCCGGTGGCTAAACGTCCAAAAGAATAATTGTACAATGACGACCAGGAAAGAAGAAAACTTATTCGTTATCCTCTGCGACCATGTTCCTGGTACGCGCCTTGAGTTGGGGGATAGTACGCTGGATCCTCGGGTGCTGGCTCGAAACCTGACCATGCAAAACCAGTTAGACCTCAAATAACAAGTACCACAAATGAAGCATGAAATGGAGAAACAAAACCCAAGAAATAATTATATAATAATAGATAGGTTCGGTGTCGTAACTTAGGTCCATGGCATACCCTAGAGCAAAGGCTGTCATGCCCCAGTCCCAAAATACGTAGGACTAAGAATACGTAAGCATGCCAGCCGTATGTATAAGGCAACTCCAATATATGAAAACTAACACATACGTACGCTGTATTATGAATAATAATTCACAAGTGGTATATATAATTCTCAAATAAGTCACATGCAACTAGATCTCATCCACAACAAAAACTAATAAATAAACTAAATCAATAAATCAAATGATCATCTGAAATATCTAAAGAAACTAAATATTCAGGTGGAGAGAAATCTACTGCCAATCGACTATATCCAAACTAAAATGATAGAGGAGGACAAAACTCCAATATAAAATAAAATACTAAATAAAGGGAGTAGCAACTAATAAGTCCATCAACTAAGAGATAATCGTGGACGCTCGAAAGGTAAGACCTCCTCGACAGTAAATGAAGCATCAAGTCCTGGTCCGTACTCGTGTGGATAGTCAAGATCGTCTACATCTGGAAAGGGACTAGGTCCTCAGAGGGACGTAATAAGATACATAAAAGAATGCCACAATATGATGAAAATAAACATCCAAAAAGGCCTCCTAACCATTCTATGTGAAATACACTTTTGAGGACAACATCCTAATAAGGAGCTCTTGACTCATATATGTTCTCGACATACGTAATGCTCAACCGAGTCACTAGTGGCCAATCTAGAGGTAAAGTAAATAAATGCTCGACACACGTAGCGCTCTATCGAGTCACCCGTGGCCGATCTAAAGGAAAAGTAAATAAAAATGGAAGCCCCTATGCTAATAGATGTCCTCCCCACCCCATGCTCCTATTTGTGTCGTATGCACAACACGATAATACCTCTAATAACTGTCAATTCTTCTAGCATGCATTTCTATTAGCAATTATTTCCTACAGTACGTCCCATAGGTATTGTCGGCCACTTAAAACGTAGGTCCGTGATCTATATGAGACTCATAACTCGTATAACAAATGTGTTACGGCCTAATAAAACATAATGATGCCTCAAATCATGGCGTGGTCTCGTAAAACTAGGTCAACGTGCATAATATATATATATAAGACAAAAGATGACGCAATCGTCGTTGTACCCAAGTCATTCTTGAACGCACAGTTTTATATAGCAAAATAAATGGAAATAAATAATAAAAAATAAATATGTAAAAAATGAATGTAACTAAACAGTACTGTGGGAAGGTATACTTGCTTGACAAGCAATCTGTGGAGTATAGATGTCCAGACGAAAAGCACGAGAAACCCGAAAGTAGGAGCTCTGAATGAACGTCTCCGTATGCTGAAATAAACATCACCAACGTCTCCAAAATCAGCAAGATAGATAGAAAATACTACCCTTTCGACTAATTTGGATGCAGAAGTAAAACGATAATTTTGGGTCAAAACGGGGTCCACAAGTGGGCCATATTACACCGAAATACGTGTCAGAGGTAAAGGTCTCTAAATTGGATAAATTATAGGTCAAAATTTTTTTTTCCTAAACGATGATACGAACTCAATAGTATATCCAATTTTGGATTCCGGTCAGCCGATCACAAATTTGCCCGTCAAGTTAACACGTAGGGCCTGTGAATATGCGGCTCGATCAACTATCTCAGAATCACATAAAATGGGTCATATGACCAGGGTGATACCATGAATCTAATGTCACAAGTTTTGCCCTATTCCGACGAGCGTGTGCCAACTAATGAATTTTTTTATAAAACACCGGTACAGTAAACTTTTTACGAATACGGGTTGATTCCGACGCGCACACATGTCCAAATCAACTTCCGCGAAAGCCCGCACGTTCGGATATACCATACGCTCCTTTCAGTATAACTTTACATGGCGTGGTGGTCCAGTTTATCGGAACGCACTCCGTATCGCATGTTTTCTATATTTTTGAAAGCTGTTTTTCGTGATTTTCAACCTAATTTTTTGTACAAAATTAATTATCAAATATGTGTAACCAATACATCTTTTTGATGCTGTATAGGTTGTGTTTAGGTCTGCGTAATTAGATTATAGGTTTGTCAAATATTCTGAAAGAAACTAGCCTTCTAATATGGCCTCATGGATCGATTTACAGGTGTTCTGCTTTGCATGAAACTCAGATTTTTTAGAAAGTTTCGGTTGAATTTAAAATAAAAATAAAGTTGTTCAAATAAAAATACTTACAAATTAGAAGGTGTTCATGTTGTGATTCAATCTAAACAACTAGATTAAAATTTGGTCGCGCATGTAGGAAAAAAGTTAACGGAGAAGATGGGTACCTGTATGCTATTTTTGACGAGCATTTTAAAATTGCCGCGAACGGTTCTCGTGGTCGTCGATGGGGCGGTCAGGCGGCGGTTCAGGTGGTCGCGCAACGGTGGTCGAGAGGGTCGCAAGTCTGTGCTCGGGGTTAGGGTTTTGCTCATATGTATATATACACATATATACATATCGAGCGAAAGTTTTGGGCCAGGTTAGGGGAAGTTCGGTCGCGTATGCACCGCTGGAGGGGTGGGGGGTGGGGGAGATTACTATTGCTGCTGTTATTTTGTTTCGTTTGTTTGTGTTATAGTTTTTTTATTTTATTTTATTTTATTTTCTTTCTTTTTCTTTTTCTTTTTCTTTTTCTTATCTTATCTTTCTTATCTTTGTCTTATATATATATATATATATATATATATATATATATATATATATATATATATATATATATATATATTATTTTTTCTTAACTATATTTTTTTATTATTATTATTAGCATACTATACTATTATTTCCTCTCGTTACGACAAATTCCTATTTATAATTATTATAAAAATTCTAAAAAAATAGGGGAGGTTACATTCCACCTAATTTACAAGAATTTTGTCCTCGAAATTAAAAATAAGGTACGATTTTTAGAATAACTGAAGTTAATAAGGTAGAGATGAGTCAAGTACTGAATATTGTACCTCAACCTCGGAAAGGGGAAGATGTAACTCATGTATTAAATTCTAAAGGCCAGTCTGTTCTACTTTAAATAAGGTAATATGGTACAAATAATTTTAGTACAAGGAGAACTCGTACATGGAATCGAGGATGCGAATAATACAATAGAGGAGGTGTGTAACCTAAGGGAATGGGGTGTTGATAGGAAAGAGAATACTGTTACTGCTAGCTACTCGTGTCATCTATCTGCTTCGTGGGTATGTCATCTAGTTAAATATCAACATATCCTTAAAACTACTAAACCGCCCTGTATATATAATTCTACATCTATTTATACTCCTAAGATCTCGTATCATAATGGAGGTTATGATCATGCAATTATAATTATAACTACAAGGTCATACATGCGTCTACAGTCTCTTGTGTATGTGCTCCCATAATCACCATACTGAATGCTTGGCCTTGTCCTTGGTTGTCCAGCTAGGGTCTGGCCCTCTCAAACTGAGCAGAATGTGGAAGCAGTGATGGGCCTCTTTGATATCCATTAGGTGTTGGTAGTCGTGGTACTCCTGGTCCTAGAGCCAATGGTCTCTGTATCTGTGGTTGTGCAAGAATAGAAGCAGGTAGTGCTGGTCTCTGGACTTCATGTGCTGCAGGGGCCCTTAGTTGTGGGCAATCTCTGGCCTAATATTGGCTAGACCCACAAGATAAATACTTCCCCAGGCGTCACCTGCAATCTCGTACAACGTGGCCTATCTTGCCACAATAATGAAAATCGGGCTTATCCTGAATCTGATACGGGGCTGCTCTTAGTGGTTGTTGTTGTCGTGGTAAGGGATGTCTAATGGGTCCATTTTGAGACAATCTAACTGGTGCAGCTGCTGGTGGGGGACTTCTTTGCATCTATTGTGTCTCTTTCAAAAGGAGCTCCTGGCTTCCAGCTTCCTCCAATACGGCTACAAGCGATATCCTCGATTGTGAACTAGTGAATCTTCTAATATCCGACGATAACCCTTGGTGGAATCTTTTGGCTCTCTTTAACTCCGGGGGAATCAACATCTCACCAAAATGACTTAATCTGCTGAACTCCGCATTGTACGCATCGATCGTCATATTTTAATGTTTGAGATGAAGGAATTGATCATAGAGAATATCTCAAACATTGGCGGGAAAGAACATCTCATTGAAGAGTTCGTAGAACTCCTCCCAAGTCTGGTTGGCACCAAATCATCTTTGTTCACCATTCCACCAATGGTGAGCATTGTCCTCAAGTAGAGGTCCACTGCTGTCATCCATAGGTCCTCTGGTAACTGTGATGCCTTTAACAACTTTCGGTGCTAGCGGACCCTCGGTACCCTTGAAGGTCTTCAGGTTCATTTGAGTGAAATCCTTAGTGCGGCCCTCATAAGGTAGTGGCACTGGTGCTGGGGCTGGTGGTGGTGGAGGCCTATTTATTGCAGCTATAAAGGCTTGCCTTAGTAGCTCATTTTGCTTCCACTGGGCTTGCATCATAGCTTGCATAAACTGGGTCGAGTTGACATTTTTGTCAGTCTAGAGAAATGGTTGCGAAGGTGGCACGAAGGGTATCTGTGATGCGAACTGAGACAAGAACTGGGATGGCGATGGTGGCATACTCCCATCTTGGAGATTTATATTCTGCTGTGCCTGATGTCCCACTGGAGGCGCTGAAGTCTGAGGTTCCTGCTGAACCGATGGTGGTGTCTGGCCTGCTTGCGATGATTGTCCCGGCTGGAGTGGTATAGTCGGGGACACTATCGATGAAGGCAGATCTCTAGATTCCTCCTGAGTAGCTGTGTCACCTGTAATGATGGCGAGAGTAGCAACACGTCCATTAGGAGGATTCATCTTGCTGGGCACGAAGATGAGGACAATGTTAGAATAGATTCAAGGCAGATATAAGTCTAGCAGTCAAATGAGAATTTGAAAGAAATTCAAAGGAGTTGATTCAATATAAGTGGATGAGATCTTATACTTTAATCCTACTTGCTGGCTTGCTCGATACAGTAACATAACCAAGATAATATATTCTCGACCTTCATGGGCCACCACAAAAATATGTCACGTCCTAGTCCCAAAATATGTAGGACTAGAAATACATAAGCATGCTAGCCGTATGTATATGAAAACTCCAATATATGTAAACCATAACACATACATACGCTGTATTATGAATAATAATTCATAAGTGGTATATATAATTTTCAAATAAGTCACAGGCAACTAGATCTCATCCACAACACAAACAAATAAATAAACTAAATCAATAGATCAAATGATCGTCTGAAATATCCAAAGAAACTAAATAGTCGTGTAGAGACAAATCCACTACCAATCGACTATATACAAACTAAAATGATAGAGGAGAACGAAACTCCAATATAAAATAAAATGCTAAATAAAGGGAGTAGCAACTAATAAGTCCATCAACTAAGCGATAATCATGGATGCTCGAAAGGTAAGTGTAAAACCCCCTAATTTTAAATATTAGAATTATTTAATTAATTATTTAATTTAATTATATTATTTTTTAGTTAATTAGAAAATATAATTTAATTGAATTGATTACCTAGGTAACTACTCATCTAGAATTTATGGAACAAAACTATTATTATTTTATCTTATTTTATTTTATGTAGGAAATCCTTATAGAAGGATGATAGATTATTTTTATGTTTTATATAAATTTTCTAGAATTTTTATACCATATATATATATATATATATATATATATATATATATATATATATATATATATATATATATATATATATATATATATATATATAGTATTAATTAAAAGGAAAAAAATTTATTAACTAAAACCTTAAAACAAATTTAACCCTTAAAACTAAGCCTAAAACCTAGGTCTAATCCCTTAAGCTTAAGTCCCTAATCCTTAAACCTAAGGCTTAAGCCAACCCCAGCCCAGCAGATCCCGCGGGCACAGTAACCGCTACTCGAGTCTTCCCATCTACCGTCCGCTCCTTTCCCTATATATATATATATATATATATATATATATATATATATATATATATATATATATATATATATATATATATATATATACTCTAAACCCTAACCCTAGCCGCTGACTTCTCTACCCCGACGCGACACCGACCTCGAAGCACCCACCGCGCAGCCGTCGGAGCACCGCCCGGAACCCAGTGTTGCCAGTCGCAACAGCGTCATCCGCGAGCAGTCCTCGACATATTCGAGCAGCGACGTGCCCCACTTTACGCACTGTTTCCCGCCTCGTCTCTCGACCGATTACTGAACCATCTTCACCAGTATGATCATAACCTATCCCCCTCTCAACTCTGTTAATTAGTTTCCATCGAATATCGTTAAACAATAGGTAGAAATCGAGGCCAAGTTGAAGAAAAACCATATCTTTTAAAACTACAGTAAATTATTTCGACCACCCATGTTTAGAGGCTGTTATCTCCCACCATAGACCTCCATATTTAAATCTACTTTTTGCTATGTGACTTCCGTATAATCGAGATCATTCCCTGTTAATTAGATTATTTTATTTTTGTGATTAATGCAAAGATAAATTGGGTTAAAAATTATAAAAAAGTTGTTTTTAAAACTTTAGAATTGTTATACGGAGTGCGCCCCGCCAAACGGGACCGCCCCGCCGTGTACCAATTATACCAAAAGGTGCGTATGGTATGTCCTGACGTGTGAACTTTCGCAGAAACTGATTTGGACGTGTGTGTACGTGTCGGAATCAACCCGTATCCGTAAAAAGTCCCCATATCGCGACTTTTACAAAATATCGCACCATTTTGTGTACACTCATCGAAACACGATAAAACTTGCGCTATTGGATTCGTGGTATCACGCTGGTCCTGTGACCCAAGTTTTACGCAATTCTGAGTCAGTTGACCAAACCGCCTATTTGCGGGCCCTATGGTTGACTTTTAGGGCAAATTTGTGTTCGGCTCGTCGGAATCCAAAATTGGACATACCGTTGAGTTTGTATTGACGTTTAGAATTTATTTGACTTATAATTTGTCCTATTTAGAGACCTTTACCCCTAGCACACTTTTTGATACAAAGTGGGCCACTTGTGGACCCCACTTTGACCCAAAATTATGGTTTTGCCCCTGTGTCCAAATGGACGAAAGGGTAGTATTTTCTAGCTATCTCGCTAATTTCGAGAATATTGGTGATGTTTATTTTAGTATCCGAAGATTTTATTCGGAGGCCATAGTTTCTAATCCTGTGTACTTGACGTCTGGACACTTACACTACACAGATTGCTTACCAGGCAAGTATACCTTGACATTGTACTGTAATTTACATTCCATATGATGCATGTATTTTATTTCTGTCCATTTAGTTCATATATTTTAACTGCTATATAAACTGCGCGTCCAAGAATAACTTGGGTGCAGCGACGGTGGCATCGTATTCTGTTTTATATATATATATATATATATATATATATATATATATATATATATATATATATATATATATATATATATATATATATATATATATATATATGCATGTTGACCTAGTTTATGAGACCACCCCATTTTCATGAGGCATTCTTATGTTTCATTGGCAATGACACTATTATTACACGAGCGTGAGTCTCATGTAGGACACAGACTTATGTACTCGGCTGGCCACTGGTACTGCGACTGATAGGGATAACTACCGATAGAAATTGCATGCTAGAAGACCTGGTAGTTATTTAGAGGTATCATCATGTCATGGATGTGACATGCTTAGAGCATGGGGTAGGAAGAACAATAAGTAAGGCATTTGGGCTCCTTTGCACTTTCCTTGTGTAACCCGTACGCTCCGCCGGAGATGCGCGGTCATGATGACCACTATATATTATTATTATCAGGTAGCATCTGGCGTTCAAAAGACGATATACTTTTTAGGCCCCTGATTCTCCGAGAGAATCATGCCAATCCCATTTTGGCCAAATAGCCTACTTATTGGAAAATTGTTCTCAAATTATATTCACATAGACGGTTAGGCGACCCCATTGGATGCTTATTTTCAGTACTTTATTGGCATGCTTCTATGTATCTTGTTATGTCCCTCTGAGGACCTGGTCCCTTTCCAGGTATAGACGTACAGGATTATCCACAGGAGTACGGACCCGGACCTGACGTTCATACCAGACTGAGGAGGTCTTACCTTCAGAGTACCTTTGATTCATCGCAGCTGGTGGATATTCTAGTTGCTATTTCCTTTATTGATATTTATCTTATATTAGAGTTTGATCTCTTCTCTCATTTAGTTTTAGTATATTCGTTTGGCAGTGGATTTGTTTCCACCCGACTATCATTCTTGATACTTCATATTTGAGATTCAGCTATTTATTCCTATTTTATTATTTATGTTGTGGATGAGATATAGATTGCGTGTGACTTGTGTTGACAATATATTACCACTTGTGGATTGGATATTCATAATACATCGTACGTATGTGTTATGGTTTCCATATATTGGAGTTGCCATATACATACGGCTGACATGCTTACGTATTCCTAGTCCTACGTATTTTGGGACTGGGGCATGACAGTAAGACCTCCTCGACAGTAAATGACGCATCAGGTCCCGGTCCGTACTCCTGTGGATAGTGAAGATCGTTTACACCTGGTAATGGACCAGGTCCTCAGAAGGACGTAACAAAATATATAAAAAAATGCCATAATATACTGAAAATAAACATCCAAAAAGGTCTCATAACTATTCTATGTGAAATACACTTTTAAGGACAACATCCTAATGAGGAGCTATGACTCATACATGTGCTCGACACACGTAGTGCTTAACCGAATCACTAGTGGCCAATCTAGAGAAAAAGTAAATAAATGCTCGACACACGTAGTGTTGTATCGAGTCATCCATGGCCAATATAGAAAAAAAGTAAATAACAATGAGAGACTTTACGCTAACATATGTCCTCCTCACCTCATGCTCCTATTTATGTCGTATCTACAACACGATAATACCACTAATAACTGCCAAATCTTCTAGCATGCATTTCTATTAGCAGTTATTTTCTACCGCACATTCCATACGTATTTCGGCCGCTCAATACGTAGGTTCGTGATCTATATGAGACTCATAACTCGTGTAACAAATGTGTCACGGCCAAATAAAATATAATAATGCCTCAACTCAAGGGGTGGTCTCGTAAAACTAGTTCAACATGCATAATATATATATAAGACAAAAGACGACGCAATTGTCGTTGTACCCAATTCATTCTTGGACGCACAATTTTATATAGAAAAATAAATAAAAATAAATAAAAAAAAATAAATATGCAGCAATGAATGTAACTAAACAGTACTGTGGCAAGGTATACTTTCCTGACAAGCAATTTGTGGAGTATAGACGTCCAAACGACAAGCACAAGTAACTAGGAAGAAGGGACTCTGAATGAACGTCTCCGTATGCTGAAATAAATATCATCAACATCTTCAAAATCAGCAAGATAGTCAAAAAACATTATCCTTTCGTCCAATTTGGACATAGGGGCCAAATAGTAATTTTGGGTCAAAGTGGATTCCACATGTGGACCACTTTGCACCGAAATTTGTGTCAGGGGTAAAGGTCTCTAAATTGGATAAATTATAGGTCAAATAATTCCTAAATGATAATAAAACTCAATGGTATTTCCAATTTTAGATTTCGGTGAGCCGATCACAAATTCACCCGTAAAGTTAACCCGTGGGGCCCACAAATAGGCGGTTCGGTCAACTATCTCAGATTTACGTGAAACTTGGTTCACAGGACCAGCGTAATACCACGAATCCAATGACATAAGTTTTATCATATTCCGACAAGCATATGCCAACTAATGAGAAAATTTACAAAATACCGATACGAGAAATATTTTACTGATACGGGTTTTTTTTGACGCGCACACATATCCAAATCAACTTTCACGAAATTCCGCACTTTCGGATATACCGTATGCTCCTTTCGATACAACTGTAAATGACGTGGTGGTCCAGTTTGCCGGGACATACTCCGTATCGCATATTTTCTACCCTTTTTGAAAGCTATTTTTTGTGATTTTCAACCTGAATTTTCGTACAGAATTAATTATCAAATATGTGTCACCAATACATCTTTTTGATGCCGTACATATTTTCTTTAGGTCTGCCCAATTAGATTCCAAGTTTGTTAAATATTCTGGAAGAAACTAGCCTTCCAGTATGGCTTCATGGATCGTTTTATAGGTGTTCTGCTTTGCATGAAACTCAGATTTTTTTAGAAAGTTTTGGTTGAATTTAAAACAGAAATAAAGTTGTTAGAATAAAAATATTTGAAGAAATTAAAAGGTGCTCATGTTGTGATTCAATCTAAACAACTGGATCAAAATCTGGTCTCGCATGTAGGAAGAAATTTAATGAAGAATATGGGTTCCTGGATGCTATTTCTGACTAGTGATTCGGAATTGCCGCGAGAGGTTCTCGCGGTCGTCGACGGGGAGGTCAGGCGGTGGTGCAGGTGGTCCCACGACGGTGGTCGAGAGGGTCGCAATTCTGTGCTCGGGGTTAGGGTTAGGTTTTCCTCATATGTATATATACACATATATAAATATCGAGCGAAAGTTTGGGCCGGGTTAGGGGAAGTTTGATCGCGTATGCGCCGCGGGGAGGGGGGGGGATTGCTGCTGCTGCTGCTGTTATTTCATTTCGTTTGTTCGTGTTATAGTTTTTTTTCTTTTCTTTTCTTATCTTTTGTATATTTGTCTTATATATATATATATTCTTAACTATAAAGTAATTATTTTATTTTATTTATTTTTTATTATTATTATTATTAGCATACTATAATATTATTTCCTATCGTTACGACAAATTTGTATATGTAATTATTATAAACAAGGATAATGGTTGAACCACCACCCTATGATAGTTTATTTTCCTTGGCTACTAACTGAATAATACAATCACAACCAGGACCATTTTTTTATATCGGCCAATCACTTGTATGGCTTGCTATTTTATGGAGTCTGAGGTTATCTCAGATATAATGCATAGTAGGTATCCTCAGATTACGCTAGTGCTGAACATGAGCTAACCGAGCCAAATAAGGAATATACATGCACTTGCATGATGCACCAATTTCTAGTAGGGCCACTGCACTAAAATATGGTATTAGCGGTTCCAATGTTCCTATAGTGAAATAGTGGCTCGACATTATTTATAATAGGTCAGATACTGCACTCCACTAAGGCGGATAATATACAGTATCTTTGGTGGCTAGTCCACAACGCACTTAGAATGAATCTCTGTGAGAAGGTTCGTTGGCATGATCTCGGGATACCGTTCCCTCCCAATGTTACTACCACTTTTAGTTACGTAATTAGCCCTATATTGTGTTCAAAATCTCAAGGCGTGGTCACATGAGAATTTTTCTTAAGATATCGTACAAAGTACGGGTACGCTAGATACGAATCTATGGATGTTCAATCTGGATTCACCCGAGCGTGTATGCAATATTCAGTCAATCAATATCCTAGCCACGCGTTGGTAGTTGACTCGCATATCATGCCCATGCTGGGAAAATAATATATATTTATAATATCATTTGTTCAGGAACTTGGAGGCATTCTCGATGCATAACCCAAATATAATTCACTAACACATAACACGGTATGTCGTACCTCGATGCACATCCAATCATATACACTTTCAGGCAATAATTTGTATCAGCATGGATACAATATTCGAGTCCAATTACCAATTATACATTTGATCACATGAATCAAGATCACATTGTAATACGAAGCTTATATTATAGAAGCATGTAAAATATGCATCCATGCATCCGACAACCATGCGTCCCAAAGGAAAGCTCAGAAGAGATTGGGCCGCATAATCACATTGCGGCTCAATGAGGTAACATCCATGCGTCCCAATTAGCCAAAACAGTTTTGGCCGCAGATGGACCTGACTTAGCATCCTAGCAATAAGAACGTATCTGACACAGAATCTTGACAAAGAGGATATTCTGAATGCCTCAAAAGACGTAAACACACTAAACGACAGAAGTCTCACGTCACTACATAACTTCACTCTCGATGGATGTACAATGCCACGTGTAAAACACAACTAGCCCAATGCGTCCCCAGACTCTATGCGTTCCATGTATCTCTGGCCCCATGCATTCCAGACTCTGTGCGTTCTATGCATCTCTGGCTCCATGCATCCCAGACTCCATGCTTCCCATGCATCCCTGGCCCCATGCATCCCAGGCTTAATGCAATCCATGCGTCTCTGGCCCCATGCGTCCCAGACTCCATGCGTCTCATGCATCTCTAGCCATATGTGTTTCAGACTCCATGAGATTGAATCTTGCTATTATGACATTAGTGATTCTCTCCAACCAAGTGTGGACCATGTGTCAAGCTGACCAAGTCACGCCCACAAAGGACGAGAACCACCCAGATCTTCAGCAACAGAAAGTCCCAACAAGCGCCCATGTGACAGTCTGGTCCGCTCATGGTTACAGCTGTACCCTATTAAGGAGGCATACGTGGCACCCTCTAACATCCATGCAGCCCATCATATGCGCGTCCAAGAATGACTATATA
This sequence comes from Iris macrosiphon, assembly GCA_036927795.1. Lineage (NCBI taxonomy): Eukaryota > Viridiplantae > Streptophyta > Magnoliopsida > Asparagales > Iridaceae > Iris > Iris macrosiphon. Next base: position 320,419,422 of record JAYESA010000004.1, read on the forward strand.
TACCGGTTGGCCTATCCATAGAGGGAGAGAGGGGTCGCCCCAACACACACATACACACACACAGAGAGAGAGAGAGAGAGAGCATACAGAGACGAGCAAAGAGAGAACATAAGCTTCCTTACCCTGCATCGGATCATCAACAGAATAAAGGAGCCACAACAGCACTCATTGTCTATCGTCATATCCCTGATCAAAATATTGTACTTAGATAATTCAGTTTCCGTATCTAAAGTATTCCACTAATGATATAGGGAAAGTTCTTGTACGAACCCTATATCAGGGAGAAAAATCAGCACCTGTGCACCCATGTGCTCTGTCTATCCGGACTCATAAAGAGGGTGCAAAGGTGATTCAGCACTCATTTGACTTGTGCAACCTGATCAATCATAGGCACAAAGCGAGAAAAATAACTATGGCATACGAAGTATCCTCCCCAGGGCATCACTGTGCCAATATTACCATTAACTGTTGCTGTAACAAAATAACAGTACCTACAAAAAGGAGATCGGCATTCCAGCAGCTGCAACCAAAAGGCACCCCACCCGGCTGCAACCCGAAGAAAATATGCAAGTACTTGAGGAAGAGAAGATGCTCTTTGCCTCGTGCTATTCTGCTCGAAAGTCCCCTTTCATGAGGGAAAGCCAGAAGCCCAACACCTCCAGTCCGTCACTCTCAACCAGCGCATCGAGAAGATGACTACCAGGAGGACCAGCAGCAGAAACTGCAGAAGGTGTTTTCCAAGGTACCCGCTCAAAGAAAAAGCTATCAACCGCTGGGGGTGGTTCTTCCTCAGGACTCATGGAGGTTGCACAAGCTGGAGGTAGTGATCCCCTGGACCTATACAACAACTCGACGTTCCGAGAAGGCTGTGATTCCCAAGGAACATATTTCGATGTCCCTGGGGTGGCCACCTTCGTCAAGATGACGTAGCCTCTTATGCTGTGGATAGTATTCTCTCCAAATTCGAGGAGGAGGCGACGCTACCTGATGACTACTCCTGGCAAGAATCTAAGACGGATAGTGAGACGTCTACTCCCCCGTCCATCTCTTCCCATATGAGGATGGTATACATGGCAGGGGAACGATCACGAAGGCCCCAGTGATCGATAATGCCTCAAGGCTCTTGTGGCCATGATGCAGACGGTGAGTTCATTAATGCAAGCCCTGACCCAGACAATGTTGGAAATTAAGCAAACATGGCTTTCCCAACCAGCAAGAGCTTCTGGACAAGCAAGCTTGGATCTTGGGACCAACACGAACTCTTACGCAAACCGCTCCACCCATAGGCGGTAATCACCCTCTGCCTAGCTTATCTGCCCCTTACGATCCAGGTGCCTTTTTGTGTAGTTTTACGATGAGGGGAGAGGTTGTGTTAGGAGTGCATGCCTTTAGATGGACTCTTAAGGGCTCTTCTGGTGTTGTCTCAGACTCCGCCTCATGATCGGCGTCATTATCACCTTCATCCTGGTAGACCTATTTGTAAAGGATCGAATTAGAGTAATAGGCTTTGATCGCTTTGAACGGATCTTATCACCTTCATCCTGGTAGACCTATCTGCCCCTTATCCACCTTCGTAGGATGGATCGATCGTCGAAGGAAGGTCCGGCACCATCTACCACATCCGAACCTCTAGTCGTTCACCTTCACAGGCCGAGTCAACCTCCGAAGGATGCTCCGTCGCTTCCAACAACATCTGAACCTTTGGTCATTTTTCTTCACATACCGAGTCAACCTCCGAAGGATGCTCCGTCGCCTCCTATAATGTTAGAGCCTCTGGTAGTAAAGCTGCATATGAAACCTTAAAAGTCGTCATTCGCACTAGGGGTACATCCTGGGAAGGATGAGCTGGAGGAGTAGTTGCTCACGTAAATGCCCCTTCTCCGGACGAGGTAATCCCTGAAGAAAATATACCTTATTTTGCGAATAAGGGCTATCTTTGAACTAATCTGAAGTTGCACACTTAAGCACGCTGTATTCCATGGAGCACGATCTAAGACTGTATCTGAAGACACATGTGACTAATACCTGTGCAGTAAACCAGATCTTCCATAGCCAAGGTTCCTACTTCACGGTCCCAACAAGGAAAAGGGGAGACAAATCTATCATCTTCGGCAGGGTTGAATTCCCTCAGTCTTTCATCCCGGAGGAATAAGAACCAAAACCTGATACCAGCAACATACAACTCTACCTGTTCAGTGGTCAAGCCAAATACCTCATCCAGAATATGAGTTATGATCTTAAAAGCAATCGAGGTCTGAATTACCGCAAAGGTCCATGACTGCCTCTGCGACTGCAGGCTCCTTCAAGCAAGTTCGAGGATTACTACCATAAGAACAAGCATGACTTAGGATATGTCATGCCTCCCACATCCTCCAAAGGCTTGGATGGTTCGGATAGATGGAGAAGATGAGTTACATTATCACTCTTTAGAGTCTTCCTCTTGGGACTCCGACGTCAGTATCGAAAAGATGCTCAAGCAAACATTGTCTGCCAACATGGGGTCAACTGACCCTGAGAAAGATGACGAGGATCCACTGGAACTCTTTGAAGTAGATCCGTGGGCCCAACGCCTAGACACACAATGGGAGATGCGGTTAGAACAACGAGAACCTTCTACCGAGGAAAAAATCGTACAAGTCAATCTGGACGACGAATCCTCCCCTAAACCTATCTTAATCAGTAATAGTCTGACTGATAAGGATCGAGAATCCATGCTACAGCTTGTTAGGAAATACATTAATGTATTTTTCTGGAGCTACGAAGACATGTCGGGACTGGACCCCCAAATTATGGTCCAACAACTCAATATCTCGTTGAACTCTAAGCTTGTCAAACAGCAGTAATGACGGTTCCTGTCGAACATTATGGACGACGTCGAAGCTGAAGTCAACAAAATAATATTTAGTGGCTTCGTTCGCGAAGAACAACATCCAGATTGGGTAGCCAATATCGTACCTGTTGTTAAAAAGAACGAAAAGATTCGGATCTATATTGACTTCCATGATCTAAATGTGGCCTACCCTAAGGACGAATTCCCCCTTCTAGTCACAGACATAATAATCGACAACACCTGTAGTTTCGAGCGCATGTCCTTCATGGATGGATTCTTAGGCTACAATCAAATCAAGATGTCTCCTGACCGCCAGAAGCATACATTATTTTGAACATCGATAGGAGTATACTGCTACATAGTCATGTCCTTCGATTTGAAGAACGTGGGTGCTACATACTAGCGAGCTATTAGCACCATCATCTGTGAGCATCTACGCAAGATGGTCGAGTGTTACGTTGATGAGATCTCTGTCAAGAGTCACTTCAAAGATGATCACCTCAGGGACTTGAAGACTGTGTTTGACCTCATGCGTACGCACCAGCTCAAGATAAACCCTTTCAAATCTTTCCTAGGAGTCTCAGGAGGTTCATATCAAACCTCTCTGGAGGTTTATATCAAACATCTCTGGAGGTTCATATCAAACCTTTATGGACCTTTGGTTTTATCCTAACTTCGAAGGGTATCTATGTAGAACCTGACAAGACAAAAGGGATCCATGAAATGAGCCCACCGAAGAACCTCAATGCGTGGCCTTCAAGAAAGACTGGCCAATATCAGGAAGTTCATATCAAACCTCTCTGGACGTTATCGGTCGTTCCCTCAGCTTATGAAGAAGGGAGTCTGCTTTGTCTGGAACAAAGAATGCCAATGCGCTTTTAAGGAATACCTCACGAACCCTCCAGTTTTGGAAGCCCCAGTTATGGGAAATCCCTTTCTGCTCTACATACGAGCAATGGATCACTCTCTTGGCGCTCTGCTAGCCCACACAAGTGACACTGGTCATGAGCAAACCATCTACTATCTCAGTAGGATGATGGCCGACGCAGAGCACATGTACAACCCCATCGAGAAGGAGTGCCTTGCTATAGTCATCGCCATCCAGAAGACCCGATATTACCTAGCAGGGCAAACCATCCATGTGATCTCACGAGTTAATCCCCCCAGGGTCCTCATGACAAAACCTGGAGTGCTCAACTCTTGCCTAGCCCACATGGACAATACTGCTGTCATCTTATGATATGGTATTTGTCCCACAAAAGGTGGTCAAAGGTCAGGCGTTGGCAGATTTTCTTGTATCCCACCCGGTACGAAAAACCTCGAAGCTCTACCAGGAGGTCACAGTCGAGGTCGCAGATTCAGACCTGAATACGAGCGTAAAAGCTATTTGGTGAATATTCTTTGACGGTGCTTCAAGAATAGGGACCAAAGGCGACAACGTCACTGGAGTCGGGATAGTGTTGAGCTTTCTATATGATCTTGTTATCAATCGCGTCTACTCCCTCACTGAGCCATGCTCCAATAATATGGCAGAGTACAACACTTTCTTCATTATACTCTAACTTGCTAAATAAGTGGGAGTTGAATACTTGGAAGCATACGACGATTCCAAGCTGATAGTCAATCAAGTCTGAGGTGAGTACGAAGTCCAGAATGAAGACCTACTCCCCTACCACCAAGTCGCGCTTGGAATAATCTCCACCTTTGAGGGATTATTCATAGAGCACGTCCCTCAGCTGCAAAATATTGAGAATAATGCCCTGGTCGGCCTCGCAGCCTCTTTAGCTGTTCCGGTCAATACTCATGAACTTATCACCGTGATCGGTCAAGAGTTGGTATGCCCAAAGAATAACCTCTCTCTGTGCCAGAGATACTAAGTGGAGACGAGCGCTGACTCACAAGACTGGAGACTTCCATTCATCGACTACGCAGTCAATAGAATTCTTTCCGAGAACCCAAAGGAAGCCACTTCGATCAGAAGATGTTTCCTCTTGTTCTATTATGATACGGCTACCAAAATGTGGTATCGCCGCTCCTTTGAAGGTCTTCTGGTATGATGCCTATCGAATATAGAAGTGAATCAGGCTCTCCATTAGGCTCATGACGGGGTTTGCGGTATCCATCAGCCGAGGCCCAAGCTAGAGGACCACCTCCATAGAATGTGTTACTATTGGACGACAATGGTAGCAGAGGCCGTTGACTACGCAAAAAAGTTCCAAGCGTGCCAAATCCATGTTGACTTCATCCACTAACCCTCGGATTTTATACACCCGACCATGGCATCTTGGATGTTAGAAGCCTGGGACATGGATATCATAGGGCCGATCAGTCCGCCCTCCGCTAAGGGACATCAGTTCATCTTGGCTATCACCGATTACATCTCCAAGTGGGCGAAAGCTATACTATTTGCTGAAGTTAAGACATCCAACATGATCAGCTTCGTTAAGTATCACATCATATACCACTTTTTCTTGCCAAAAAGGATCATCCATGACAACGGTCCATAGTTTGCAAGTCACATGTTCTACCAATTTTGCGAAAAAATTGGATTCAGAATGTAGCGTCAACTGCCTATAACCTGACAACAATTGGTCTGGCAAAAGCCTTCAATAAGACCATCATAAAGCTACTCAAAAAGTTTGTATCATCCAAAAAACACGATTGGAATGAGAAGCTGGATAAATTTTTCTGGGCCTACCATACAACGGTCCAAATAGCTACTAGCATTACACCTTTCTTTTTAGTGTACGAAAGAGAAGAGGTCCTCCCGTTCGAGATCCAAATCCCTTCACTTCGAGTAGCTCTTTTCCACCAATTAACCGTCGACGACAATCACCGACGACGGCTACAAGAGTTAGAAGCACTCGACGAGAAATGTCTTTTATCTCAGCAGTGCATTGAGCTATAAAAAGTGCGTCTCTCGGGGGACTTTAACAAACGGGTGAAGAGGAGGACCTACCAAGTGGGTGATCTCGTCCTGGAGGAAAGGAGGCCGATGGTTATGACCCACAAGACGGCCGAAAAATTCTAACCCAAATGGGAAGGCCCGTTCTTCATAGAATCGGTATTCTCCAACGACGCCTACCGGCTTGCGAAATCCAACGACGACTTGCTCATGATGTCTATCAACGACAAGTTTCTGAAAAAGTACTATGTCTATCTAGACTTGTACTCCCCTTATCCCCAGTCGGGCAATCAAGATGTATAGTACTTACACTCTTGGTTCTTCATCCCTAACAAGGGCCTAAGTACAATATTTCTCCTGCTTTATAACTTTCTGTAAAAGGCATTTTTTGTATCCAGGAATTCAGGATACGCAACAGATGATGGATCCTCAAAGTCTCTCCAGCGGAGCAGTCAGCAGGTCTAACGACACACTCACGCTTGGACCCCCTAAAAACTAGTCTCGTTAGACTCTAGTCTCCCAGCGGAGCAATCCTCAGGTCTATCTTCATTCTCGGATAGACCACACCCACCAAATCACTCCTCAGTGAGTTTTTCGAACATTGGTTCACGTCCATATTACCTCTGAACTACTGTCCTAACATTCCTTCCCGGCTGGATTTGCCATGTCCATATTACCTCTGAGAAAACCTCCCGGGTCTTGGTTATCTGTCATTACGTCCATATTACCGCTGATATAGGTTATCATCTCCACTTATCATCCGTACTTACTAAGGTACGCCAGCGGTGTTAAGTCCATAAAATCTGCCATGTCCATATCACCTCTGACCGATCTTGTTCCAAATCTATTACTTGCACTCAAGTGCGCAAGAAGTAATGGGTCTACAAAATCTATCACGTCCATATTACCTCTGATAGAGATTGTTTCAAACTTATTATTTGTACTCAACGTGCGCAACAAATAATATGTCTACCTAAGTCCCCCAGTTGAACATCCTAGAAAGACGACGATAATGTACTACGTCCATATTACCTCATGTACAATATCCAAAGTTCATACAAAATTCATACCGAACAAGACAAATAAAGGAAGAAATTCTAGAAAAAGAGAAACCTTTATTCAAGATCATGAGTACATATGATGGGAATCCACTATATTTTCAAGGATTTTCATTAATATTCAAGGTCTCGTGTACATATGATGAAAATATCTTTTAAGGGTTTTCATGGGTTCTCGCCGACAAGAACCTCTTCCTTTATAAGGCGCCCCTGTGTTGTTTCTGCCACGGATACAAGTGAGCATAGCAGCATAGCTTAATGCTTTATGGATCATACCTCCATAGTGCAAATCTCAGTATATGAAAAAGAATCCATACTGATATATATCCAGGGAGGATCATGGACAAACGCTCTACAACCAGACGGGAAGACTAACGACAGGAATGACAATTAATCCAAATTCTATCATCGACACCGCAGTCTCCCGGCCGGTAGCAAATCACATAAAGGAAAAAGATGCAGCTAGCACGTTGCATGAACAAAGATGGCTCAACACATGACGTAGAATGATCATCCTCGTCTCCTGGATCAGTCCTTGCCGAACTGTCCTCATCTCCTGGATCAGTTCTTGGTGAATCGCCGCATAAAGTTGGTCTTCATCCTGAAAATTGGGTGTTATAATATCCTTCCATGCTCTATCATGAGCCGCACAAGGGTGAACAAAGCCTGCACAAGCAGAACATAAGGCGTCAGTAAACAAAGATAATATAAAGTCCATACGGCAGAGCCTAGCCGACGCATGAGGTGCCTGCCATGGTGGCCGTATGTCGAGTCAATTCTCCATCTATGGGGCAGAGACCTTATGGTTGCATGTCTGAATTGAGTCTTCATCCAAGCGACAGAATCATGGTGGTCGCATGTCCAGGTCGAGCTTTCATCCATGCAGAAGAGTCTTAACTGGCGCATGATGGTTATCCTTCCATGCGATAGACTCATAAGAAAAGCCCGCGCATGTTCACGATGATCTCTCATCCACACGATAATGCTGTATAAAGAGTCTGCGCGTGTTCTAGATAATTTCTCATCGAGGTAACAAGACTGTGCTCAAGTGTCTCTATGTCCTCGATGGCCCAACACGAGAAGCTGGGTGCTCCCTTACCTCCATTAGGAGGATACGGATCAAGGCCTCCCCCGGCGAACTCCTCGACGAAAAGAGCTGCAGCCTCCAACATCCCTCGCCGAAGAAAGAAAAAAAGAAAATAGATAAAGTTCCCTTTCTCCTCCCCATCGCCTATTTATAGGCCTCAAAGCAGCGTGAAGAGATCGAGAAAATAAACCAAGTAGTTATGGGGATGAATCTGATGCCTTAATTTTTGTGATCCTTTTTAAATCTCCCTGAAAACCGTTGCCTCGAGCCTCGCATCAGGAGATGGCTCAGAATCCAAAAGGAGATTCGATCCAAAATCAAAACAAATATGTCAGTTAATGCCGGAGTGATAGCCTAGAAGCACTCATCCATGCGGCCCACGACCAAGCATTCCCAATGTCAATGCGACACAATATCCATGCGACCAAAAGTACTTTTTTTCTATGCTTCTTATTCAAAGTATTTCAAAATTTATCAGTTTGAAAATATTAAAGGGGGTCTTGTAGTAGCATAGAAAATATGCAACTATGTGTCCAACAACCATGCGTCCCAAAGGAAAGCTCAGCAGAGATTGGGACACAAAATTACCCTGCAACCCAATGAGGCAACATCTATCCATCCCAATCAGCTGAAACAGCTTTGGTCACAGATGGACCTGACGTAGCATCCTGGCAACAGGAATGTCTCCGACACAGAATCCTGAAAAAAAGATTTTTTGAATACCTCAAAAGATGTGAACAAACTAAACGAAAGGAGTCTCACGTCAGCACAAAACTTCACTCTCGATAGATGTACAAAGCCATGTGTACAGCACAAATGGCCTCATGCGTTCCAGACTCCATGTGTTCCATGCATCTTTGGCCCCATACGTCCCAGACTCCATGCGTCCCATGCGTCCCTGGCTCCATGCGTCCCAGGCTCCATGCGGTCCATGTGTCTCTAGTCTCATGTGTCCCAAAATCCATGTGTCTCATGCGTCTCTGGCTACATGTTTTTCAGACTCCATGAAGATCGAATCTTGCTGTTACGATATGAGTGATTCTCTCCAACCAAGTGCGGACCATATGTCAAGCTGACCAAGTCATGCCTATAAAGAACGAGAACCACCCAGATCTTTAGCAACATAAAACCCCAAAAATTACCCACGTGACATCCTGGCCCGCTCACGGTTACAGCTGCACCATATTAAGGAGGCACACGTGGCACCCTCTAGCATCCATGCGGTACAATATATGCGTGCCCAAGGATGACTATATATACCCGGGTGGCCTATCTATAGAGTGAGAGAGGGGTCGCCCAACACAGAGAGAGAGAGAGAGAGAGAGAGAGAGCATATAGAGATGAGCAAAGAGAGAACATAAGTTTCCTCACCTTGCATCAGATCGTTAATGGAGTAAAGGAGCCGCCACAACACTCCTTGTCCATCGTCACACCCCAGATCAAAATATTGTACTTAGATAATTCTGTTTAGGATTCTTTGTACTCTTTTTTGTTCCTTAAATATAAAGTTTGCAAGAACACATTTAATGGTGAATATATGTTATGCACATAGCCGGTTAGTCACTATCCACTTACTCTGGTTCATACTGAAATCTCAGTTCAACTCATGCCTTGTTCATAGCCAATCTTAGCTCATGGTCATGTCTGGCACGAGATCTAGTTACTAAATTCATTCTTCCTTAGAATCATAACACAAGAATTAAACCAAATATGAATTATAAAAGAATAAGAAAAATATTCAATCAAACAATCAAGGCCGCATGGGTCTCTTGGCCGCATATGAAGTCTCGGCCACATATGAAATAAGGGTCACATGAACCACTTGGCCGCATGTGGAGTCAGAGCCACATGCTCAGGGTTAAAGTCTACTGTCATGACCTATACCCGAAATTTGGGCATGAGTCATGGGTACGTTTAGCCTACGCTGCAGCATCGACGGTAGAACAATATTTAGATCACAATACTATCTATCATAGCTCACAACAATATATAACATGTCAATGATCTCAACTCCACATGGAGGACAAGATAAAAATAAATATGTCCACAATAATAATACTCAATCACATAATTTTATAAGGAGGATGAATGGCACGATAATGATATAAAGAAAAAAAAAGTCTAAAAATAATACATCATACATCAACAAGGTTAAAGTCTAACTCTCTGAATAACAACATAAGTATCCAAATAAAATATACAACTCTGAGTATCTCAAGTCTAATGCAACTACAGAGGAATTCTAGTTTCTAATCCTCTACTAATGGATCCAATACTGGAATGGGATCCTCCTGAAGGTCATGGGTGAAATCCTCATCTACTCCGGGTCGTAATAAGTAGGGCAGAAAGTCTCAAGATCCTCTAAAAAATATTATCCCATCAGGATTGGAGCCAAGCACATAAACTAACAGCAGTTCCATTAATTTAACCAAGTCTATAAAACAGTAAGCAATGAGAATACAAGATAGAAGAAAATACATGAAAATAAAAAAACTGGTATGTAGATAATCATCTCACGGGTAATAAGAAACTGTAAATAAATAAGAAATAACTGTATCAGCAGGTATAAACTGAAATGGAGATATGAACAACTACTAAGTGCCTTAAAATATTAATTATTATGTGATTGGCTTGGGACGGATCAGGCTCTACCATATATGATTGGCTATGCAAAAGTACAGTAAGGGATCAGGTCAATCAAGTATGATAGACTATGCACAAGTACATATTAGAAAATTAGGCCAATCATATACGAGGAGCTATGCACAATTAATAAGATTATGCTACACCCTCGTGTAGTTAGGGTGAGCTATGCCCAAGTAAGTGGGGGTATGAACACATAATCAACTAATAATTTTTTATCTCCGGTTAGTAAAATGGATCCAATCATGACTCCTCATAACCGGTATCTATGATACTAACCCGTGTATCCACTGTGTCAGAAATCAAGCATAACACTACATGCTAGAATAATAGTAATCTTCAAAATAAGAAAACTGTCAGAGAATGTACTCGCCTGAGGTCCTGAGCAAAGTGTGAGGATCGATGCCCAAAATGGAGTCACAAACCTAAATATCAAACATTACTGTTAAATGGTGAATTAAAGGATGAGCAAAATTTACTCACTAAAAATAGGGCTTCTAGGTCATGTCTAAGTCCAAACTAGGTTAACTAGGTCCACTAGTCACTTTCTATATCATTATAGTCTATAATAGGCAATAACTACTAACACTAGTCATTAATAGCTATATTAGATATTAGTACTAACATATCTATATACTAGTTAATAACTATGAGTTATAACCATATAACAATGGCTTAGCTATATACATACTACCTTAGTACTTATTTAATACCCTAATACCCAATACCTATTTGTTATCTAACCCTTCTAATTATATATATATATATATATATATATATGATACTAATTAAACAATACTAATACTAACTTGATGCAATACCACTTAAGTGACTGATACAACTATATAACTGATACTATATCTCATAATGCACTGCTGCAATTGGGGCAACTGATACCAATGTCATTCCCCAACTAGCTAAGTACCCCCTTCTACTTACTGACAACTGATACCAGCTCCTCAAATGATAAAACTGTTGTTGGTGCTTGTGCTTGTGCTTGACACCACTGTTGTAGGTTTGCATAGACACTGTTTCAGTAAATACTTCACATGTGCACCACCCTTCCTCCTATCTGCCATTACTTAGATGCACTAGTATCATAACACAGATACTTTACCACATGACACCTGAACCAAGTTGATATAAAGTAGCAACTAGACACTGCGGCTATTCCTACCTCAAGTTACTGATACTCACCTTAGTTTACCCTCATTTAGAATCCAGTAGCAACACCATGGAGTGTCTGCCTTAGAACATCAGCAGTGTACTACCTAAATTAGTGCACACTTGCTCATTGCCTGCCAACCTACCTAGGAACCCGACTTCAATCAGTGTACACAACATACTCATTGCTGTGTACTATTCCAGGAATATCCTCCCTAGCTACTGATACATCAGTGTATCAATACACTGATACAACCCCTCTTTACCAATTCACTCATAATTTAACCCACAATGCAGCATCAACTACCTGGCACAATGTATGAGGATACCCTGAATACCTGCAGAACTCCATCCCTCAGTGCAAGGCACTACTCTACCCGAGATGGCTGTAGTTCCTTGGTGAACTGCTGCTTGCTCGTGCTGTTGCACAGCAATACAGTGCAAGGCCTGCACTGCTCTACTGCCAACCCGATCTGGCACCCCTCTAACTGCACTTATACTCACACACATACTATGAACCTACACACACACATTCAACAAGACTCATCTCACTGCACACTGATACCACTTAGGACTGAACCATAGTGCTCGAGCACCTCACCTCTCCTACATGCCACCATAACTCCTAAACAAAATTATATAGCTCAAAACATTAATCATATAGTATAGTATATACTAACACATCTTGATTCATATCTAATACCCATCTTACCCCACTACTCATAGCATATAATTACCATATTTAAATCTACCCATACCAAGGTTAATATAACAAACACTAGATGAACAACTCCTAAACACTACTATGAACCTACACACACACATTCAACAAGACTCATCTCACTGCACACTGATACCACTTAGGACTGAACCATAGTGCTCGAGCACCTCACCTCTCCTACATGCCACCATAACTCCTAAACAAAATTATATAGCTCAAAACATTAATCATATAGTATAGTATATACTAACACATCTTGATTCATATCTAATACCCATCTTACCCCACTACTCATAGCATATAATTACCATATTTAAATCTACCCATACCAAGGTTAATATAACAAACACTAGATGAACAACTCATATTACACCATCAACTAATGTGTCAAATCCCAAAATACACAACCAATGTCATATATACATAACAAAAATAAATATATATGACTATCATAACTTTCCACAATAGAAATTAGTGTAAAATATACTAATATGCACAAAATTCCCAAATTAGAGCCCCGTATCATACCGTATCACACCGTATCATACCGTATCATGATACGGCCTACCAGTATCTAATTATAGACGCGTATATATCTTCATATGACCAATCTAACTCTAATTAGGTCTACCAAACCTAATGACAAATACTTGATATCCCATTCTCGGATTTCTCCCAAAATGGACACCAAATACAGTGTATAAATTTTAATAAGGGTGAATAGAAGCTCAAACTTCTCCCTATGGGTAGCCCTAATGCATGGGTACATTCTAAATGCTCTAAAATACCAACTGGAACTTATTAGTGAATTAGTTTCATAATTTACCTATTGAGAGATAATTTTCCAATGAAAAAGCCAATAGGACACGATTTGGACACAAGTACTAAGCCAAACTCCTTCTTCTCCAAGCTTCTTGCAACCACTATCTTATAATCTCCTTAGATGGTGATGATGAGAAAATTTGAGGTAAACTTGGGGTAAAATTTTTGAGGTAAACTTAGGGTAAAATTGATGGTGGGAAGAACTATTCGGGAAGAACTAATTATGAATTACTTGAGGATGAAGAATGAGAGGAGAGAGAATTTTCTCCCTAAAAACTAGGGCCGTCCCCCCTCTTCCTCCTTTCTCAAGCAATGTGGAATGTACTAATTACCCCTATTGGGTTGTCGTAAAGGAATTAATTAATGGAAGCCTCTAGTCCTAATGTGGATTCAATCTAATTTCTAATTAAGGAGAAGGGTTAACTTAGATTGAGTCTATTGTGACTAGTCCAATGATTTGGTTAAGTTGTCATGTCTAGTTGGTTAGGTCCACTAGGGTCTTGTCTAACTAAATAATATAATCCCTAACCAATAGTAATATTAATCATAAAATATGGCATACATATTTATATAAATAGAATATAACCACATTATTTATGATAATACATAATGACAAAAATACTCATATTCTAGAAATGTGGTAGTGACATCTACTACTTGGGACAAGTGTTGAAGTGACGGAAAATAAATAAAGTGTCAGTGAAGTGACATAAAGTGATTGATGTGATAATTCAATAAAGTATGTCAGAGAGAAAGGACAAGGTCAAAGAAATAAATGCCAATGGTTCAGAGTCATACATCCAAGAAAGGTGGTCACATGCTCTGCTTGCCACATAAGTCACTCGGCCGCATATGCTCTTCGGACTTAGCGAATTTCTCATTCGTTCATCGAGTAAAAACACAAGGAGTTCAAGAACACTTGTGTAAATAAGCAGTCATGCTTATAACAAGATGGACGCATGCTGTCAGTATGCGGCAAAGAGTTCAAGCCGCATAACCCTCTCAGGATGCAGAGCACTCTCAGCCGTATAGCTCGCTGGCGACATGTGAACTTTGTCTTCTCCAACAGTAGGTCCGACCATGGCAGGAGCTCCAAAAACCCAAAAATTATTTTCTTCATAAATTTTTTATTTTAACTCCGAATCAAGTAAAACAAAAGCTAAAATACTCGAAATAAAGTGCTCCATCAACCCTAAAAACTGATTTTCTAAAATACCATATTTTAATAGATCAAAACCATAAAAAATACATAGCACCCATGAAAATCTAAGTTAAAAATGTAGATCTACTCAAAACCACCAATCAAAATAGAAAAATCCGAGTAATAAAAGTGCTTAAAATCATGCAAAGAACATAATAATCAAATAATATAGAGGATTTCTTCATTTCTCATGCAAGGTGTACTTGCCTATGAAAAATGAGAGAAAAACTAAAGAGAGAGGAAGAAATAAAGAAGTGAAGGAAGAGAGAGAAAGTATTGGGTTATATATGGTAGGGTTGAGGGTTGAACTAAGGATTCTCTTGACTTGAACCAACCCAAAAAATGAACCATGAACCAGGTTAAACCAAAGAATACGTCTAGTCTCTATGCACTTGCAACCATGCCAAAATAAAATACGTTCCAAATACGTATATCAGGAATGGGAAGTGACACCCAAGCTCGAAGGCAAAATAAGGATACAGAAAGCAAAGAAAGAGATACTGGTGCTATGAGTCAGAGCATAACTCTTCTATCCGCTCATGGAGACTGGCGATATGGCCATCCAGGCATACCAGGGCCCGACATTGAACCTCTTGGGCCATAACCTCGAGATCCTCGTAGTGAGCGTAGGACTCATGTCTGTCCTCTAGCTGTTGCACCAGAATCTCAATACCAGTCTTATTCTGCGCTACCTGGCTCGCCTCAGTTTGGATAATCTCCTCCTCTTATTGGGCCTCCTGCATCCTATTACACTGCTCGTCAAGCTCGACCTGGAGTTTTCTGATTTTCTCAGTCAGGCCATTTTGTCGAGAGAGGTACTCTTCTTTGAGATCGCCCAGCCGGTCACATCTATCCTGTAAATTCTGGAGATCACGGTGCAAATACTCCATAGACAAAGTAAAGAAGGCCTTCTATGTCACTACCTTCTTTGAGAACTCATTATACTCATAGGATATCAATATTCCCATATCTGGTTGTTGGTACTGTTGCAACGACGTTAGCCATTTCTCTACCTCCACCAGTTTATGGCCCAAAAAGTTGGCAATCTGTTCAAAATCGGGGATACCCTTCAGAGAGTGGACATGGCCCTCGGCAAAGTGCCTTGACCAGGCAAAATATTTGTTGCGCTCCAACACCCCCTTGATCCCTTGCTTCAAGAACATATGGAAGCTCTAAATGGAGAACTTGACGTTCTCGTCAATCTCTTCCAACATAGCCGGAGTCAAAGGCGACGGGATAAAGAAAGAGGCCGCATGTGCAACAGGCGGCGCAATGATGCTCAATAACTTCGAAGACGAAGCAGCAGTAGAGGAGCAACTAGCGGTCCTGTCTACGATCCAATCTTTCATAGACGCATAAAATGCTTGAATACCCGACAGCTTCAGGATGTGACCCAGCGACCTTAATACTGGCAAAGACCTCATTGCGTTGGCTTACTACCCCACTGTCCAAAGAGGGTTCATCCGCAGAACCCCCAGCGACAATAGTTGGAGGAGGAGCCGCCACGCCAGAAGGACCTATAACAACAAGAATCTTCTCCATCACAGTCTCAGTAGGGGGGATGACAGGGTGTTCCTCTCCTCCAGAAGATCGAAGGAGAGATTTAGATCTTTTCCTAACGAGCTCGCTACCCCCTTCCACTTCTACACCTTTCTCAGAGGCCACATCCACTATATACAAGGGAGAGGTAGCACCTGCAGATCCAGAATAACCGATAATCACCTTCACCCAAAGAATGGAGAGTTGAAGCCAAAAAATCTGATCTCCCGAAAATTTGTAAAATAACATACCAGAGGGAGGCGACGTAGGTTGCGGCTCATCCAGCGTCATCATAGCCGTCCCCACGGCATCTAGATCATACACAAAGATATTTTTCAGAGGGCTATAAGGCTCCCCCAAAGCCGCTTCTAACCCCTAAGCTCCCGAAGTCTCGGGTAGATGTTCTGAGATGCCCATGTCGGACCCCGGAGTGGTCTCCTTTTCAGGTTGGGCATAAGAAACCTCCAAAGCAGCCGCCCTCCGAGGACGGTCCTTTATCCCTTGCATCTGCAAACGGTCAAATAGACTAGAGAAAATATATTTATAGACAGGACCAAGAAGAACCAAACTAAGGAATTCTACAGGTACCTCTATAGCATCCAAAGAGGGGTCTGCTTCAAAAACCTCCGATGCAAAGGGTCCTACCTCCTCACTCCTGGGCCCCTTTATAGAGGGCTTTAACTTCGCCAAAGGTCCCATCTCGGGGACCACATCAGTCTTTATCTTCTTGGAATAGTGGACATGGTACGTCATGACCTTTGCCTTACGCTTAGCAGGAGAAGGGTCATCAGAAAGAAAATTTGCCTCCTCTGTCGAGGGGTCCAGTTCAAAAGTAGGGGCCTGACAACATTCTTGCCTTTCTTGGGCGTCCGACTCGCTCTCACTTCCGGAGGCATCAACAAGGTACCTTCGATGTAGCTCCACTCCGGGACAAAGTCAGCCACAGGGTATTGGCTGTAAAATAGTACTTCATTGCTGTATACAACATCCTTGGCACTATCTAGGCCGTTGGCAACCAAAATCGGGCTTATATCAGTGGCGTTGTATAACTCTATGCTTTGACCCCATCAAGCTAGCTGCTGCTGTATCCGAGAGAAGTGCTCGGGTGACCCAACATGAGCTGAGTGTAGCCAAACTAGCATAAAAATTGGCTTGGCAAATAAGGCTCTACAAAAACTGTACCTCAGTTCTGGTACACCAAGTGAAAGGGATGAATGGCTTGGAGCCAACAAAAAAGCCTCCCATACAAGTTTCGAGGTGCCCCCCCATATCTTGATGGGCAACGTCCCTCTCCTCGTCCGTGATCTCCGGCTCGGACGCAAAAAAACTCCAGCCATTCATAAATGAGAGATCCCTTCTTCAAGCGGGGACTGTGTCGAGTTTCCACTTCATCCCCCGATATTTGTGGATCATGACGTCGGTCGCCACCATGTTCTCATCAGTCCCAGGGCTCATCAGAGACCCGTGATGTAGAAGGAGCCAACCGATCAAATAATAATAAGGGACCTTAGACCGGTTGAATTTCCCCTTGTCCGGATGTTCCTCGAACTTCTGAGCAAAGTTGTGGAGCCCCCGATGGATGCATCATACCATGGCCAGTAAAAAGGGCCAACTTATGGCCGAAAGCCAACTTCATGGCAGGAAAGATGAGAGGGCGACTGATCCTATCTATGGTCCCGAACCCGCCCGGGACGACACAGTTGCACAACCAGAGCATCAAGTATCCCTCCAGCTCGACCTTGGCAGATAACTTGTGCATGTCCTTGTAAAAGTAGTTGAGTTCGTCTTCGAGATTACCCAGCTTGTCTGCGGGTTCATCTTCTTCATATGTGGAACCCATAAATTCCTATTCCTCACCAGTAGCCAGTTTTTGTTACACTTGAATTAGGTCGGCACTTCCTGTTCGGTTCGCGGCTTTTGGACGTGAACTCTACTAGACTTCTTCAGGTACGAAAAAAGATAGCGAGTCCAAGTGGTGATATAGGAAGAAGACCCTCAGAGGACTTTTTCTTTTTCGACAGTCGCTGATAAATGCCATGATGACACAACAATTCTTGTTACACCACCAGGATTTTTGGGTTCTCCGCCTCCAACTCTTTGAGTTTTTCGTTACTCGGGGTATACACTTTGTAGGGATTTTTGCCCCAAGAAAGTTTTTAGATGGCATGCATCTCGTGCAAAGCAGTCCCATCTCACCGTCGGACATGAAGAAACTCCTCGTCTGACAGTTGTACAATTCCATCAGGACGATGAATAGGGGCCAATTTGTCTCCAGTCCATAATACGTACCCCTCACATCAAAGAATAAGTCTGTGGTCTTGAGCTCCCGTTCATACTCTCTCAGGATCCACAGAGTCAGGCGACACCAAGAGACACTATAGTGTGCCCAACTAAGAACCCGCCACTGTCCCATTAGATAGGAGCCCTCCTTAGCAACCAGATAGAGAAAGGTTCCCGAGACATATATACTTAGGTTCGGCCTTAGTTCACTGCCGATGAGCTCGGACTTCAGTCCAAGCAAGGAGTAGGAGGGTGATTCCTTTGTTCTATACAATTCTCCCTTGCTCTGCCCGATCCCACATCAGGCATTGCCCAGAGGGCCCCCCTTCAGCTCATGGGTCAAGTCACAGTCCATATGCGGTGAACCCATCATCACCTTCAGGTCCGACAAACCCAAGTGACAGTCGAAGGAAGAAAATGTCATCTCCATTCCACGGAAGGTGAAAGTCCAATTCTCCCTGGTCGGCCCCACCTGAGAAGACTCCAGCGCATCCCCGAATAGGAAGTACGGCTTCTTAAAGAAATACTTTCCATCATTAGTGGGGATCTCCCCCGCGTTTATCTGACTCATCAGAAAAGAAGGCATCTTCTCGGCGATATTTTATTGGCATTCAGACGAGAGATCTTTGTTAAACTGCCTCCTGACGTCTCCAGCCAAGTCTCCAAAGTTCATATTCAAGGGCAGCTGGTGTTGCCCAGGGACCAATTCATCGGAGGGTATAGTGGGCAAAATCATTGTAAGCTAAAGGGACATGGTTAGAATTATCAAGAAAAAATACAAATGTGGCATAGAACCTCTATGCGGCCGATAAGACATGCGGCATGTAGCATAGATCTCCTATGCGACTCAAGTCACCCGCATCGAGCAAAATCATTGCAAGCCAAAGGGTCATGGTTAGAATTATCAAGAAAAAATACAAATGCGGCATAGAACCTCTATTCGGCCGAGTAAGACATGGGGCATGTTGCATAGATCTCCTATGCGGCTCAAGTCACCCATGAGGCCGAGTAAGCCAGGAGGCATGATAGGTTATGCGGCTTGGCCACCTATGCGGCCGGGTTATTCATGCAGCCGGGTTGCCATATGGCTGGGCTACCCATACGGTAGTGAGAAGTTGGCACATAGACAAATTTATGCGTCCAACCATGCAAATGTATCTCTGTGTTCAAGAATTCTACTTCATCTTCTCTGGCGACCTTACCCTTAATCGATGGCTAAACGTCGTCAGGAAGCAGGGAGGGGGCAACCTCGATAGCATGGCCCTTCCCCTTGGCCTTGTCCTTGCCTTTGCCCTTGCCCTTACTCTTTCCTTTGGGGGCCTTCTTGGCAGCAGCGGCGGAGGAGGATGCTTTGGTAGCCATGACAGCAAGGAGGAAAAAGAGAAGAAAGACTTGAGGGTTTGTAAGTAACCTCTCTCTTCTCCACCCCCTTTATATAGGCTCGGATATGCGGTTATAGATAATAATGGCGGCTGTTCGAATCCTGATCCGCCCCGATCCACATAACATCAAAAAACAACGACGACTCTTCGTTATTTGTGACACTTTATCTTTAAATGATGCAAAATCCTAAGAGATCCGCTCGAAGACCTAAACAAATTCTCATTTAATGATCGAACAGCCTGTCAGAGACAACTATGCGACAATATGGCTATGCAGCATGTCACCCCTATGTGGTCAAAAGTCCTCGACCATGCTTCTTATTCAAATTATTCCAAACTTGTTATTTTAGAAAGTTTGAAGGGGGTCTTGTAGAAGCATGAAACATCATGCATGCCGCATAGTGGTCATGCCCCCTCAAAAATGAAACCAAGCCACAGAGAAGTCATATGCGGCCCGAACAACCAAGTCGCAGAGAAGCCACATGCGGCCTGATCAATGATCTAGAAGTCGCATAGTATACTCTATGCGGCCTGAACAACCACAGAGCAGGGGCCGCATAAAACTCCCCTGATACATCATTCGATGACTGTCAAACTCTGACATATCTCTCGTCACACTGAAATGCTTTGAGATTCGATATGACGACCCAAGAAAAGACAAAAAGTCATATCACGTATTGACGGCTTCGAAAGACGTGCTACGCCATGTGCCCATTTATATGCGGTTATGTGCCCATGCGATCTCGTCATCATGCGGCCAAATTATCCATTCGACCAAGGCCAGACGAGAGCTTGTATGCGGCTATATATCCATGTGTCCTCGTCATCATACGGCCAGAGTGTCCATCCTACCAAGGCCAAACAAGTGCACACATGCGACCTCAACTCTATGTGGCCTCGTCATGATGCGGCCAGAGTGTCCTTCCGACCAAGGCCAGTGAGAGCACACATGGGGCCTCGACTCTATGCATACTTGTCCTCATGAAGCCAGAGTGTCCATCCGGCCAAGGCCAAACGAGAGCACACATGCGGCCTCGACTCTATACATCATCGTCCTAATGAAGCCAAAGTATCCATCAGACCAAGGGCAAACGATAACACATATGAGGCCAGGACAACTATGTGGCCAAGAAGTTATGCGGCCTTCAAACTTGCAAGATCTTTTTTGTTGCAACATGAAGAGATCCTCAAGAGATTAGTGTAGACCACGTGTCCAGCTGACCAGGTCGCGCACATAATGGGTCAATAACGACCATACTTCCTTCACCAAGATTGTATCAACCGTATATCCCAACCAAGGCTATGTAGCAGTACGTCCGTAGTATGCAGCCCAGTTACAATCGTATTATGTTGAAGGAGCTCCCATACGGCCACCAAATAGAGGCATATACAGCATCTATAGTCCGTCAGCCTGACGGCTATAAATAGCAGTATAGCACACCCACACACGGAGGCAGGCAACAAACACAGGAGAAAGAATAGAAAAGAGCTTCCTCACGCCCGTATCAGACCGTCAACGGAGTAAAAGAGTCACTGTAGCACTCAATCTCCATTTTCACGCCCCAGAATCAAAAATTGTACTAAGGTTGTCTGTCAAGGACCTCTTTGTACTTTATTTAGTTTGCTATTAAAGCAAGTTATTTTAGACTCCTAATTTAATGGCGAACATGCACTGCTTAGCGGTAGGATTAGTTACCTACAAGCATCTGCAAGTCACAGTAAGGAGGGGGGCAGCACCTGGGTACTGGGCATAGTAGTGTGTCCCGTTAAGTGTTTCAATGGGGCATTGGTGAGAAGGTAGGTGGAGTGTTAGAGTAAAGGTGGGGTATGAGGGACATATGTGTGAGTGAGTATTTGGACTTACAGAGGTGCAAGCAAGCCGCAGTGAGGATCGAGTAAAGTTTTGGCATAGTTGCAACATTGGTAAGGTTGGTCTGTGCAAAACAAAGGCAGTATTGGTGATGAGTTTTAGAGGTTGTCTTAAGTATTGGGTATTAGTGTATCCAGGTGATACATGAGATGTTGTAATGAGGGAAGTGCATTAGTTAGTGAGTATTAGTATAAGGATGTGAGATGGGTGAGTGTGGTATCATATTGATACCAAGAGAATTAGAATAGAGTATGTATCCATGATACATGGGTTGTAGATTAGGTGTTAAGAATGTTTAGTTGTGGACAAGGGCAATGAGTTATGAGTGTGAGTGAGGACTAGAGTGACAGGTATCTCATAAAGTGTTTTGGGGAGTATCATGGAGTTATTCCTGGGTGTCAAGATATTTAGAAATATATTAGGTAGTAGCTTGTATTATGAGGTATATATATCCATATGAGATCTAGTATCCTAATGAAAAGTTGGATTTTGGTTAAGCTAAGGTAATGAGGTATATACCAAGTATTGAGATACTAATAGAGTATCAAGGTATATGAGTTAAGTTAAGATAAAGAGTATATAAGATACTTATATATATCTATAGCCTATATAGTATATATATATATATATATATATATATATATATATATATGTATATATATATATATATATATATATATATATATATATATATATATATATATATATATATATATATTTATGATACTTAGTATCTATATTAGCTAAAACCTACTTTGGCTAGGTATTGACCAAGATTACTTAGATTGACCTAGTTTGACTCTAATAACCTAGTATTGATCTAGAAACATATATTTGGCCTAAATTGACTAGTATGACCTATGAATGACCTAGAAATCATATTTTGACTCATTTTAACTTGTTTATCACTTTATTACACCAAATGACATAAATATTTATAGATAGGTCTGTGTGACACCAGTTTGGATACCGAGACTCATTTATTGGTTTGGATATCAGGCTAGACATTCTCTAATAGTTTTTATTATTTGATAATTACTATAATACAAGTATTTAGAAATATTTTATTTGACTCATGATACATTGGTACACGGATTAGTGCACAGATGGATCTTCAGTCATGAGATATTATTTATTGTTTTATTGTTCCTCATGTTCTCGTATGGTTTAGACAATGTTTAACATTAGATAATTCATTGAATACCTTGTATTATAAAGTTCCATGGTTGGATCTATTGTACTAGTCGGGGAAAGGGGAAAGTGCTAACTAGATATGTGATCAAAGCCTAGACAATGTTCAATGTTTAATGTTTAAGTTAGACAATATTTATCCACGTTTAAGTAGACAATGTTCAACCCAAGTTGATCACATATCTAACTAGTATTTCAAACACTAAGTGTAGTTACAGTTCTTCTCTATAGTCTATTTTATTGCCTTTATTACATTTTATTTTGATCAGTTTATACCATATTGCTGTCATGCCCCAGTCCCAAAATATATGGAACTAGACCACGTGGCAATAGCCAGCTGTCACGTCTCCGAGGATATCCCAATTTAATGGATCCAACGAAGAGTGCTACGCTGTCCTAAATAACTAACAAGTCCAATATCAATCAAACAATAGGTAAATCTAATCTTATCCACAAAATAAACAGCAAGAATGTACTAATAATAACTGCTGGAAGATAAACGCCAGTCTCAAAATATCATAGTACAACCAATAGTGTCTGGTGGGGACAAACCTACTACTATAACAAAATAAAATACTAAAATGATAGATAAAAGATAATAACTAAGGCATCGGCTAACTAGATGATGATGCGCCCAATCCTATGCAGAAGGCCTACCAAGTGATCACGGAAACTCTGAAAGTAGCACCTCTAACTCCTCAGTTGTAGCGTACCTCATCTCCTGTCCTGGTCCGTACACTGTGGGGTAATATGTCTCGTCCAAATCTGGAAAGGTACCAGGTCCTCAGAGGAACGTAACAAGATACATAGAAGCATGCTATATATAAATACTGAATAAAATAAATACCATAAAGGGTGTGCTAACCATCTAAGTGAATGCAATATGAAGACAACTTTGGTACGTAGGGGTAGGCGTAGGCATAACGTCCAATACTCCGAAAAGCGTGGTATATGTAACGTCCATCATTCTGAAGAATGAGGTATCTGCAATATATATACGTCTGTATCACTCCGAAGAGCACGGTGTCTGCAATAAAGGAAGTCATTGGATCCGTGGCTCCTCCGGATACTATAGAATCCAATGTGTATATCCTATACGTCCACTAGTTGTCTTTCCCGTCCAATGTAGATATACTAGTCGAATACTCGACGTGCATACCAGTATCTATATGCCAGTTTCTACAAATAAAAGATCCTGAATTACGTACTAACCGTAATGCATGTCACATGCACCGATAGCTAGTCGAGTACGCGGATCCGCATCCTAATATAAATTTGTCACTGTAAACGTGTAAGAGTGTCAGGTCTTTGGAAGATACCAGAGTATCCTCCCAATGGGGTGAGTCTGCTAGCAACTAAGTCAAGTATATTAATCATCGACGTATCCGTCGACTGCACCCGAGTCAATCTCCGACGCGCACAGTTGTATAAAAGAAAGCAACAAGATAATAATACAATATATGCATAATTTAAATTAAATAGTAATAGGGCAAGGTATCTTGCCTGAGTCCTCAAGCGGTGAATGCCAAAAGTCGGTTCCTGCAGTGTCTCCTGGATGATCCAATGATCCTAAACACAATATAATATAGCAATCCAGTATCAGACACTAAGCAATATATACACTACGTTGTTCTTCGGTACTGACGCAAGGATCACGGTCGGTCGAATACAGAGTCGCGGGTGCTTGTAGCTAAGATACACATGTGCCCTATCTTCAGTCACCGTGTATCTCGCGACAGTAAAATAATAAGGTCATAAGTCACCAACTAATTATGTTTAGTATAATTAATGGTTCTTATTATCCATATTAAGCATACTTGTCGATGTCCAGGTTTTATTGATGAATTACAAGTCTTTAATAACAATTTCTGCTTCGAGGACATTCACTAAGTTATTGATTACTAACTTATTAGTCATTAAGCAATCTGATTAGGCATACACCTATTCACAATTAGGGTTTCCAAATTAACTATCTCATGTCCATGCAATGACACGACACGACGACATAACGCTACGCTAACGACGATATCATGATGAAGACTGGAATGTGGGTGGTTACCTCGACGTGGCTGACTGGAGAGGGGCATGTACTCATCGAGGGTGCGTACTCCAACGAAGGGGGCCTCCGGTCGGCGGCCAACAAGGTAGCAGCGGCGGTGGCAGCAACTGCAGCAGGTGTCGTAGCGGCAGCAGCGTCTGACAGCGGTGGCAGAGGCGTCTGGCGGCGGGGGAAAGCGGTCAGGGTCGCGGGGGACGTCGGGATCGGCCGGCCAATGGTGGTTGGAGGTGTTAGAGGTGGTCGGGGGCAGTCGACAGCGGCTAAGGGGGGTCGGGTTATGATAGAGGGAGTTGGTGATGGTGAAGGGGGAGGTGGCAATGGCGGATGGTGGTTTAGAGTGACGGTGGCTGTCCGGTCTCGGAGGGGCAGTCCGGCGGTGTCGGGCGACGGTGATGGCGGTGTCAGGAAGTCGGGTAGCCGGGGAGGGAGAGTTCGGTTGGGAGAGAGAAAGGGTTCGGCTAGGGTTAAGGGGGGTTTATGATTCCTTAGGGTTTTCATATGGAAGGAAATGTATATTTATAGGGGTTGGCTTGCGTGGGCTATCCTAGGGATGTGGGCCGACCAGCTCCTCGGGGTGGGGTTGGTCCAAATTTTAAGGGTGTACATGGCTTGGTTCGATCTTAATTATGGTGAACTTGGCCTCAAATTAACTAGATTACAAACAGTTGCATCTGGCATAAGGGAAACTTGGGTTTATTGAAATAATACTTAGGTGTTTGTAACGAATATTGCACAGCTCACATGAAGCCCAATGTAGATCTAAAAGTCACACAAGGGTCAGATGGGTAGTCTGGCAGGTCTAGGAGATAAATAATTAATTAGTTTGGGGGGGGGGTACCTACTAGTGTAGCGCTCCGAACATTGAAGCAACGGTAAGGCGTATTAAGTTACAATAATTGTTGCATATAAATCTAATTGTACCAAATTAAATCTTAGTCTCTTAATTAAATTAAAATAAATCCTAAATTGGTCGAGGGGGTTTACAATCTACCCTTCTCAGAGCATTTCGTCCTCAAAATTAAACACATATGTATGGTAAGTACTACTGACTGAATTTAAAATGCTAATACGTATCTAGTCCTTCAAAGAGATGGGGATAGCGCTGTCTAATATCCTTCTCGTATTCCCAGATTGACTCACCTGGTGCATGATGCTTCCATGCGATACGAACTAGGGGGATAGTCTGACCTCGCAATACCTTCTCATAATATCCTTCTCGCGTTCCCAGGTCGACTCACCTGGTGCATGATGCCTCCATGCGATACGAACTAGGGGGATAGTCTGACCTCGCAATACCTTCTCACTTCAGTCCAGAATCTCAACAGGATCCTCTTGGTATGATAAGCTCGGGCCGATTGTGATTTTTGAATGGTCAAGCACATGGCTCGGATCTGGTATGTACCTCCTTAGCTAAGATACATGGAAGACGTCATTGACTCCTTCCAAAGTCTGTGGCAAGGCTAACCTGTAAGCAGCCTCTCCGATACGTTCTAACACATTGAATGGTCCGATATACCTTGGACTCAGTTTTCTCTGCCTCCAAATCTGATGGTCCCTCGAGTAGGTGAGATCTTCAAAAATACGTGATCTCTACCCTGAAACTCTAGGGGTCATCGATGCGCATTTGCCCAATGTTTCTGCCTGTCCTGTGCTGCTCGTAAGTTCCCTTGGATCTTCTTCACCTTCTCTACTGTACGAACAACCAATTCTGGCCCAAGAATCTGTCTCTCGCCTATATCGCTCCAATATACTGGGGAACGATACTTTCTTCCATACAACGCTTCATAGGGAGCCATCTGGATGCTCGCTTGATAGCTGTTGTTATAGAAAAACTCGACCAAATATAAATAGTCCTCCCATGATCCTCCAAAATCAAGCATACACGCCCTTAACATGTCTTTCAATGTCTGAATGGTGCGCTCTGACTGGCCATCTGTCTGTGGGTGATACGATGTGCTAAACTTCAGGCGGGTACCGAGACTCTCTTGCATACTCCGTCAAAAGTAAGATGTAAATCTCGTATCCCTGTCAGACACGATACTAACTGGCACTCCATGCAGTCGCACGATCTCTCTCATGTACATCTCTGCTAAGACCTCTGTAGATTGTCCAACTCTGAAGGGTAACAAGTGTGCGGACTTGGTGAGTCTATCTACAATTACCCATACTGTATTGCGACCACTAGGACTCCTCGGAAAGCCCGTAACAAAGTCCATAGTGATGTGCTCACATTTCCACTCCGGTATCGGAAGCGGTTGAAGTAATCCTGCAGATCTCTGATGCTCAGCCTTGGCTTGCTGACACGCCAAGCACTTCGCCACAAAGCGGGCTATTTCCCTCTTCATTCCATGCCCCCAGTAGTACTGCCTGAAGTCTCTGTACATCTTCGTGCCTCCTGGATGAATAGAATAGGTTGAACTGTGTGCCTCTGACATCAACTCCTGACGAAGTTCTCTATTTGGAACATAGAGACGATTTCTGCATCTCAAAGTCCCGTCTTTATATATACGCAGTCCTGTCTGTATTCCTGTCTCTGTCCTCTGTCAAAGCCTCAAAAATTTGGCGTCTGTCGGTAAAGCAGCCTTGATTCTCTCCACTAATGTTGATTACAACTGAAAAATTGACAACTGTCTGTCTACTCCGGGCATAATGACCTCTATACCCATCTGTTCTAGATCTCTCAACAGATGTTGTTGGGTGGTCAAGAAGAATGCCATAGGTCTCCTGCTCAACGCGTTAGCTACTACGTTAGCCTTCCCCGGGTGGTATTATAGCTCAATCTCGAAGTCTGTCATCACCTCGAGCCAACATCTCTGTCTCTGGTTCAGATCCTTCTGAGTGTAGACGTACTTTAGGCTCTTGTGATCAGTAAATATCTCTAGTCTTTCTCCATATAGGTAGTGCCTCCAAAGCTTCAAGGCAAAGATCACTGCTGCAAGCTCCAAGTCGTGGGTGGGATAGTTCTTTTCGTGTGTCCTCAACTGCCTAGAGGCATAAGCTACAACCTTTCTATGCTTCATTAAGACACATCCTAATCCTTTTTCGGATGCATCGCTATAGATCACGAATCCTCCGGGTTCAGAAGGTATAGTCAAGATGGGTGCTGTAGTCAGGCGTTTCTTCAGCTCATCGAACACTGTCTGACACTCCTCTGTCCAAGTGAACTCCTGCTCCTTACGGGTTAAGCGAGTAATCGGCTCTGCGATCTTCGCGAAGTTCTCTATGAACCTCCGGTAATATCCGGCAAGTCCTAGAAAACTTCTCATCTCCGAGACATTGGTAGGGGTTGGCCATGTCTCTACCGATGAAATCTTTGCTGGATCTACTAAAATACCATCTTCTGAGATGACATGTCCAAGGAAAGCTACACGATCTAGGAGAACCTCACACTTGCTTAGCTTGGCATAAAGCCTCTCTCTCCTCAGCGTCTCTAACACTAGTCTCAAGTGCTCTTCATGCTCCTCGTGGATCTTTGAATATACCAACATGTCGTCGATGAAGACTACCACGAACCGGTCTAAGTATTGGTGGAATACTCTGTTCATTAAGTTCATAAATACAGCAGGTGCATTCGTCAGTCCAAAAGGCATCACTAAGAACTCGTAGTGACCATAACGAGTCCTGAATGCTATCTTTTGAATGTCTTCTCTTCGCACCTTTACCTGATGGTAACCCGATCTCAAGTTGATCTTTGTGAACACCACTGCTCATGTCAGCTGGTCGAATAAATCATCAATCCGCGGCAGGGGGTATTTGTTTTTGATGGTCAAAGCATTAAAGGCTCTGTAATCAATGCACATGCGTACTGTTCCCTCCTTCTTAGGTACAAACAACACGGGTGCTCCCCAGGGTGATGCACTAGGACGAATAAATCCTTTGCCCTGTAACTCCTCTAATTGTAGCTTTAGCTCATCTAACTCCTTCTTTGCCAATCGGTACACATTAGAAGATACCGGTGCTGCTCTGAGTACTAGCTCAATGGTGAACTCTACGTCTCTATCTGGTGGTAAGCCTGGCAATTCTTCAGGAAACACATCCTTAAATTCTGCAACTATTAGTGGAGGTGCCATTTCCATAGCCATATAAGTTTCAGCTGTCTGTCCTACTCCTTGCTCGACAGTCCCTCGTATGTACTCGAACTCCGGTTGATCTGGCGGTCTAAAAGTGATGCTACCCTTCCGGCAGTCTAGTACGGCATTATACTGGCTTAACCAGTCCATGCCTAGCACAACGTCAAAGTATGTCATGGGTAATACCAAGAATCGCGCTCTTATCTCTCTACCACATACGACTACCTATCACGTTCTGATAGTGCTGGTAACCGGCACGATACCTCCTCCGGTAAAAATCTTTCAAATCTTAGTTAAGGGAGAAGTAGCTACTCTATGCATTGCTACAAATCTACTAGATATAAATGATAACGTAGCACCAGAATCAAACAATGCAGTCGCAGGTAATAATGCAACTAAAATGGTACCTGTGATTGCTTCCCCTTCTGTTTCCTCCTCAGTAGCTGCTAATGCAAAGGCCTGTCCGTGCCTCTGTCCTCCGGTCTGCTGTCGAGCTCGATCAAACTGTACCTGCTGTGGGGCCCAAGGTGGTCCCCTCTAAAATTCTCCTGGTGCTGGTGGACGCTGACCACCTGGTGGGGGTAGTATCCTCGGAACTGGTGCTGTTGGCCTCTGTCCGGCTTGCGGTGCTGCCTCGCTACGTTATGGGCAGTCTCGGGCAAGGTGCTGACTCGCTCCACATATCATGCATAGTCCTAGCTTCTTTCGGCAATCTCTAATGACGTGTCCCTTCTTGCCATAATGGTGACAAGTCGGAAGCTCTTGCTGTGGGTATGGTGCTGCCCTCTGCTGTGTCTATGCTCCGAAACGACGGATTGGTCCTCCGGCTCCTGGCTGGACTCTGGCTGGTGTGGTCATGCTGGTACGTCTAGCTCCTCTGACGATGGCCTCCTGGATCCTCGCCTCTGCAAGGACCTCCTCATAAGAAATCCTCGCCTGTATGGTGGTATACCTCTGTAGCTCGAAAGTGAGGCCGTGATGGAATCTCTGGGCTTTCTTGAGATCATTGGGTAACAGGACGGCACCAAATCTGCTAAGACGGTTGAACTCCGTATCGTATGCGTCTACAGTCATATTTCCTTGTTCTAGATGTAGGAACTCGGAGTACAGGGCATTTTTGATTGTAGTCGGGAAATACTTCGCATTGAAGTACTCTAAGAACTGTTCCCAAGTCTGGTTCTTGCCTACACTGCGCTCAATAGAATCCCACCAGTGATGGACGTTGCCTTTTAGTTGGGCCGTCACTGCGGTCATCCAAAGGTCTGGATGCAGTTATGAAGCCTCTAGTAACATCTTCGTGTTGGCGACCCAATCGGAGATCTCCTCTGCAGTCTCGTTACCTGAGAAAGTATCTGGTCCCATCTGTCGGAACCATCTAACAGTGCCACCTGTCTGGGCTGGTGGAGGTACTGGTACTGGTGTTTTGATAAGTGTCCTCTCTAGTACTGCCATTAAACTCTGTCTCAACGTCTCTGTCTGATGCCACTGTGCTTACATCATAGTCTGAAAGAACTATAGCATCTGTGGCTATCTGTCTAGTTGTGGCATCTGGGGTGGATAAGGTGGAGGTGATGGTAATGGAACCTCTGGATGTGCAGTAGGTGTCTTCTCAGATGTCGGCCTCTCCGTTTGCGACATCGGTGTAGCTCTTAAAGTCTGGCCCTCAAAATGCTGCGTGGGGATCGTCTGGGAAGTCTGTCCCTCGGGTTGCTGGGTAGGATCGCCTGAGAAATCTTGTGCCAATGTATCAGCGGGACCTGTAGCGGTGGTTGTCCTCCAGGTAGTCCCTGGGGTACCTCCTCCCTTTGGTGGTGTCGGTTGGTACCACGATACTGGGTGCTCCTCGTCCACTATGCAAGTTCATCTTGCTGCAAGAGATATGAATTTTATTAAAAGAGTACGGAATCAAACAAACATGATGCAGATATTTAGAAGTAACACGAAGGAAGTTCAAAAAAAAAACCCGAAATCAAAGTGGATGAGACCTAGTAATTTCTATCCTATTGTAGGCTCGCTGGGCATGTTACCATACCTCAACGATAAAGTCAGACCTACTTGGGCCACCACTAAAACTATGTCACGCCCCAGTCCCAAAATATATGGAACTAGACCACGTGACAATAACCACCTGTCACGTCTCCGAGGATATCCCAATTTAATGGATCCAATGAAGAGTGCTACGCTGTCCTAAATAACTAACAAGTCCAATATCAATCAAACAACAGGTAAATCTAATCTCATCCACAAAATAAACAGCAAGAATATACTAATAATAGCTGCTGGAAGATAAACGCTAGTCTCAAAATATCATAGTACAACCAATAGTGTCTGGTGGGGACAAACCCACTACTATGACGAAATAAAATACTGAAATGATAGATAAAAGATAATGACTAGGGCATCGGCTGACTAGATGATGATGCGCCCAATCCTAGGCAGAAGGCCTACTAAGTGATCACGAAAACTCTGACGGTAGCACCTCTAACTCCTCAGTTGTAGCGTACCTCGTCTCCTGTCCTGATCCGTACACTGTGGGGTAATATGCCTCGTCCAAATCTGGAAAGGTACCAGGTCCTCAGAGGGACGTAACAAGATACATAGAAGTAAGCCATATATAAATACTGAATAAAATAAATACCATAAAGGGTATGCTAACCATCTAAGTGAATGCAATTTGAAGACAACTTTGGTACGTAGGGGTAGGCGTAGGCATAACGTCCAACACTCCGAATAGCGTAGTATCTATAACGTCCATCATTCCGAAGAATGAGGTATCTGCAATATATATACGTCCGTATTGTAACGCCCCGCAACCGCTCGGAGCGTTACGCTGAGTCGGACTGAATGAATCAAATGCTGGTTACATTTGAAATGTCGGATTTCGGGAAGAAGGATTGATTGAGTTGTTTCATGTGCAGATGGCTAGCGGGTTCGATGGAAATCAGGTGTTCGTTCCGAACAGTACTGAATAGCTGAATGGAAACGATAATGCCGTCTTCCTTAGTCCGATCGGTCGGATGATTTGGAAAGCACGGCCTGCTCGCACGGTCATACCAGTTGAGTAGATCGCGCTTGCATCGGACCACGGGTTCAAGGGATTGGCCGTATCGGCAGGACAGGATGCCTAACGGATTCAAACATTGTGAGTGGGCTCTTTCCCTTCTCCTCTACTCCTTCATGCCTAATAATATGGAAACACGTAAAGGCTTGAACACTTGGGCTGAAACATCGGGAAGCACTACACTGAGGCGTGCATAGAGTGTGCGTCATTGGCTTGGTAGGATTGTGGCTTGAATGGTTTACGCGTTGGATAGTTGGATACGATAGCTGGATTATTCATTTGAGGCGATCGGTTGGATTACTTGAGATTATGCTTGGACGGTTGGAAGTATACAGTTGGAATGATACTATTGAGGCAATGGGAACATTGAGAATATCGGGATTTCGGGCGAGCGAGCGTGCATCCGTGCACGAGTATCACTTGGTCGCTTTGTCTTGCAAAGCGAGCAGTTGTGGTTCGAAACCGAACAACTGCATCGGCGAGGGTGTTGTGCCTCTTTTGGGGCATTGTGCCATGGGTTAGCTTTGAGCATAGGTGTTGCACCAATTTGGATTGTGTTGAGAAGAGGCTTCGTGCCTATGAAACACTCGATATTTTGATACCTCGGGCTATGTTTTGAGGTCGAGATTTGGGTTCTTGGAAGGACATGTTGGAAGAATGGTTATGGATGTGTTGGTTGGATTATTGATGGAACGAGTCTAGGATCGCTTGGTGGGGCGAGAATGTTCGATCCTCTCGTCATACCTACGTGTCTGCATAGTCACGGACAACCTGGGTGGCACAGGGTTTGGTTTCCTCGAACGGATGCTCCGGGGCACCGGGACCGTTCGACCATGGAGGAGACAATTGGGTAACGCGTCTTGGGCGCGGTGCCAGCGGTTGGATGCGATTCAGGTGGGTTAGCTACTTAGCGCTGTTTCGAATAGAACCGCATTTGATCTGTCCGATCAACGTCCTTTATGGCCTTTGGCCAGTGACTTCATATAAGAATAGATGTTGGCTTGCTTTACTTTGGTTGGTTTGTGCATCGTGTAGGCGCGGCCACCTTACCTCGGCAAGAGTGTGCACTCGAGAGTGGGATATATAAACTTTGGTTGAGATTGGATATTGAGGCGAGACTGATGGTTCGTTATGTTATCGTGCAAGCGATGACATTGAGTTAGACGGGTCGGCTTTACATAACTGCTTGTCGTTTGGTTTGAGATTGAATGCTAGCATGCTTAAACTGCTTTACTGCTTTCCTTAACATGTCATCTATATGCCATGAAATGAATCTAGGATTCAACTAGAAAGATCACCATATAACTGTTTGCATTCACTATTTTACTTAGTGTCGGCTTAGGCGAGTGGGTTACCCCGCTCACCAGTACGGTTGTGTACTGACCCACGTTTGTGGGCAATATTTCAGGTACACAGACGTAGTGGCGCTGCTTGGATATACGGGACATGATGTATGAACTGTAAGTACCTTTGTGGGCTAGAGAAAGGGCAAGAGTTATTTCATCGTCTCCGTGGCATGGCCTTTGTGGCATTGACTCGGGGCATCTCTTTTGGACCCTATCGTGAGCTTCGCTGCGTATACTCCGATTGTGTGCTTGGTACACAATACTTGACTTCCGCTGCAACTTGGTTATTTCAATGATAACATTTGGTGTTTGACGACATCGCCTTGTACGAGCGCAACTCCAGGCTCGTACGGCATCACGTCCCGATGAGAACGATTGTCCTGCGGGAGAGCTGTAAACGTGGTGATTCACGTTCAGCGGGGACTATCGAGCTTGCGGGAGATTGGGGCGTGACAAATTGGTATCAGAGCGCCTGGTTCATTTTCTCGGACTTGGTCCTTCGCTTCATCACAAACTCTAAATAGCTTCCGCGTGTCGTCTAGCTCTTGACTCTACTCAGTGCCGCATCGGATGTTTCATGCAATAAGTCTATTTATTGCTGGTTTTGGTTGCATTTTATTTCTTGGTTGGGTTGCCTTGGTTGATTTTCGTAGGATCGCTTAGTCTCGTTAGGCGTTGTTGCATTCGTGCAGCAAGTTGGTTGGCGTTGTTGCATTTGTGCAACAAGTTGAGAGCTTTTGTTGGGTTGGCTTGGCTTGTCGTTCGGGAGTTTCTGATAGCATCAGTAGATCAGTTGGTTGGCTAACGAGATTTGGTTATGCAGCATGTTTTGAGTAGAAACATTCGAAGGGAATAGATCCTTGCACGAGTTGCTCGTCAAGCGATTGTGTTGGATAGAAGTTGGAATTTTGGCTGTGGCGCATCGGTTGAGCAGGTTTGAGTTTGGCTCGGGAATATATGGATAAGTTGGTACGAGTTGCTCGTACAACAAAAGTGTAAAACCGTTGGGTATTGGGTTGGACTATTTGGAAGAAAATCATTGCACGATTGCTCGTGTTGAGAAAGTATCAGACGGCTTTGAGAATAGCTGGAAGTATTGTGAATGGTATATGGCACGAGTTGCATAGTGAGATTTATGGAAACAGTTGGATAATTCAAGCGTTGCCTGAGCTTTGTGTCAGACTCGAGTTGGAAAAAGGCATGATCACACATTTTGGAGGGTTCGGACGGATCTTGGATCTGTGAAGGAAATTGTAATGCGAGTAGCGACTTGATTCAGAGTGGTATATGGGATACCACATTTTGAGCAAG
Organism: Iris macrosiphon; assembly: GCA_036927795.1. Lineage (NCBI taxonomy): Eukaryota > Viridiplantae > Streptophyta > Magnoliopsida > Asparagales > Iridaceae > Iris > Iris macrosiphon. Next base: position 320,453,962 of record JAYESA010000004.1, read on the forward strand.
GCATTGGAAACATTTTGGTTGGACATCTATGGGAATTGCCTGAACGGACTCGTGAAACGAGAATACAAGTTGGTTGGTGCACGTCGGTTGAGTTGGGAAGAATGAAAATGGAGCAAGCGAATATTGAGTTGAGCATATCGTGAACGGACTGGTACAAATGGAAGTATCGTTGGACTTGAGAGTTGGACGAGATCGAAACGAACAACTGGGATGCGCTTGAGCAAGCGATGGGTGAATCGAATGATAAGAAGCACGGACTACGATTTTGGGCGACACATTTGAGCTGTTGGTTGAGCAAAGAAACACGATCTTGGTTTGGAGGGACAATGAGATGGATTCACACAAACTTGAAAGATTTTGGATGTTGCTGCTCGTGAAGTTGACTCAGGTTTAGCGGAAATGGAATTTTGGGCAAGATGGTGCAACGACAGTAAGACGGATTCTCCGGAAGACGTGGACGGGTTGAGGCAACAACTAAAGGCAAGAATTTGTGGCTGACAGACTTTTGAAGATAGCTAAACGTGGGAGCAACGTCGGAGCAAATCACTGCGCTGCTCGAGTAAGTTGGAAGTGCATTATGGGACGCAGCAAATGGATAAGAATTGGAGCAAGTCTTGGGTTTTGAGAATCATTGCAATTTGTAGTACGAGAATCGAATATGCAATTCGGAAATTTGATGGATTCAGGACAGAACGGCGGATTGATGGAATAAGGTTTCAACGAGCGTGGTTCTCGGATTCGGAAACTTCGCTCGGATGAATGGTTGGATTTTGAGTCAGATTTTCAGATGAGATATAGCATGGTTTTTAGTAACTGTCCATCGTGATGATTTCAATTATCAAGCGTAGCTTCGGGACAGCTGACCCTAAGCGACCTTGCCCGCTGAATCGGATATGAATATGGTAGACCCATAGAACGACCCTTGAGGCGGCGTATTTGGGAATGCGTCGAGGGCAGATGTGAGCAATGAGATTTGGCTTATTGACTGAGTGTTGGATTTGAGAGATCCTTGGGATAGCCTTCAGCTGAAGAAGCAGCCGGAAGACCGAAGCGTTTGTGGGATTGGCCTAAGTCAACTGATGAGATTCAGAGTCGCAGATTTTTATCGATGGCATCGCCTCTGACTCATCGTGCCCTGGAAGGGAATAGCATTCATATGAATTGACGACTGTGAAACTAGCTCGTGAAGTTAAAGCAGCGGCTCGTTCAGATCAAATCCTTGCGAATACTGGAAGGGACAGATTTGCCTCAGATTTACAAGATGTCTCGGAACTTAGTCTGGGAAGCGTGCTCATTCGGAAGGCGAAGGTGATATTCTATGCTTCGAGGCAGTGGAAGCAGCGCGAAGAACTATTCCATGCGCAACCTAAGAATTGTGGCGAGTGTGACCACGTTGAAATCGTGGCGACACAAATCCCTTTGGCGTGGCGGCGAGATCTTCGTGGATCACACGAACCTCAATATAGATGTTCACCCTGTGAGATATTGAGATGGCAGGAAATGTGTTGGACTGAGCTGATCTAAACAAGTTGATATTTGGGTAAGTCGCATAGCTGGGGTAGATCAGTTCTGAGTTGATCGTTCGGTGCACGAGATAATATTTGGAGATGTTGCTAGTGCGGATTCAGAAATAGTTGGATGGATTGAGTTGGAACTCGGACTGATTGAGTCGGTGGAAAATCTGCATAATTGAGAATAGTTCTCGAGCGAATGTGTTGGAATGGAAATCGTGATTTGGTTCAATTGGGAGCAAAGCAATATGGATGCCTCGGACATAAAGATACCCTTGTAACTTGTCCAAATTCGCTATCGCAAAGCTCGGCTGAAATGCATGTATTTTAGGGACGCCTTAAATGTGTGTACGATCCAAAACTAAGCGATACGAAGAATTCGTATTGAGCTGCAAGGAGGATGTGGGAATTTGGAACTTGTACGAGCGTTCAGCAGAACGAGATGTTGTGTCAGAAATAGTGAATATGAGAGTTGTATAGAACAGACCTATGGAATTGGATTGTGGCATGCTAGTAAGGAATGAGTACCAGCACAGTTCGTGGACGAACCTGATTCTAAGTGGTATATTATGTAACGCCCCGCAACCGCTCGGAGCGTTACGCTGAGTCGGACTGAATGAATCAAATGCTGGTTACATTTGAAATATCGGATTTCGGGAAGAAGGATTGATTGAGTTGTTTCATGTGCAGATGGCTAGCGGGTTCGATGGAAATCAGGTGTTCGTTCCGAACAGTACTGAATAGCTGAATGGAAACGATAATGCCGTCTTCCTTAGTCCGATCGGTCGGATGATTTGGAAAGCACGGCCTGCTCGCACGGTCATACCAGTTGAGTAGATCGCGCTTGCATCGGACCACGGGTTCAAGGGATTGGCCGTATCGGCAGGACAGGATGCCTAACGGATTCAAACATTGTGAGTGGGCTCTTTCCCTTCTCCTCTACTCCTTCATGCCTAATAATATGGAAACACGTAAAGGCTTGAACACTTGGGCTGAAACATCGGGAAGCACTACACTGAGGCGTGCATAGAGTGTGCGTCATTGGCTTGGTAGGATTGTGGCTTGAATGGTTTACGCGTTGGATAGTTGGATACGATAGCTGGATTATTCATTTGAGGCGATCGGTTGGATTACTTGAGATTATGCTTGGACGGTTGGAAGTATACAGTTGGAATGATACTATTGAGGCAATGGGAACATTGAGAATATCGGGATTTCGGGCGAGCGAGCGTGCATCCGTGCACGAGTATCACTTGGTCGCTTTGTCTTGCAAAGCGAGCAGTTGTGGTTCGAAACCGAACAACTGCATCGGCGAGGGTGTTGTGCCTCTTTTGGGGCATTGTGCCATGGGTTAGCTTTGAGCATAGGTGTTGCACCAATTTGGATTGTGTTGAGAAGAGGCTTCGTGCCTATGAAACACTCGATATTTTGATGCCTCGGGCTATGTTTTGAGGTCGAGATTTGGGTTCTTGGAAGGACATGTTGGAAGAATGGTTATGGATGTGTTGGTTGGATTATTGATGGAACGAGTCTAGGATCGCTTGGTGGGGCGAGAATGTTCGATCCTCTCGTCATACCTACGTGTCTGCATAGTCACGGACAACCTGGGTGGCACAGGATTTGGTTTCCTCGAACGGATGCTCCGGGGCACCGGGACCGTTCGACCATGGAGGAGACAATTGGGTAACGCGTCTTGGGCGCGGTGCCAGCGGTTGGATGCGATTCAGGTGGGTTAGCTACTTAGCGCTGTTTCGAATAGAACCGCATTTGATCTGTCCGATCAACGTCCTTTATGGCCTTTGGCCAGTGACTTCATATAAGAATAGATGTTGGCTTGCTTTACTTTGGTTGGTTTGTGCATCGTGTAGGCGCGGCCACCTTGCCTCGGCAAGAGTGTGCACTCGAGAGTGGGATATATAAACTTTGGTTGAGATTGGATATTGAGGCGAGACTGATGGTTCGTTATGTTATCGTGCAAGCGATGACATTGAGTTAGACGGGTCGGCTTTACATAACTGCTTGTCGTTTGGTTTGAGATTGAATGCTAGCATGCTTAAACTGCTTTACTGCTTTCCTTAACATGTCATCTATATGCCATGAAATGAATCTAGGATTCAACTAGAAAGATCACCATATAACTGTTTGCATTCACTATTTTACTTAGTGTCGGCTTAGGCGAGTGGGTTACCCCGCTCACCAGTACGGTTGTGTACTGACCCACGTTTGTGGGCAATATTTCAGGTACACAGACGTAGTGGCGCTGCTTGGATATACGGGACATGATGTATGAACTGTAAGTACCTTTGTGGGCTAGAGAAAGGGCAAGAGTTATTTCATCGTCTCCGTGGCATGGCCTTTGTGGCATTGACTCGGGGCATCTCTTTTGGACCCTATCGTGAGCTTCGCTGCGTATACTCCGATTGTGTGCTTGGTACACAATACTTGACTTCCGCTGCAACTTGGTTGTTTCAATGATAACATTTGGTGTTTGACGATATCGCCTTGTACGAGCGCAACTCCAGGCTCGTACGGCATCACGTCCCGATGAGAACGATTGTCCTGCGGGAGAGCTGTAAACGTGGTGATTCACGTTCAGCGGGGACTATCGAGCTTGCGGGAGATTGGGGCGTGACACGTATCACTTCGAAGAGCGCGGTGTCTGCAATAAAGGAAGTCATTGGATCCGTGGCTCCTCCGGATACTACAGAATCCAATATGTGTATCACATACGCCCACTAATTGTCTTCCCCGCCCAATGTAGATATACTAGTCGAATACTCGACGTGCATACCACGTATCTATATGCCAGTCTCTACAAATAAAAGATCCTGAATTACGTACGAATCGTGATGCATGTCACACGCACCGATAGCTAGTCGAGTACGCGAACCCGCATCCCAATATAAATTTGTCACTGTGAATGTGTAAGAGTGTCATGTCTTCGGAAGATACCAGAGTATCCTCCCAATGGGGTGAGTCTGCCAGCAACTAAGTCAAGTACACAAATCATCGACGTATCCATCGACTGCACCCGAGTCAATCTCGGACGCACACAGTTGTATAAAAGAAAGCAACAATATAACAATACAATATATGCATAATTTAAATTAAACAGTAATATGGCAAGGTATCTTTCCTGAGTCCTCAAGCGGTGAATGCCAAAAGCCGGTTCCTGCAGTGTCTCCTGGCTGATCCAATGATCCTAAACACAATATAATATAGCAATCCAGCATCAGACACTAAGCAATATATACACTACGATGCTCTTCGGTACTGACGCAAGGATCACGATCGGTCGAATACAGAGTCGCGGGTGCATGTAGCTAAGATACACACGTGCCCTGTCTTCAGTCACCGTGTATCTCGCGACAGTAAAATACTAAGGTCATAAGTCACCAACTAATTACATTTAGTATAATTAATGGTCCTTATTATCCATATTAAGCATACTTGTCGATGTCCAGGTTTTATTGATGAATTACAAGTCTTTAATAATAATTTCTGCTTCGAGGACATTCACTAAGTTATTGATTACTAACTTATTAGTCATTAAGCAATCTGATTAGGCATACACCTATTCACAATTAGGGTTTCCAAATTAACTATCTCATGTCTATGCAATGACACGACATGACGACACAACGCTACGTTTATGACGATATCATGAGGAAGAGGGGAATGTGGGTGGTTACCTCGATGTGGCTGACTGGAGAGGGGCCTGTACTCGTCGAAGGTGCGTACTCTGGCGAGGGGGTACCTCCGGTCGGCGGCCAGTAAGGTAGCAGCGGCGGTGGCAGCAACTGTAGCAGGTGCAGCAGCGGCAACAGAGTCTGACAGCGATGACAGTGACGTCTGGCAGCGGGGGAAAGCGGTCAGGGTCGCGGGGGACGTCGGGGTCGGCCGGCCAATGGTGGTTGGAGGTGTTAGAGGCGGTCGGGGGCAGTCGGCAGCGGCTAAGGGGGGTCGGGTTATGATTAAGGGAGTTGGTGATGGTGAAGGGGGAGGTGGCGATGGCGGATGGTGGTTTGGAGTGGCGGTGGTTGTCCGGTCTGGGAGGGGCAGTCCGGCGGTGTCAGGCGGCGGTGATGGCGGTGTCAGAAAATCGATTAGCCGGGGAGGGAGAGCTCGGTTGGGAGAGAGAAAGGGTTTGGCTAGGGTTAAGGGGGGTTTATGATTCCTTAGGTTTTTCATGTGGGAGGAAATATATATTTATAGGGGTTGGCTTGCGTGGGCTATCCTAGGGATGTGGGCCGACCAGCTCCTCGGGGTGGGGTTGGTCCAAATTTTAAGGGTGTACACGGCTTGGTTCGGTCTTAATTATGGTAAATTTGGCCTCAAATTAACTAGATTACAAACAGTTGCATCTGGCATAAGGGAAACTTGGGTTTATTGAAATAATACTTAGGTGTTTGTAACGAATATTGCACCGCTCACATGAAGCCCAATGTAGATCTAAAAGTCACACAAGGGTCAGATGGGTAGTCTGGCAGGTCTAGGAGATAAATAATTAATTAGTTTGGGGGGGGTACCTACTAGTGTAGCGCTCCGAACATTGAAGCAACAATAAGGCGTATTAAGTCACAATAATTGTTGCACATAAATATAATTGTACCAAATTAAATCTTAGTCTCTTAATTAAATTAAAATAAATCCTAAATTGGTCGAGGGGGTTTACAATTGCTCTAGATTTTCTGTCTCTTTTCTACCATAATATGATATTGTTCATTGCTTCTCATCTTGTATTACATTCTCTATTTCTGTTTATAGTCATTATCAAATTGGAACTGCTATTATGTTGTACTCGCTCAATCCTGACTGGATATATTTTTTAGACGATGACTTAGAGGACTGGTGTCCGACGTTTTACGGACCACATGAAGGAGTGGCGACCATGGGCCCTGACATTCATAAGTGATTACCGGGAGGCCTAGCCAGTAGCACTAGTTATTTTAGTTACCTTTATTCAGTACTGGATTTTTTTCCAGCATATTAGACTTTTGTGATGTATTATTATTACTCCTAGACTTGTTTAGATTAATATTAATGTTGAGGATTATCTAGTTGTGACTCATGACTTCTTTGTTTTATCATATCGTGCAATTTATCCTCCTTATTGATTTTATTATGATTGAGTATTGATTTTCATATCATTATCATCTTGTCCTCTGTATGAAGTTGAGATATTATTGACAGGTTTATACATTATTGTGTGAGATGATTAGATAGTATAGTTGACCTAGACAACGTTTTACCGTCGATGCTGCGGCGTAGGCTGGACGTACCCACGTACTCGTATCCTTACTCTGGGGGGGGGGTCGTGACAGTTGTCGGCGGTTTGGGAAGAAGACGAGGATAATTTGGTCCAAAAAATTGGGTCAATCTAGTTGACCGTCAATGTTGGACGAAATCCGTTAAATGTGGGAGGTGACTTATATTATGGTAAAGCACTGTGGTGCACCTTAAAATATGACCAATAACGTGGGGTGCAACTCAAAATTTCTCAAAATTGAATCGAAACAAAACGAATCGAACCAAGAATAAGAGATTCAGTTCGGTTTGAAAAAATTGTGTTCAGTTTTGATTTTGAAACTACTAAAATTCTTTATTCGATTTCAGTTTTGAGTTTCAGTTTCTGTCAAAAATCGAAAACAAAATAAGAATGCAATAATGTAAATACCCACAATTCTATACATATTTCATGATTAAAAGTGTGTATATTTCGAAACTACTAAAACTCTTTATTCCGTTTTGGTTTTGAAGTCTAATTTTGGTAATTTAACAACTAGTTCAACTTTTGACACAATTTGAAATACACAAAATGTGTGTATATAAATTATAATTTTAATATAGTTTAACTACGATTCCAACTTTGGATCCGACCATTAAATAATAGAAATAGCCAAATAAATCAAACCGAATAAACTTAAAAGATTATTCGGATCTATTTTGGTTATTGCTAATTTTTGTTCGATTTTGATTTTTTTATTTTATAATTTTAGTTTATTCAATTTTGACTATTTCTGTTCTCTTGAAATCGAATAAATCCTACAAATTGAACTCTCACCCATAGTTAGATATATCAAAAAGAATCTGATTTTTCATTTGAGGTGTCAATTGGGCCAGATTAACCGTTACTTGCTGCTGCCAGGTTCTTGAATGGAAATGGTGAGAATTGCAATTCCTATTAGGAATTTCAATGGTGGGTTTCAAGAACAATGGAGCGATACCAGTGTTTCGGCCCACAAAATAATTTTGGGCTGGCTGGGCCGCGAACCATGAGCCGACAAGAATGGACAAAGTATGTGTCGTCAGGCCCATGGTACACAGATCTAACCACAACCAGAAGTTGTACTCAATGGACGACTGGTTATGTGGTCACACAGGTTCCGCATGAATGCGTCGGCAAGGACTCAAATCAATCAACCAACACTTATTATGTTCGTTACTACTAATCCTTCCATATCATTTTTCAACTAAGACGCTCAGAGACTTTTCGCAGGTGGGTCTGCTGTCGTTATAAATAGAAATACCGATATATTGGTTCTCTGCAAGAACACTACTCTGTCCTGTTGCAGAGGAAACGTAAAAGCTGGTTCGTATGAGTATATTAGCAATGTTGTAAGATTTCTTTCTTCTTGCATTCACCTCTGTTTTTATGACGACAGAATACGCGTTAGGAAAGGTGTGTATTAATTGATATTAGAGCTCGTACAATGATCAAAGCCGGGCCAAAAGGTTCGATTGTCTGAGCCGAAGCATATTTTGACCTTTTGCAAATCATGCAAGACCTAAGCTGAGAGGGTTGTCAAAACCAAAATATTGTCGGACTTATCCTTATACCGGCAATGACAAAACTGCAAACTTTGTATCCTTCTGCATTTCTGGACTCTGTCTGTGCATGTAATTTGCATACTTAGAGAAATTAATTGCTCTCTTTTTGGTCATCTGGATGGATTACAGTAGGCTCCAAGAGATACTTGTTTGGACCTTGGCACATATCATGTCCCCAAATATACTCTTATACAGATGACAGTCACTGACAAGTAGGCTCCTCTCTATTTTCGTAAAGCGTGTATATATATATATATATATATATATATATATATATATATATATACAAAAAATGTTCTAAAACCATTCGAGCGGTTTTATATTATGGAACCACCACCTGGTGTATCATGGATTGGATTGAGATTGAGTGGTTGGAATTAAAATATGTAGGTCCCACCACTTTTTAATCTCAACTACTCAATCTGAATCCAACATATTTAAGATAGGGTAGGTTCATTATATGAAACTACCCGTGTGGTTCTAAAACACTACTCTCTCTCTCTCTCTCTCTCTCTCTCTCTCTCTCTATATATATATATATATATATATATATATATATATATATATATATATATATATATATATATATATGTTAGTTTCGAGACTTAACCAAGGATGGAAGAACGCGTGGTCGAGATCAGAGGTTCACACAAAAGTTTCCATTATGACTATTCTCGATTTTCACGAACAACTATAAAAGGAATCTGATTACAACTAGCTCTCAAGATTACAAAAGAATCATAATTAACCAAACTTCTTGTTCTTCCTTACAATCGCAGTTGCAGACGGACAGAACATAGTTACAATAAAACGAAAACTACATTTGTTTTTCCTTGCAAAACGTTGTTGTAATCAGATAGAACGAACCAAGAAGAAAAAGGAGAAGAAGACAGAATAAAAATTTATTCTTGCTGGGGCGGTGAAGACCACCGTTTCTCAAAGCAAGATTCGTCCTCTATCGACGATCTGCTCCCAGGAGCCAGCAAGTTCACAAGAGAGCCTCTTTGTGTGACTCGAACAGACTCATTTGGACTCCTCTTTTTCAACTTTTGGTGTGTCTCAAAAGGAGGCTAGAGGGCTCTTTATATAGGGAATGATGAAAGCCCATCTTCCTCTTCTTTCCGATATAGGACTAAATAATCAACATACAAATTGATATCCCACAATCGCAGCACAATGCATAGCCCGCTCAGCGCCCGTCCAGCGCCCGTTCAGCACCCGATCATGCAACACGCACATGCAACTCGAGTATAAAACTCGAGCATAAAACTAGCGCACGAGCGCAACAAAAGCGTACAAGTGCCTTGCGACGATGCTGACGTTCTAAGTACAAAGTGCAACAAAAAAGTACCACTTTGTGCACTTGAATCCGAGTCCGAGTCGCTAAGCCCCTTTGGGGCTTAGCTCCTATGGAATAATATCCAAGGGCATGACAAAATGCATAAATGCTTTCATGAGGAGTTAATCCTTTTTTCTCTTAGGAAAATACCCACACATAGGTACGGATGATCCTTCGGCAGAAATTGTCGATGACAATCGAAGAAGCACGATTTGCCTCCATGTTTCAAACGGAAAGCCTTAGTATGGTCCATGCAATACGGACATAAGAGACGACCATGGGTGCTCTATCCCGATAATATTCCATAGGCCGGAAAGTCGTTGATGGTCCACATAAGTGCTGCCCTCATCTAAAAATTCTGCTTTCTAGAAACATCGTACGTGTTGGCACCTACTTCCCACAGCTGATTCAACTCATCTATCAAAGGCTGTAAATACACATCGATGTTCCTCTTCGGATTGTTTGGACCCGGGATAATAACGGTTAGGAACATATATGGAGTCTTCATGCACATCCAAGGCGGTAGATTGTACGGAGTGACGATCACAGGCCAACATGAATACTAGGAGCCCGAAAGTCCGAATGGGATAAAACCGCCAGAGGAGAGCCCCAATCTGACATTATGCGGATCAGAAGCAAAATCTGGATACTCTCGATCAAAGTGCTTCCATGTTTCTCCATCGGATGGATGATCCAATACTCCTTCGATTTGTTTCCGCTTGTGCCAACTCATGTTTTATGCAGTCTCCTTAACCATAAACAACAGCTGCAACCATGGCGTCAAAGGCAAGTAGTGCATCGAATCGGTAGGCTTCCTTGTACCGAAAGAATTTCCTCTAACAGTGGCCTTGTAGCGATCAGCACCACAGAATCTGCACGCATCTTCATCCTTGTCGTCTTTGTAGTACAACATGCACCCGTTGCGACATGCATCAATTTTTTCATATCCCATCCAGAGCGATCTCACCATTCTCTTAGATCGATAGAAGTCTTTAGGCAACTTTGCACCCTCGGACAAGATCTCTATAATCAAATCCATCAGTCGATTATAGCATTCTTGCGACATGTTAAAATCGGACTTGATGCTCAATAATCTTGTAACCACCTCCAACGGTGAATGATCCTCACAACCAGGATATAGTGGAGTCCTTGCATTCTCCAACAACTCCATAAACTTTGCAGCATCGGCGCATCATAATTGTCCGGATTGAAACTAGGTCCCACCGTATCATAATTGTCCGGATTGAAACTAGGCCCCGCCGCATAAAAAACTATGTTCACCCACCCGGCGTCGTAAGCATTGTGGTCGTGGACATCCATATACGGCTCCACATAAGGCTCCGACTTCAATGCTAGAGACACAAGTTATCCGTCCGTGGTCCACTGATAGTAATTCGGCGTGAAGCCCTTCGAGTACAAATGGTATGTGACTTCCACTTCTGGATGATATTTCCTGTTGCAACATCTCACACACGAACACTTAATTTTGGTACCGTCCATGTACTGAGGGAACGCCTTGGCGAACTGCAGGAACTGTTGTACACCCTCAATGAATTTATCCCGCACACTGCACATGTCATCAGGATGACAGTTGTACATCCACGAACGATGACGCAGATAGTAATTCATATCCATTTTTAGATACTTCTGCAAAAATGACAGTATGTATCCTATAAATCATTACATACAGTATGATTCTCTGGAGGAAGGTAAGAACTGCTCTAACTCGATACACAATGCCCTATGTGTGTGTGTGTATATCATCTGACTTGTCAATTGGTAGTGAGTATGTCCAACTGCAGGGCATGGATGGCAAATAATATGGAAGAGAGTTTCAGAAAGTAGCAGTGATTCCCCATTTGGACAAGGTCACAAGCCATCTCATATTTAGTGTAAAACATATTAATTTTACGCACGTATTTAACTAAAGAACTTATCAATGCAATGGCCAAGTGACTGATTACTGCTCTGCTTTGGTAATCACAAGGTCTTATGCAAAGTAGCCATCAACCTTTTTAGACAGTGGGATGGATGACACACACATCACTCATTATTTCTTCTTAAATATCACTTCGTTTGGGTGGTTGCTGCTTATGCCATTTTGTCAACCCACAAAATTTCTAAGTTGGTTGTATACTGTTATGAAGTGATGAGAGCAATTAGTTCTCGTTGGTTAGATGGTGTAAATTATAATGTCATGCGTAGAGCCCTACTTACATTAATGGCTTGCTTTGACATTGGAGAGTGGAGACCTTATCTTCGTATTCAATTCCTCCACTTTTTTGGTCAATTATAATTCTCTTCTGTTTCTTACGCTTCCATAAAAGTTCACAGAATGTGAAATAATTGTGCAATGTTCTTTATGTGTTATTTTTCAAACACTACTAGAAAAAGAGGGATTAACGACGTATTTTAGCGACGTCAAAAGAAGCGTCGCTAATAATATATAAATTAGCGACTCTATATAAAAACGTCACTAGACGTCGCTAAATGACAAAATTTAGCGACGTTTAGCAACTTTTATTAATATTTTAAAAGATAAGTCGCTATAAGTTCAATTAAGGTCGCTAAACGTCGCTAATATGTCTAAGTTAGCGACGTTTAGCAACGTATATAGCGACGTTTATATTTAAAATATTTAGCAACGTGTTTAGCGACATCCTTGACGTCGCAAAAATTTAATTTAGCGATATTTTTATTGGACGTCGCTAAACGTCGCTAAACGTCGCTAAACGTCGCTAAAATTTGGTTAATTAGGGCTCGATTTCTTTTTACCCCATCTGTCAAAATTTTAAAAACAAAACAATTTCCCCCGCCTCCTTCCCCCGCACCGTCGACCGGCCCTCCACCGCGGCTACTCCGGCATCCCCCTCCTCCTCCTCGAGCTCTTGGTAAACCCTAACTCTCTCTCTCTCTCTCACAGGACACATGTGACACTGACACAGACATGACACACACATACAGACACTGACACTGACACAGATACGACACACACACACACACACACACTGACACATACACTGATCAGGACCTAGGGTTAGGGTTAGGTTTTTTGACATGGGGTTAGGGTTAGGGTTAGGGCCGACTGGCCTGAGTCGACGAGCAATGGTGATTCATGTGCGACGACGGCGTCGACGAGGACATGGTTGGTAATCGAGTCTTGAGAATTGGAGGATGAATAAGGATTTGCTTTCTTCTTGAGGTAGGAGTTCCAGTGGTTCTTTATTTCGTTGTCGGTCCTTCTTGGTAGGTGTGTTGCTATCTGTGACCACCTGCATTATCACATCATCAGAAAGAACTGTCAAGAAATTAACATCATGAAAAATAAAGCTCCAAGAGTGAGTTATGATTGTTCAAAATAAAAAGGTGGAAATAATCTCTATTTGAATCTCTGATTGCTCCAAGGCAAGGCACGACACGGCACGACACTACACTGCACTGCTTGATTGTATCTCATTTTTTGGTTGAACGTTCAATATGATAGGAAGCCGGATCATGAGTTGTTGGTAATTGGATTGGTTAGAGTGTGTGTGAGAGTGTTATTGAAGTATGCAGGGAGGGTATATCAAAGTTGAGGTTATCATAGTGGTGTCCTATGTTAGCAGCAAATGAGTGAGGAGATGGTGTATACTGATACAAGTGTATTAGTTAGCGCGCGTGACTCAAGTTGGATTTTAGATATGCAATGGTGAATATGTGAGGGGCTTGAGTGCCCACAAGCACATAGATTGAGGTACACATGCAAGCATGGCAAGTAGAGGTAACAGCAGCAGTGAGCACTGCTTACTAGCAGTGAGCAGGGGGAGACTTGAGGCACATCAGCCTAATGTGTATTGGAGCATGCTGAGGTAAGTTAGTGAGCTAGGAGTGTGGTTGGGGGCAGCTACAGTTCTGTAGTATGGCACACTATATGTAGTGTATTGACTGCACACTTATAGTACAGTTCATAGTGTTATGGGGTTGGGGGCAGCTGCAGTTTTGATAAATGAAAGTATGTATTATATCAGTTATGATTTTTATAGTACGGTTAAGTTATGAAGTTAGGTGATAAACCATTGTATGTAATGATTTATATGATACATACTGTCATTTTTGCAGAAGTATCTAGAAATGGATATGAATTACTATCTACGTCATCGTTCGTGGATGTACAACCGTCATCCAGATGACATGTGCGGTGTACGGGATGAATTTATTGAGGGTGTATAGCAGTTCCTGTAGTTCGCTAAGGCGTTCCCTCAGTACATGGATGGTACCAAAATTAAGTGTCCGTGTGTGAGATGTCGCAACAGAAAATATCATCCAGAAGTGGAAGTCACATATCATTTGTACTCGAAGGGCTTCATACCAAATTACTATCAGTGGATTGCGCACGGAGAACTTGTGTCTCTAGCATCGGAGTCGGAGCATTATGTGGAGCCGTATATGGATGTCCACGACCACGATGCTTACGACGACAGGTGGGTGAACATGGTTTATGATACGGCGGGGCCTAGTTTCAATCCGGATAATTATGATACGGCGGGACGTAGTTGTAGTCCGGATAATTATGATGCCGGTGAGGAGGCACCGAATGTCGATGCTGCAAAATTTATGGAGTTGCTGGAGAATGCAAGGACTCCACTACATCCTGGTTGTGAGGATCATTCACCGTTGGAGGTGACTACAAGATTATTGAGCATCAAGTCCAATTTTAACATGTCGCAAGAATGTTATAATCGACTGATCGATTTGATTATAGAGATCTTGCCCGAGGGTGCAAAGTTGTCTAAAGACTTCTATCGATCTAAGAGGATGGTGAGATCGCTTTGGATGAGATACGAGAAAATTGATACATGTCGCAACGGGTGTATGTTGTACTACAAAGACGACAAGGATGAAGATGCGTGCAGATTCTGTGGTGCTGATCGCTACAAGGCCACTGTTAGAGGAAAGTCTGTCGGTGCAAGGAAGCCTACAGATTCGAGGCACTACTTGCCTTTGACGCCGCAGTTGCAGCGTTTGTTTATGGTTAAGGAGACTGCAGAAATATGAGTTGGCACAGGCAAAAACAGATCGAAGAAGTATTGGATCATCCATCCGATGGAGAAGCATGGAAGCACTTTGATCGAGAGTATCCATATTTTGCCGAAGATCTGCGTAATGTCAGATTGGGGCTCTCCTCTGACGGTTTTACCCCATTCGGACTTTCGGCCTCCCAATATTCGTATTGGACTGTGATCGTCACTCCGTACAATCTACCATCTTGAATGTGCATGAACACTCCATATATGTTCCTAACCGTTATTATCCCGGGTCTGAACAATCCGAAGAGGAACATCGATGTGTATTTACTGTCGTTAAAATATGGCCAAGTTTCTGTGTGAATGGATTCAGGTTCAAGTCAACAAATGCTCCTATCAGAGACAGCTTTCTGGATCTTGATTCCACGAAAAATAGTTGTTTGTGTATCAAATCTTCGAACTACAAAGACGTCGATCCAGGCAATGATTTCTTTGGCATCTTACGAGAGATTGTTGAGTTGACATATAATTATGGCATATAACCTACTAATATCGTGCTATTCAAGTGTGAATGGTTCGATCCGATTCAAGATCAAGATTGAAAAATTGACAAGCATGGCCTTGTGGATATAAACTACAAGCATAGATATCAAGGCTACGAACCATTTATCCTATCAAGTCAGGCTCAGCTCGTATACTTCACAACTTATCCTAGACGGGGGACAGCGAGGTTGGATTGGTGGGTAGTATGCAAGACTAAAGCTAGAAATACCTTTGACATTGACGAAATAGCTTATCAGGAGGACGATCTACCTCTTGTAACAAATATTGTAGATGTGGACTCAACGAAAGTTACTCATTACATGAGTAATAATATAGAAAATGTAGAATTATCCGAAGAGGAAGACGAAGACGAAGTAGATGAAAGTGAAGACGAGGAGGAGGAAGAGGAAGAGGAGGACGAGGAAGGCGAACAAGATAAATTTTCTGAAGATGATTAAAAATTAAATATTTTGCTTGTAGAATGTAACTATATTTTGACTGTAGAATGTACTATTTTAACGAATATATGTATTATATTTTGACTGAAGAATGATTTGAGATATGCATCACATTTTGACTGTAGAATGTACTATATATTTGTGTTTTTCTATATTCATCATATGTTATTATCAGGTATGACAGGACAACGCGGAGGATTCGGCAGGTCCCGAGGTAGACAGAGTGCTCCTCCGGTACTGCCTATTGTTGGTTCCAGATCATCGTCGCCCAGTACTCCAGTATATCGATCACTCACATCTCCGACTGTTGGGACGAGTAGTTCCAGGCGTGATAGTACTCCCTCGTCCAGCGTTCCTCCTGCTGACGGAACCATGGGGACAGATGACCATGTCGAGGAGGTCGTGCCCACGTTGTCCCAGCATCAGCAAGATCCTCCATGCTCACCTCCGGAGGAGACGAGGACAGAGATTTGGGCCGACGGTACAAAGTAAGTCAATTAGATGGTTTAGCATAATATAAATCGTGTATTTCTTTATTTATCGTATATTAACTTTTTCGATCAAAATAATTATCTCTGTATAGATATCGTCCATCGTCGGTTCAGAGACGCCTAGGCCAATTTCTGAGGAACAACTACGGTGGCCCTTGGATCAACTACTCTGAGGCTCCGGAGGAGAGAAGGCATTCTAGTTTGCGCACTTCCAGGTAAAAGTATATTAAATAAATCCTCTAATTTATGCATATTATATAACTTTTCCGCGATGTTCACTTACTAAATTATTTATTGTAGCAAACGTATTTCTATCCTCCGCACCGGACCGAGTTGATCGAGCGACTCTTTTCTACCGTTGCCGCCAAGCTTATCCGAGATGCTCTAGATGACCAGAAGGCTCGTGATCATGCTGAAAACCGATCCAAGGTTGGATCACGCCTGAGCAGTGGACTGCGATGAGGGCTAGATTCGACGATCCGAGCTACAAGGAAAGGTCTGAGAAGGCCAAAGCGGCTAGGCGAAATGCTGCCAAGTGGTGTGGTGGCTCGATTCTGATGACGAAATATTTCCGTCGTTTGGTATATTTTTTCTTTTAAAATATATTATTTTAATGTAAGTACCATAAATGGTAGTAGGAAAAAATGTTTAAGTTTAGTACTAAATAATATATTTTTAACAGGTACAGAGGGGTGAGGATACAAACATGGTGACCATCTTCTTGGCCACCCATCGCAAGGACGAAAATCTCATTAATGAGAGGGCCTCGCAGACCTATGTAAGTATTACTTTACTTTGTGTTAATTTTAATATAACTTAGGCAATTATCGAGTTTCTAAATATTTCTAGGCCGAGTATCTTAGGCTGCGTGAGCGGGCGACTGTTAGTGCACCTACACCTGGAGAGGCTGGTACTTCCTCGCAGCCCGCTCCAGCTCCGTCGGCGGACGACCTGTGGGTGACCGCAGCTAGTGGTCTCCAGAGGGGTACGTACTACGGTACGGGATCCTATGGCGCCCTGGTTGCGACGTAGTCATCTAGGGCCTCCCTGACAGCTGCACATTCCACACAGCCCTCGCAGTCGTCGGCCAGAGTCCAGGAGGTCGTTGACCGTCAGATTGCGTCTCTCCGTGACGAGTTGCTACAAAGGATGGAGGAGCAGCCCCGGTCCCAGCCACAGTCGGACGATCCGACGCTCATCGCATGATTCGATATTCTCGACCGCAGCATCACGGAGCTCCGGGATTTGACAAATGATATTAGAGCCTCGACAGACCGCAACATTATGGAGCTGCAGGCATCACAGCTATCGATGGGCGAGAGGCTGATGATGATGCAGGATTCAATGGTTCATAGCAGTACAAGGCTGTTATCTACCATGGATTCTTACAACCAGCGACTCGCAGACTTGGAGCGGGTACGGCCTCCTGGTGCGCCTACATCGACACAGACTCCACCGACATCACTGCCTTTCCCATCGACATCGGTGTCGATTCCACGGGACCAGTATGAGCTGTTCTTATCCTTCATGCGCTCCGGTGGTCAGCCTCCTGCAGATCCACAGTAGAATAGCTAGTTACTGGATATTTGTATTTTTTGTATTATTTAGGATAAGATTGTATGGATATATATTTGCCGTATTCTTTACGATGAGATTTGCTAGATGCTTTCTTTTCTTCAAATTTTATTATACTATTCATATTAAATATGTTATTTTACCGGTGTTGAGTGTTCAACCCAAGGGGGTTGGCAAACCCAGAAATTCAACGGAGGGTTGCTCCGGGTCTATTTGTACATATTGTGATTTAATAAACTGCAGGAATAATAGTTTGGAAACAATTCAGTATTCTTTTTTTATTTTTCTGTAAAATTAGCAACGTTTTTTGCGACATTTAGCGACGTGTATACATGTCGCTAAATACGTCGCTAATTAGCGACGTTAATAAACGTCGCTAATGACGTCGCTAAACATGTCGCTAAAACGTCGCTGTACGTCGCAAATTGCTGACATGACAGTATTGCCAGGTCATTAAAGACGTCGTTGTAATGTCGCTGTACAAGTCGCTAATTAGCAATATTTAGCGACGTTAATTAACGTCGCTAATTAGTGACGCTGCGTCGCTAAACGTCGCTAATTTTAGCGACACATTTAAGTCGCTAAAAAATGTCGGCATAGCGACGTTTAGCGAAGTTTTTTCTTTTAGCGACTTGCTTTGTTCCGGCTTCTTTAAAATATCGCTAATTACGTCGCTAAATGTGATTAGCGACATTTTTTGGTCATTTAGCGACGTTTTTAAACGTCGCTAATTTGACTTTTTCTGGTAGTGAAAGTTTAGTTTAGCTCTCTAATTTGCTCCGATGGTTGGTAGCTGCTATTTCCATCTTAAAGGCATGACTCATACACGTTTTTTCGTCTGTGTCAAGTTGGTCAATGTCTTCATTCTCTCTAAGGTCACATATAAGTGGAGGTCATATCCAGTTCACTTGAGTTGCCAGATTGTGTTATGTTGTCTTGTGTCATTCTGAACTCTGAATTGTCGATGTTGTCTTTATTGGAACATCACTAATTAATCATGTGCTTCTTATTCCTAATCATGATCTAATTTAGTTTCCTATCTTTGATTAATTTTTAGTTTAATACATAGAAAAAATATAGATCAGCAAAGAAGAAGCTGACAATTAGTTGGCTAGGTAATCTATATTTGAAGTCACATAGAAGAAGCAAAGTTGGATATATATGATTATGAACTTAGTTAGGACAAGTCGTCACACATAAAAAGTGAGTAGACAACTATAATTTAACTTAGTTAGGACAAGTCGTCACACATAAATGCATCAGGAGAACGAGGCTTCACCCGGATGACAAAAATGGTCAATTGTAAGTGTCAAGATACCCTATGCTTTTATTATTTTTTGTAGGAGATATTAGGAAATGTCTAGGAAGGGACACCTAGCCTCTCCTGTATGTTGTACTTGAAATGAATCAAGTCAATTATTGTTGAGCCAGCTTCTCAACATTACTCACGGTTCTTGTTTCCCCTACTGAATGCTAGAAATGCGGACACTAACCCTAATACTGACACGGACACACGGACACGGGAATGAGGGTGTGTATGTGTGTTCGAGTTAGGGTTAGTGTGTATCGTGTCGTGTGGTGTCGTGTCTTGTTAGAGAGAGAGAGAGATAGAGAAGGGAGACAGAGAGAGGAGCTCACCGAGGAGGGGAGCCGAAGGAAGAAGGTAAGCCGGAGGAATGAGGGGACGCGGCCGGAGGAGTGAGGACGCGACCGGAGGGGGGTCGCCGAGAGGGAGGAGGGGACACCGGAGGGAGAGGGGAGCCGGAGGGGGAGGACGCGGCCGGAGGGGGGTTGCCGGGAGGGAGGAAGCACGTCGCCGAGAGGGATCGAAAGAAATAGGGGGAATCTGCCATAAACGAAACTTATTTAGCGACGTTTTAGTGACGCACGTCATGACGTCGCTAAGTTAGCCGCTAAACGTCGCTAAATAAAAAAAATTAGCGACGTTTAGCGACGCCAGTAAAGAAGTCGCTAATTTAGCAACGTCCTGGACGTCGCTAAATAAGTCGCTAAACGTCGCTAAATGAAACAAATTAGTGACGTTTAGCGACCTTAATTAAACTTATAGCGACTAATATTTTGAAAACTGAATAACAGTCGCTAAACGTCACTATATGTCACCAATTAGTAACGTCTAGCGACGTTATTCCTTGGAGTCGCTGATTTATTTAATATTAGCGACATTTTACTATTACGTCGCTAAAAAATGTCGCTAATCCCGCTTATTCTGGTAGTGGCCCAACTTACTTTCGATATGTTATCTTCCTTATTGTTGTTTCATTGTGATTGTCTGTGGATATGATATCAGATTTAGGGCATAGATGGTATTGCATGCTAGGATACCCGACTCGACGGACAGCCATGACCATCGTACGATGTATTATACTTTGTACGACGTAGCTGGCCATGTCCGTCCCCACATTTACTCGGTATTCCGGGAGCGGGACGTGACAGGGAGCTGACGGAGGCCGCGATGCTCAGGTACTCGGTGGTGGCGTAGACGTGGGAACCGTCAGAGGTCGTCGTCAAGACAGTAGAGGACGTCGAGTGGCACATGTAGAGGTACTCGGGCGCGAGGCGGGATCGACGACTTGGTCGGGGGTGGGAGAGGGAGACGGGGACGATGGCGTGGTCGTAGGTGGGAGAAGGAGGTGGAGAGGGAGAATAAATGTGAAATATTTGGATTAGGGTTTTGGGAAAGGACTCCGGAAGAAGGGGACAACCCCGAGTAAATTTTGGTTGAATGACAATTTTGTAAATATAGCAAAAAGCTGGGTTGCCCCGAGTAACTAATGCAGTGCCTTCATAAAAAATTCTTAAATTAAAGAAAAAATATATAGACCATATGTCAATATATCATTATGTAAGGATCAAGGCTCACCGTGAGTCCAGACCACTGAATATTTCCTCCAAAAATGCATCCAAACTGCCCAAAATTTGCCTAGTCCGAAATTTCAGCTAGCCTCGATCAGAACTTTGGTCGAATGGACACTTGCTCTAGGGTTTGACCAAAATTTCGATCGGGTTGGACATGGATTCTGGTCTCCTATTTTCTGGATGGGAACAACACCCTTCCGGTTGCACCGCCGTCTTCGCCGCCATGACCGTCCACGACCATCCAGCAGAGGCAGAGCCCCACATGGGCAGGGTCGGGCTACAGCCCGACACAATTTTTTGAATTTTTTTAAATGTTTTCTTAGTTATGTTTTTATTTTGATTTGGAGTATGAGACAATTAAGTGATAAATAATTTATCAAAAAAATATTATTTTAGATGGATACTCGTGTCGCTCGAGGTATACTTAAAATGCAGTCTTCCCTAATTTTAGAGACTTGCTCCGCCACTGTCATCCAGTCTTCCTCCTTCGCCTCATAGGCTGGATACCCATAACATTTTCTACCATTTACTAGTTAAAAACAGAAGGGATACAAAACATATATAGTAGAATATTTATCTAGATAAAGCAAATTAAATTATCAAGAACTTTATATTGTTAAGCTCAATTACAGAAGTATAAGTATCTCTATTCAGCTGGTTCAACAAAAATTAATACAAGTTTGAACAGCAATAAGAAGAAGAACAAAAATTCATACATATATAGCAAAAACTGAATGCCGCATTGTACTATCCTTATTCTCAAAATAAGAAGAACAACAAAAATTATACATGTTTGAACAGCAATAAGAAAAAAAAAAGTAGTATGAAAAAAACAAAAACAAAAACAAAAAACAAATATACATCAGAGTACGTATGCGTACAATGTGTACAGTTTGGGTAATTGTGAGACGAAGGCCATCGATCTTCGAAACGGATAGTTAGTATGCAGCTGCTCTTTCGTATCACTGAGACGAGACCAATCGTATTTGCACTTAAGCTTCCCATATCATCTCGGGACAACGATATCGGAAAAAAAAAGAAAAAGCCATAGTATCTATATATCAAGATACTGTACAGTATGCTGCAAATTAGTTTCTGCAGTGTCTCTGCGTTGAACACAGCTTCACGGCACGGCACGGCAGTACACGGGGGAATGATTCCCTCTTATATTACTCCGCGAGCGTACCATGGAAGCGGCCAAACTTACTGCGTCGACTGACCATCGAAGAGGAAAAGCTTCCTTTGTTCATCTGTCGGGTTTGCCAGCCACTGGCAAAAGATCCAGGCAGCCCCCACCACACAGGACACCGAGAGCATCGCCAAGAAGCCAAAGTGCGCGACATCGTTTGCAATTATCGCCACTCCGAGCATTATGAACTCCGCAAGGCTCGCGATTGAGATCTCCATCGTCCCAATCAGGTTTGCTTTCGAAAGCGGTATCCCAGTCTGAAGAATCTGTGTCCCCACTAGATCGTACGACATATGGCCTAACCTTGATAATACCTGGAAAAAAAATGAAGTGGCACAATCTGATCAGATCACCTACATAACAAGGTCTGCAGTATCGATATCAGAATCAGTATCGGACCTTCCTATGAGTATCGGACCGATAGTATTGACGGTTTTGGATCGGAGTATCGAGATTTTCTTTATCGGAAAACAAATAATTAATAATAAATTAAGAAAATTTAAGAAAAAATATTTTATTTATTTAGTCATAATTTTAATTATTTTGTGTGTTGTTTCTTGAAATAGTAGTGACGTTGGTTTAATTACCTGTGATAGTTAAGTTTTATTTGTTTATATGTTTTTACAATTTTACTATCATTTTACTTTTTGTTGATTGTTTTTTTTTTTTGTCAATTTTCTTTATCAAATTGACTAGAAAAGAGATCTATATAATGTCAGTATCAGTGTCGGATATCGATATCGGCCATATCGGATCAGTATCATTCGATAGTGCAAACTATGCTATATATGATTGGTAAAAGTCCGCACAATTCGTAAAGTGAGCCGTCTAAACCTTATGTTTATATATTATCAGTTTATTATTTTAAAAAAAAATAATATTACATACAAAATTATCGAAATTTTTTATATATATTATAAGTAACACTACAAGGATTCAAATTCAGCCAACCAGAAAAATTACCTCTCACCTTAACCACATTAGTTACAAGTAATTTTTGTTTATAGTTATATAATATTAAGTAACTAACTGTTTTCAAGACTGTTTATGAAAAGTAGAAATATATCCATAACTAATTATAATCAAATATATAACAAATTTTAATTAAAATATAAAAGTATATAAAATAAATTTAAAATTTAACATATTTAAATATTTAAATAATTTTATATTAATATCAGAAAGAAAAAATTATTTAACATGCAACGATTCACAAGTATGCAAAAAGAGTCTGATATATACTTACAATCAAAGACAGGAAGAAATATAGCGGTGCGTGCAGCGAGCTCCTGCTGCAATAAAGTACAGCAAGAGCCATAGTGAGGACTGAGGCCTGGAAAATTAATCCAGCTGCTGCTGCCTTCAAAATGCCAAGCTTCCTAACTAGAGTCGCTGATACGAACGTCGCCGTGACTCCCATGAACGCACATAGGCCGCTAAATCCACCAACGATCGACGGACTTATGCCTGTCAAATGCAATGGAAAACATTAGGACAGCGCTACAAAAATACAGAAAAATAGCGATGGTGCCAAGTTGTCACTGAATAGCAATAGTGGCTACTTGGCCACGGATATAGAACAGAACTGGTGTCTTGATCCGTGTCAACTCCTACCATGATGCATCAGGAACGCAGTCATAATGGATCCAGGAGCGAGAGCTATATTGAAATATAGGAAGACGGATACTAGACTTGCTGGAAGAACTGGTTGGTCCTTGTACTCCATCCAGCCGTGCCTGATGGTATTAAATCCCCTTTCCACTGAATTTAATTACACAAGAAACTAAAATCAGCTAATTAAAAGTTCCTTGAAAATTTTACTTAGACCGAACTTTCTTGATAAAACTTACCCATCTTCCCAGGATTTACATGACGTCGAGTTCGGATTACTCTCTCGGAAACCGCAGGGGCCTTAGAGCTGTCGTCAAGAACACCACTTGAAAGCCTGTTCACAAGATGACCAAGAATTGTCTGCAAGGAAAATTCAAGCTTATTATCATTATTATTGATTTGATCATATATACTGCTGAAATTAAGGGGCACAATAATTACCACAACAGGTAACGTGCACATCATTAGACCCGAAGCGAGCTTTAAGCACACAACGGTGTCGTACTTGCATAGTAGGATACCGAAAATTGAAGCCCCAACAATCTGCAGACGATTAAAAGGTTAATGCTAAAATATGAGGATTAACCAAAGATATTATACAGTTCTATAGCAAACAATTAATCACACACCTCGGAAAATTGATCGATTCGATTCAACATGGCATTTGCTTTGGCTAGTGCAACAGGTCTGTTTACTCCTGCCAACTGCATATATATATGTATATTAACATAAGACTTGCAACAGTAAAAAACCTGAGAAATATGCGAGCAAGACGGAAATTTTCAACTTATTATACCCGAACGACCCAATCGCGCTCCATGGTGACCCCCAAAGCCAGTCCAGAAAGCCTTTCCATGGCCCCGGCTACCACCAGCACCATAAACCAGGGCTGAACAAGCACGGACGTCGCTGCAGAAGTATAATTTCCAGTGCCAGTGGTGAGAGCGTATATGATCATCGCGGCTGATACCAACTGAGACGATATCTGATACAAATAAGATCAGTAACCATCATGTGAAACGTATGTAGTAGAATCTCGCGAAGGAGATCAAGAAAGAAGAATCACACACCTGGATAAGATTCAAACCGTAGTAGGCACGGAGTCTAGGAAAATGATCCATGAATTCGCCGACTAATGGACCACCGATGAACATGGAGAGCTGCAACATCAGTAGAGTTATATGTCATGATCATTCATGATGCCAAATCAACAAAAATAAAAAATTAAATTGTCATGTTAATTATACCTTCGTGAAGAAGCCAACAACAGCCACCGGCAGCAGACTAGGATGAAGCATTGCGACCGCTGCTGGCCAAGCGAAACCCCATACGCGCTCGACCAAATTCGCCGCCAAGTAGCTTGCGTACAAAGCTGATCACCACCACAAGAGTTCTTAATTTTATCAGGCAATATTGGACAATTCATAAGGAACAAGTACTTACACACACGATTAAGTGCATAATTAACGTTTCTAATTACCACATAAACCGGCAGGATGAGCAGGTGTGGCTGCTAGAGTATCTTGCTCCTCTTCGGACAGAACCTAACTAACAAATGAGAAAGATTACAAGCTTCTGTAAATGCGTACCAATTGTATATAGCACACACAATTAATATATGTATACACGTACCGTCAATTCAGTAAATGGCGAATCGGTGTAGTCATCTTCTTCCCTGGACAACTCCAAGGTCTTGGAGTCGAGAACAATATCGAACGTGACAAATTTTGTTTCGTAGCTTTTGGGAGTAACATTGATGTATCTGGAACAAAAATGCCACCAATATGCGTTGATGATCACTAACATGCAAGTTAATGTTGATTGATTCAAGCTGATAATTCTGATTCTAGTACTGCCATCTCTAGTTACCTGCTGACGGAGGTCCGTGGGGGCGTACGCAGGCGAAGAGCGACGGCGTGGCGCCGGCGCAGGGACAAGTACAACAGCTCTCGACCAAGCGAAGAGGTGGACGCAGCCGAGGAAGAGAGAGTAGCCATTGCCATTGACGTCGTTGGAGTTGGAGGAGGAGGAACACTAGTGCATGCCACTTTGCGCATGCAGGAAATTAAGGAACGTAGAACGAAGAACTAGTATGCTTGAGGTGGGCTATTTAAAACTAGCTAGTGGCTGGGATCGTGTGTTGGAAATTTCTCCAATTTCTTGATTGATTCGGTCTTCTTTCCCACTTGGTGCTAAATATCTTTCTCTATATAACTCTTTATCCTGATTTTGTATTTCTCGCTAGCTGCTTTGAGGAGAGGCCGCCAACGGATGAGGATTAGATTTGTTTAATCATTAGTTAAAATATCTGACTTTGGTTTCGGGTTTCTTAATGGGTACGGTGGTGTGGTCTTCTTCTTCTGCTTTCTTCTTCTTCTCTCTCCCTTGTGTCGACTGGCTGGCTGCAGGTTGGTTGGTGGTCATGCTGTCCATAATGAGACCAGGAATGTGTGCTAATTAATGTGGCCAGCAGATGGTGATGGACAGCTAATGACACAGATGCTATTCTATTAATCAACCCAAAAACAGAAATTTTACTGCAACGATATAAAGTTGTAAGAAATAGAGACCAGAAAAGAAAAGAAAAAGTTTGGAAAAATTCGAAAATACGACTGCCAGAGATACGTCAGTCTATCAGCCAGTCAGGTGGACATACAACTTTATTTTATTTTATTTTTGGTTTTAGTTTTGGTTGGTTTGGTATAGTTGGGTGTTTTTTTTTGTTTTTTGTTTTTTTTATAACTAATTTTGTTGATTGAGATTGGGTTTGAAATCGGACTGTTGTAATTTTGTTTTTGTTTTCAGCTAGTTTATCTAAATATTTTCTACATACCAAAAGATATAAAATATATATTAATAGTTTTATGTGAATCTTTGAACCTTGTTCATTATCACGACTCGTATTCGGTGTAAGGGCACGAGTACGTGGGTACGTCTAGCTCACGCCGCAGCATCGACGGTAGAGCGTTATTTAGGTCAATAATACTATCTAACACCTATCATAATATATATATAAGGAAGGTTTTAGGGTCTTGCCATGTTTTAGGGTCGGTCTTGGCTTCAGCCCAAGTAGATTGATAAATTTATCATGGTCAAAATATTCGTCCTTAACACCCTAACCCTAATTTACGTTTTATTTATTTAGATTGAGTTAGGGGTATTTGTGATTAACCACAATAAGGAAGGTTCAGCCGGTTCTTTTTGTGGATCGGTTAGTTCCGTTTTGAACTCTTAAATTCTTGTTAAAGTTTACAACTTGAATTAATTAACAATTAACTTAGATAGTTACATTTGGACCAATTTGTTTAATGACTTAAGTCTTGTAAAATTTAGGTTTAGAATGATTCATATTAAAATTTGACAACAAAAATGACTTAAGTCTTCGTAGTAATTTAATTTATAGCCCGATACTTACAATGGATCCTCCTTATTCACCAAAGCAAGTATCGTCTCTTGAGGATCCTCAACCTTATCGAAACCCAGCTCCACAACATATGCATCTATGGTGGCAGTTTCTTGACTTAAGGAGCCTTCTATGACTTGGTGTATAGGGCTTCAAATAGCAGGTATTGTTAGTACAAACACCAGATGTAAAGGGATGAGGTTGATAAAATATTCAAGGGCATTGTGTATCAAGTTAGAGCAGTTCTTACCTTCCTAAAGAGAATCACACTGTATTTAACGATGAGTATATATGCTAGGACTAGAAGTATCAATGCATGTACTATATTTAACGATGAGTATATACTTGAATGATGTCTATTCATTTTTGTAGAAGTATCAAGAAATAGATATGAATTACTATCTGCGTCATCATTCATGGATGTACAACCGTCATCCTGTTGACATGTACGGTGTGCGGGATGAATTCATTGAGGGTGTACAGCAGTTCCTGCAGTTCGCTAAGGCGTTCCTTCAGTACAAGAACGGTACCAAAATTAAGTGTCCGTGTATAAGATATCGCAACTTGAAATATCATCCAAAAGTGGAAGTCACATATAATTTGTACTCGAAGGGTTTCTCGCCGAATTACTATCAGTGGACTGCGCACGAAGAACTTGTGTCTTCAGCATCGGAGTCGGAGCCTTATGTGGAGCCGTATATGGATGTCCACGACCATGCTGCTTACGACGACGGGTGGGTGAACATGATTTTTGATGCGACGAGGCCTAGTTTCGATGCGGACAATCATGATGCAGCTGAGGAGGCACCGAATACCGATGATGCAAAGTTTATGGAGTTATTGGATAATGCAAGACTCCATTATATCCTGGTTATAATGATCATTCACCGTTGGAGGTGGTTACAATATTGTTGAGCATCAAGTCTGATTTTAACATGTCGCAAGAATGTTATAACCGACTGATTGATTTGGTTATAAAGAACTTACCAGAGGGTGCAAAGTTGCCTAAAGGCTTCTACCGATCTAAGAGGATGGTGAGATCACTCTGGATGGGATACGAAAAAATTGATGCATGTCGCAACGGCTGCATGTTGTTCTATAAAGAGGACAAGGATGAAGATGCGTGCAGATTATGTGGTACTGATCGCTACAAGGCCACTGGAAGAGGAAAGTCTTGTCACGCCCCAGTCCCAAAGTATATGGAACTAGGCCACGTAGCAATAGCCAGCTGTCATGTCTCCGAGGATATCCCAATTTAATGGATCCTATCGAAGAGTGCTACGCTGTCCTAAAATACTATCATGTCCAGTATCAATATCAACGTGTAATCTAATCTCATCCACAAATAAATAGCAAGAATGTATTAATAATAACTGCTGGAAGATAAACACCAGTCTCAAAATATCATAGTACAACCAAGAATGTCTGGTGGGGATAAACCCACTACTATGACGAAATAAAGTACTGAAATGATAGATAAAAGATAAAGACTAGGGCATCGGCTGACTAGATAATGATGCTCCCAAATCCTAGGCAGAAGGCCTACCAAGTGATCATGGAAACTCTGACGGTAATACCTCTAGCTCCTCTGCGGTAGCGAACCTCGTCTCCTGTCCTGGGCCGTACACTGTGGGGTAATATGCCTCGTCCAAATCTGGACAAGTACCAGGTCCTTAGAGGGACGTAACAAGATACATAAAAATATGCCATATATATGAATACTGAATAAAATAAATGCAATAAGGTGTGCTAACCATCTAAGTGAATGCAATATGAGGACAACGCTGTTACGTATGGGTAGGTGTAGGCATATAACGTCCAACACTCCGAAGAGAGTGGCATCAGTACAGTATATCGTCCATAGCGCTTCGAAGAACGTGGCATCAGTATAGTATATCGTCCATATCGCTCTGAAGAACGTGGCATCAATATAAAAAAAATTATTGGATTCGTGGCTCCTCCGATACTACGGCTCCAATGTGTATACCCCATACGCCTACTAGTTGTCCTCCCAGCCCAATGTAAATACACAAGCCGAATACTCCACGTGCATATCACGTATCTATATGCCAAGTCGCTAAATATACAAGTCCTAAATTACGTACTATCCGTGATGCATGTCATACGCAACGATAGCTAATCGAGTACGCGAACCCGCATCCCAATATGAATATGTCACAGTGAAACGTATAAGAGTGTCAGGTCTCGGAAGATATCAGAGTATCCTCCAGTGGGGTGAGTCTGCTAAGGACTAGATCAAGCATACTAATCATCGACGTATCCATCGACTGCACCCGAGTCAATCTCGGACGCGCACAGTTGTATAAAATAAAAGCAACAAGGAAACAATACAGCATGTGCATAATTTAAATTAGATAGTAAATATGGAAAGGTATCTTGCCTGAGTCCTCAAGCTGTGAATGCCAGAAGCTGGTTCCTGTAGTGTCTCCTGGCTGATCCAATGACCCTAACACACAATATAATATAGCAAATGCTGACATCAGACACTAAGCAATATACACACACTATTGTGACGCTACTCTTGGGTATTGTCGCAAGTTCACGATTGATCAATTACAGTGTCACGTGTGCACGTAGCTAGGGTGTACACGTGTTCTGTCCTCGGTTAACGTGTGCTTTGAGACATTAAATTATTTAGTTATGGGTTACCAACTATCTCTGCTCTGTATGAATACATGACCTTGTTTTTCCTATACTTGGTTTATGACCAATTTTTTCGGTAAATTCTAGTCTTTGATAATAGGTCATAACCTTAGGGCAATTACTAATGTATTTAATTTAATCAACCTTCATGTATTCTCAACTACAGGTTACTGTTATTAAATTTGTGTCCATAAGTGATACGAGGACACAAAGAAATGATGATAGGATACGAGGAAGGAGGGGTTGGTCGACGAGTACCTGATTGTCGGAACTAGGGGGTCTGCCTGCTAGTCGACCGTCCTCCGGCGAGTGGAGCTCCAGCGTCGACGACGGTGAGAAGCGGCGGCAGCAGCGGTCACAGCAACTGCAGTAGTCGCAGCAGCCGTGCAGCGGTGGCAGCGGCCTATCCGGCGGGGGACGTCAGGCGGGTGAGGGTCAGGTCGTGTTGGAGGTGGCTCTCCGCCGGATGGTGGTGGTCGGGGGTGCTGAAGTCGGTGTCCGGCCGGAACAGTCGGGTTTGGCGATATGTCGGGTTAGATGGAATAGTTGGGATGGTGATGGTTGCCGCCGGTGCCAGCAGATGGTGGTCAGGGTGGTCCGGTCGTGGAGGGGCAGGGACTGCGGCGAGTGACTGAGGTATCGTCCCGTCGTGGAGGGAAGGGTGCTAGGGTGGAAGGGTCGGCTAGGGTTTGAGGGAAGGGTGATGAATAGTTAGTTTTAGGGTTTAATGTAGGAGACATGTATATTTATAAGGGGGTTGATAGGCTGGCCAAGGGACTTGGGCCTGTTCGCCCTAGTTGGGGTGGGGCTAGTCCATGAGAAAGAGTATATGTGGGCTTGGTTAAGTTCTGCTCGAGGTGAAATTGGCCTCAATTAAAAATAGGTTAAATGCAGTGCGCTAGACGTTCTTTTTACCCGATTATCGCGTAGCTAAGATGTGATGCAATGATGAGTTTCTAAGATTATATAGTGGTCAGAGGGTACCTATAATTGCCGCACATTAATTCTAATTAAATTCAAATAAATCCTAGTCTCCCAATTTAATTCGAATTAAACACTGAATTGGTCGAGGGGGTTTACAATTTATCCTCCTTAGAGCATTTCGTCCTTGAAATTAAATACATACGTATGGTAAAAAATATTGACTGAATTTAAAAATGCTAATACGTACCTAGTCCTTCGAAGAGATGGGGATAGCGCTGTCTAATATCCTCCTCACATTTCCAAGTTGACTCTCCTGGTGCATGACGCCTCCATGCGACACGAACTAGAGGTATAGTCTGACCTCGCAATACCTTCTCGCTCCTGTCCAGGATCTCAACAGGCTCCACTTGGTATGATAAGCTTGGGCCGACTGTGATCTCTTAATGGTCAAGTACATGACTCGGATCCGGTATATACCTCTGTCACGCCCCAGTCCCAAAATACGTAGGACTAGGAATACATAACATGCCCAGCCGTATGTATATGGACTCCATATATGGAAACCATATACATACGTACGCTGTACGTGAATATACAATCCATCAGTGGTAATATATTTTCACAACAAGTCACACATAATCTATACCTCATCCACAGCACAAATAATAAGTAGGAATAAAGAGCTGAATAATATATCAAGATGAGTATCAAGTCTGATAGTCGGGTGGAAACAAATCCACTACAAAATGACTATACAGAAGTACTAGAAAATCTCTAAACAGTAGAAATAAATCACAGATGCTTTGAGGGTAAGACCTCCTCAGTCGGGTAAGTAGAGTCAGGTCCAGGTCTGTACTCCCGTGGATACTCCTGCTCGTCCATATCTAGAAAAGGACCAGGTCCTCAGTGGGACGTAACAAGATGTAAACTCCCTCACCAAAAATAGGCATTTTGTGTATATTTTATATCATTATATTTATTATAGATGTTGAATTTATTTAGAGTATTCTCTTAGTTAATTAGAAAATAAATTTTTTAGTATATTTACTTATATAAATATTTATATAGAATTATTTTTAGGCTATTTTAGATTATTGAGATTTTTTCATAATTTTTAGTTAATTAAAAACTAGTAACACTAATTTTCTAGGACTTTGAAGAATTTATTTTATGTTCAAAATTAACTAAAAATATTCTAAAATTTTATTTTAGGTTTTATATAGTCAAATATATTTTCTAGAATTTTCTGGAAATTTTCTGAATACTTTTATTATTTATTGGGATTTATTTAGACTAATAACTAATTTTTAGGACTTGTAGAATTTATTGTGCAAGCCAGGAATATAGAATGGACCCACGTTATTTTTTAGAGATTATAATATTATTATATATTTTTTGGAATTATTTCAGAATTTTTGGAATAATGTTAGTATTTATTTTTAGTTAAATGGATAAAACTAATGTTTAGAGCTTCTCCTAATTATAGTAGTAAACTTATGAATATAAAATTGTCCCAAATATTTTTTTAGGGTTTATAGGTTCAAAATATATTTTAAATAATTTTTCAATATTTTTATGATTATTTTTAATATTTATTTGGAGTTATTTAGATTTAAAATGACTTAAATAATATTTTGATAAAGGCAAATAAAAAAACAAATAATATAACAAAAACCATCCAATCAGATTCTGACACGTGTCAGCCTATAAATATCCATTCAGCCGTAGGTACATCCTTATATATATATATATATATATATATATATATATATATATATATATATATATATATATATATATATATATATTATAACCCTAATTATCCTATTATCTTAGAGAGAGAGAGATTTTGGAGAATTGCCATCTAGGGTTCCTTCATCTTCCAGAAGCCATTGCGCATAGCTTTGGACTCCAAACGAGGCCTAGTTTCTTGCGTTAAAAAGATATTGAGGTTAGCTTTCTGATTATATAAATTTTTTTTCGAAATTATTAGTATTAAATTCTAGAAAATTCGTAGAGCACATCATGTCCGAAAATAGACGTGTTTCGATATTTTCATAATTCTGGGAGAACTCGGAATCAGAATCATGAACCGTTTAAAGTTTTGGAAAGATAATGTCGATATCATCGACATATATTTTTTCTAGAATTTAATTCGAAGTATTTATATACTGTTATTTTTGTAGAACTTCTAGGTTAGAATTTAACCATCGGTGCATAATACAAAATTTGTATGTGCCATAATTCCCAAACGAATTTGAATTCGGACGAGCCATAAATTCTAGCATATTTTTGACACTGAATTCTACAAGAAATCATGCATGAAAGTTGAGTTTGTGTCGGTTGACTTTTCGGTCAACAGATTGCCTCGATTTGCGTGCCATGAGTCTCGAGTTAATAAAATTTAGTTTCTTTGGACAAAATTTAGGAATTAACATAAAAAAATTAGAATAATAAGATTAAATAGGATTTTAGAGTAATTATTCTAGAATTAAATAAATTAAAATAAATTATCTTTTGACGTGATAAATTTGTAATACATAGGCTATTTGGACTGTGACTTGGACTCTGATTCATACCAGCAGCAGGACCCCAGGCAAGATACCTTGCCAAGTTGTTTACAGTATTTTGCATGCTTAGTATATTTCTGTATATTTATTTCCTTTCTGTTTATTTATTGCATGTGTAGTTTCTTTCAGTCATACTATATATTAGATATGTTGACACACACATGACACCTAGTACCATGAGAGGACAATCATTAGACGTATGGGATTTTAACCACTCTGGTAAACCATAGTATATAGCTCGCACTATGGGCGTGTGTCGCGCTAGTCGCTACCCCCGCGGTATGTCGATTTCTGGAGTCTCGCTGGTCGCTACCCCCGCGGTATGTCAATTTTTGATGTCCATTGACGTGTGTGTGAGTTGTGAGGTAGATCGAGTAGCCTACCCTTGCCCATACGTCAAAAAGTTGTCCTCATTTACATTCATATAGATGGTCTTGTACAGCGTACTTATTTATTTTTAAATAATATGCATGTTTACTGTATTCAAATTGGCTCGTATTTTCTGTATCTTGTTACGTCCCTCTGAGGACCTGGTCCTCTGCCAGGTGTATCTGTTCTTGAGTAATTGCAGGAGCGCAGATTTGGATGATTACTTGTGTTGCGAGGATGTCTTCTCTTCGAGCCCATGGTTGTTAGCTGGTATTTCTATATTATGTTTATTGTGTTGTACTCATATTGTATTTGCTCTTATATTCGAGTTGGTAGTAGATTTGTTTCCATCCAACTATCATCCTTAGATATTTCTTATTGAGATCTAGTTTCATAGATACTGGTTATTTATTTCTATATAATTTTGGTGGATGAGATTTAGATTTTTCCCTGTGACTTGTGATACATGTTATACCACTTGTGGACTTGATATTCATATTACAGCGTACGTGTGGATTTGGTTTCCATATATTGGAGTTGCCATATACATGCGGCTGGCATGCTTACGTGTCCTAGTCCTACGTATTTTTGGGACTGGGGCGTGACATATTTTTGTGGTGGCCCATGCAGGTCGAGAGCATATTGTCTCGGTTACGTTACTGTACCGAGCAAGCCTGAACCTAGGACTAGAGTATAGGATCTCATCCATAATTTACTATGATTCATCTTCCTCCTATCTGTTCTATTTGAACAATTGTATCCTGCTTGATTCATGTGCTTCCCTAATAGTTCCTTGAGTATAGCCTTCTGCTGAGAATATAGGAACCCCTGTTATTAGGATGATAATTAGAGTAGAATACCTATTAAGATTACAACGAGGATATAGACACACCACTAAGTTTAGAATATCTAGTGAACCTAGAATTTCTTATCTATAGATTGGTTTACCATTATCCCTTGATGTATTATGAAGACTTAAGAGTAGTATAGATACCACTAGAGTTAGTTAGAAGCTTACCATAATGTTTGACCCTAGTATGGAGGAACCAATAGAAAACCAAAAGAGAATATTAGGACTGAACCTAACCCTCATAGTTAGATAGTATTGGAGAACTATAAACTTATATCATTGTCTTGTTATTAGTAGACAGCACCCTAGGAAGCCTAGAGGAATGCAATCAACACTTCTCCCTTGATCATACCTCGAACATTCAACTAGCATACCACTCCCCCTTGGAAAACCATGATGCTACCTAGAGCCCCTCTATTTCACATATTGTTCCTCTGTGACCTTAACGTTCGCTAATTGTACGACGACCAAAATTACGTTCTTCTTTTCTTTATCTTTCAACTCGTGCCACCTGACACTTCTGATAGTAGGCCAAGTAATTTATTTCTTTGTTAAGGACACATAGTTTGCTAGGATTATAGTTGTAATCTTGAATTTTAAAATTGTGTGCTTAGTAGTTAGAACTTGATAGTTAAGTTATTCTTGTAGATTGAGACCTGGTGCTTATCCCTTAATTTTAAATTGCGTAACTTGTACCACACCTCAATACGAGTTATATTCCCTTTCCCTTGTGTCACGACCCGCACCCGGAAAATCGGGCATGAGTCGTGGGTACGTCCAGCCTACGCCGCAGCATCGGCGGTAGAACGCTGTCTAGGTCAACTATCTAGATAATAATCTCACACAAAAATCGGGCATGACCTCTCCAAAAAGGAGGGCAACCACACAAACAATATATATAAATCTGCCAAGATCTCAACTCCAAACGGAGGAGCAATATCAAAAGATAATCTCAAGTACTCAATCACGAATCTAAGCACGATAGATAACAAAGAAGACTAACAACTATAAAGTCTAACCACCTCCAACTACTACAACAACCACAACATCCATAATAATACAACAATATCCAAAATAATATACAAACAAGGTCTCAATCCAAAACCGGAGACAAATCCGGTACTAAAAACTAATAAAAACAACAACAAAGTCTCAGTGATCCCGGCTACCAACCCGGAAATCACCCCTAAGCTAGAGGGTCCCTGTCTGCACCATTGACAGGCTCAGGTCCATAAAACGTCGGACACCACTCCTCCGGATACTCTGAAAAATATGTCCAGTCAGGACTGGAGCAAGTACATCTCTAACAGCAGTTCCATTTAAATGATAAAAACTATAAAACAGTTATAGCAAGTAGCAAGAAGAAAGAAGTAAGTATGAAACAGGAAATAAACATGTATCACTGGTGCATAAAGGTAAAGATGCAGGAATATCAGAAACAAGATAGTAGTAACTGTAAGATACAAGAATCTAAGCTAAGATCAAGTCCGTGCACATGAACGTGTAGTGAGTCTAGCATAAAAAACATGTAGTGAGTCAAGTCCAGAAACATGTAAGTGATACAAGTCAAGAAATGCATGAGAGTCCAGACTATAAAGAATGAACTCGGTGTCTTTGAAATACTTGTTTCGACATGTAAACGGCTAGGGGTAAGTACGGCTCACCGCGCACTGGGTGCACGGCTGCTATCATTCCAGATTAGACCAGAGGGAGTGATTCCTGATGATGCCAGATAGGAATGTTTACATGTCTACTCGAGTATTTCCCCGCCCCGACTAATACAAGTGGATCCAAGACCCGACACGCAAATCAAGATGAGTCCAGCCTGAACATGAATGATGCCTGTAGTGATGCCTGTAGGTGATGCCAGTAGTGATTCCAGAATAGAGGCCAGAAACATGAAATGTACGTGTCGCAAGTAAATGAATCCAGAAATATCAATCAGTGTCTCGTGTTGTGCCAGAATAATCATATGATACTATACTAGAAGCTGAATCATAATAATCATCAGATAATGAAAACTATCAGAGAATGTACTCGCCTGACGTCCTGAGCAACTGACGATCCGAACCGGTGTCGCAAGGACCTAATGCGAAAAGCAAGGTTAAACAGGGTTCTAATGAGTTAAACAGATATAAAATAATTAAAAATAGGTTTCTAGGGTCGTTCTAGGTCAAACGGGTCAAACCGGTAAAATCTGGGTCAAAAAGTCAACTCTGGGTCCAAAAAGTCAACTCTAGGTCAAAACTAGGTCAAAAGTTGACTTTGGCGGTCAACCGAGTCAACTACGGTCAAGTCTGGGTCAAACTAGGGTGCTCCTGAAATTCTAGGTCAAACCGAGGTCATTAAGCTAGAAAACTCTCAAACTCGCCTCCTTGAGATACCGGGATACCCTCGTATCCGATACCTCAACCTAGGCTACGCACCCCGCCTAAACCCGCTAAAACCTATGCTAGCACGCGTAAATATATACACATATACATATAAAAATCACTCCGATACTATTCCTAGGCTATTGCTCAAAAACCCCGTTCGAAACCCAATACCTTGAATATCTTAAGGTATTGAGATACCTCGGTATCTCAAGGTATTGAGATACCGCTCTAAACTCAACCCGACTACCCCTCTAGCTAACTAACTAGGCATAAACATATATGTCTAGCTATAATCTAGGCTAAAATATATATATCTAATATATATAGGCATATACCTAGGTATCTACACACCTTACCTTACCTTACCTTACCTTACACATACCTTACACATACCTTACATATATATATATATCTATACCTAGATATCTAACTATCTATCTAGCTATGTATATATCTATATATATATCTATGCATATAGGATATAGATATCTAACTATCTATCTAATATTTAGCTATCTATCAATCTATCTATCTAACTATCTAATATCTATCTATCTATCTAACATATCTAGGTAATTATCTATCTATCTATTTACCTACCTATCTATCAATCTAGCTATCCATGTATCTATCTATCCATATATCTATTTATTTATCAATAGATCTAGCTATCTATCTATTGATATATCTATATATATATACCTATTTACCTATCCGTCAACTATCTATCTACCTAGTTGTCTATCTAACTAGTTTTCCACTTACCTATCTAACTATTTATCCCTCTATCTCATATCTATCTAATTATCTACCTATCTATGAATCTATCAATCTATTTATCTATATCTATCTACTCTATTCATATCTATATATATATATACCACTCTAACTCCCTCGCATTGGCTGCTACCCTTGCATAAGCTGCGCCGCGCTGGCTTGCGCTCGCTGCTGCTGCTCATACTGCTGCTGCTGCTGCTGGGGCAGCTGCTGTTGCTGCTGGGGCAGTGCTGGCAGCGCGCTGCAGCGCGCACTGCTCGCTGCGCTGCCCAAAAACTGCTGCTGCTGCACTGCTGTTCATGCTGAGCTGCTGCTGCTGCGCTGTTCCTGCTGCTGCTGCAGCTCCCTGCTGCTGCTGCTACCTGCTGGTTCCAGTCCCCCCCCTCTCATCTCACACACACACACACACGACCACATACCCATATACATATATATATATCTATATATATATATACATACATATATATACATATATATATAACTCTATAGCTATATATACACACTAACTTATATACATTCTAACACACACACACTCAAACACAAATCAACACACACACACACAATTATACAAACACATCTCTATATATACATGCACACATATATCTATATATATATATACATACACACTAATATATATATATATACACACACTCACACACTTAAACATATCTATATATCCTCACTCACACACACTCAACCTCACACACCCTCACACACACACTCTCACACACACTAGCACACACACTCACAAACACACAACCTCACACACAAACCCTCATACATATATATATATATAATTATATATACATATATATATATATACCTATAAACACTCACTCACACTCACACACACACTCACCTACACACTCACACAAGCACTCACTCACACACACTCACCTACACACATACACTAGCACTCACTAACACATAACCACACACATATCTATATAAATAGAAATATATATATATATATATATAGGAACACACACACAAATAAATATATATATATATAGAGACATATACACAAACACAACACTACCACAACGATGCACACAACGCTCACAACGCCCCACCTACGCACGCCCAACGACCCCGACACTCACCAACGCCCTAAAATATATAAAATATAATCCGAGAACTCTATCACACACTCCCCGATGCTAACCCAACGCGCGCACAAGCCCGAAACTAGAAAACCACGCCGAAATGGCCGTTCGGTCATTTCGACGAACACGTGGTGCGCGGCTCGGAAAACCTCCTGAAACGCACACCAAACGAACTCGGAATCGGCCCAAAATTTACCCACGCGTCCTAAACGATGTCTAGATCCTAGAAAATGCGCTCCCGCGTCGATTCTAGACCCGTGGCGGAAACGCACACGCACTTAGAATCGGCGACGACGAAAAGCCCCAATTTCGCCCGAAACGCCCGTTTCTCCGCGACACGACTTCCCGTGTCCGAACGGAGACACGCACTCACCCTCACGACTCCCGACAACGTCTACCTAGGTCCATCTAACCTAGGGCATCACCCAAAATTAGGCCAAATTCGAATTTCACCCGAAATTGACACAAAACCTAATGTTAAAGTCTCCAAACACTACCCAACTAGTTCCAACTTCCTCCCACGGGTAGCCTAAGGGTCTAGGAAGGTTCTAAAATATTAATTACACTATAAAAGAGTAATTACAAGGGGAAAATTAGGGTTTACCTCTTGGGAGTTGGAATCCCAAGCCAAAATCTCCAAATCTCTCCAAATTCACCTCCTACAAGCTCCAAGCCTCAAATCCAAGCTCCAACACCAAATCTAGGCTCTACCCACCTAGGTTAGGGAAAAATGAAAGGTTAGGGTTAGCAACCATGGAGAATAGAAGAAGAAAGAAGAGGAAAATGATGAGGAAAATGATGCTTACTTGAAGTTGGGAGGAAGAAATAAGAAGAAAGAGTGGAGAGGAAGAAGAAGTAGTGAAGAAGAAGGAATGGGGGGGAAATGGCTGCTGTTATGCACGGGAATGGGGCTGGTTTGGTCGGCCACAAACCTAATAAAGGGTTCACTAATTCTCCAAATGCCCAAAATGCCCCTACATGACTTGGTTTTGGGTTCCGGGTTCCAAAATCACTCAAACTAGTTCCAAATCTCTCCAACTAACTTCCTAAAAATAAAATAAATATTTCTAAGCCCCAAAATAATTCTCACAAGGGTGTGGGCTGGGTCGGACATGGGTCCACTAGGGTCTGACATGGGTCCAGGCTAGCCAAAATCCTAAAACAATCAATAAAAATATAATACAATCAATAATTAAATATAAATACAATTAAATATAAATAATCCACAATTAACTAAATTAAAAATTAAAAAAAAATACCCGGATCTGAAAATGGGGTGGTGACAAGCCTATCCTCCTTAGAAAATTTCGTCCTCGAAATTTAAAGTCAAACACACTCCTTCTAGGTCAAGCCCCCAACAATCACAGTCAAGAAATTCTACCTAAACAACATACAAGATCAGGGTCCTACTGGTCGTGTTATCACAGTCTCAATCAGGGTTACTACACTATCTACCACAGCACAAAAAGTCTAACAGGTACTAATGAAGCACACCACAGGAATAGAAAAGGACAGGAAGAAGAAACAAGAGACAGACCTGCTAACCCGACATCCGTAGCATCGGCCTCCTCGACCGTCAACGCATAAGCCCTGCCCTGCTGGGGTGTATCCCTCTGCTGGTGCGGGGCATGATGCTGTGCCACAGATGGCCTAGCTCCAACTCTCTGATCATGTGCTCCACCCAATGGAGGTGCAGTAGGGCAATCTCGCATATGGTGAGCAGCGGATCCACAGAACAAACACACCTTCAGCCTCCTCCTACAAACATCCCAGGTGTGTCCTGCCTTCCTGCAGTAGGCACAAGTGGGCACCCTCTGATCCTGACCCTGCTGCGCTGCCTTCTGCACATAGGGACGCTTAGCTGGTCCCGCACTACCACTGGCACTGCCTGAATCATCCCTGCCTCTCTTGGACTTGAGCTCCAAGTCATCCTCTGCTCTCTGAGCATCTCCTACTATCTGCTCAAAAGTTGCCTCGCGGTCGCTCCTGGTCAAAGACTTGACCGCCATAACCAAGCCCTTGCGAAACTTCCTCGCCTTTGCTGCCTCACTCAAGCCATCTACAAATCTGCCCAGACGGCAGAACTCCGCTGCGTACTCGTCCACCGTCATGCTCCCCTGGACGAGTGCCTCAAACTGGCTCTCCAAAGCACTGAGAGCCACATCTGGGAAAAATTTCTCCTTGAAAAGCCTCTTGAAAGCCTCCCAAGTAAGCCCTGGCGCTGCAATCCTCGTATCTGTGCGATACCATGTCAAAGCGAGGTCGAACATCTGACTGCCCGCTGCCTCTATCTGCATGCTGTCCGGAATCTGCGCTAGCCTGAAGATCCCCTCAATCTGCTCTATCCAGTCATCCGCGTACAGGATCCCTTCTGTACCACGGAACTCCTTGGGCCGCATCCTCTGAAAGTCAATGATACTGCCCTGCCTCGGGCACTGAATCTGATCTGCCTGTGGCTGATTTTGTGCCACCCTATCCACTGCCGTCATGGCCACCTGGTGGGCGTTCTCAATGCCCAATCTCATCACATCCACCTGACGGTGCTGCGCGTCCATCATCTCCCTGAAGAACGCAAACAACTGCACGGCATCTACTGGAGCAGGAAGTGGTGGAGGAACCACCGGAACGACTGGGGTAGTCCTCGGATCGACAGGTGAAGGAGGATCCCCGAAAGAAGCAGATGCTCCCTCAACCGCAGGAGTGGTGAGTGGAGCGGTAGCAGCTGCCTGAATACGAGCTGGACGAGAGGTAGCGGACCTCTCAGTAGCAACTGCTGGAACGGTACGATGGGATCGTGTCTTCGGAGGCATCCTGAACACAGATCAAAAGAAGTCAATACGGCGCAAGATACGATATCATCAAGAAAGGACAGTAATATTTCAAAAGAAGCAATTTCAGAATAATTAGATTGGAATTGTTCCTAGTCGTGATTGAGTACACTCTCATCCTAGATCCTATATCCTAGAGCAGGCTCGTAGCAGTACAACTAAGTTGTTGTACCACCACGACATCGCACTAATTGCGAATCGAGACCTGCATGGGGCCGCCACCAAAAACGTGTCACGACCCGCACCCGGAAAATCGGGCATGAGTCGTGGGTACGTCCAGCCTACGCCGCAGCATCGGCGGTAGAACGCTGTCTAGGTCAACTATCTAGATAATAATCTCACACAAAAATCGGGCATGACCTCTCCAAAAAGGAGGGCAACCACACAAACAATATATATAAATCTGCCAAGATCTCAACTCCAAACGGAGGAGCAATATCAAAAGATAATCTCAAGTACTCAATCACGAATCTAAGCACGATAGATAACAAAGAAGACTAACAACTATAAAGTCTAACCACCTCCAACTACTACAACAACCACAACATCCATAATAATACAACAATATCCAAAATAATATACAAACAAGGTCTCAATCCAAAACCGGAGACAAATCCGGTACTAAAAACTAATAAAAACAACAACAAAGTCTCAGTGATCCCGGCTACCAACCCGGAAATCACCCCTAAGCTAGAGGGTCCCTGTCTGCACCATTGACAGGCTCAGGTCCATAAAACGTCGGACACCACTCCTCCGGATACTCTGAAAAATATGTCCAGTCAGGACTGGAGCAAGTACATCTCTAACAGCAGTTCCATTTAAATGATAAAAACTATAAAACAGTTATAGCAAGTAGCAAGAAGAAAGAAGTAAGTATGAAACAGGAAATAAACATGTATCACTGGTGCATAAAGGTAAAGATGCAGGAATATCAGAAACAAGATAGTAGTAACTGTAAGATACAAGAATCTAAGCTAAGATCAAGTCCGTGCACATGAACGTGTAGTGAGTCTAGCATGAAAAACATGTAGTGAGTCAAGTCCAGAAACATGTAAGTGATACAAGTCAAGAAATGCATGAGAGTCCAGACTATAAAGAATGAACTCGGTGTCTTTGAAATACTTGTTTCGACATGTAAACGGCTAGGGGTAAGTACGGCTCACCGCGCACTGGGTGCACGGCTGCTATCATTCCAGATTAGACCAGAGGGAGTGATTCCTGATGATGCCAGATAGGAATGTTTACATGTCTACTCGAGTATTTCCCCGCCCCGACTAATACAAGTGGATCCAAGACCCGACACGCAAATCAAGATGAGTCCAGCCTGAACATGAATGATGCCTGTAGTGATGCCTGTAGGTGATGCCAGTAGTGATTCCAGAATAGAGGCCAGAAACATGAAATGTACGTGTCGCAAGTAAATGAATCCAGAAATATCAATCAGTGTCTCGTGTTGTGCCAGAATAATCATATGATACTATACTAGAAGCTGAATCATAATAATCATCAGATAATGAAAACTATCAGAGAATGTACTCGCCTGACGTCCTGAGCAACTGACGATCCGAACCGGTGTCGCAAGGACCTAATGCGAAAAGCAAGGTTAAACAGGGTTCTAATGAGTTAAACAGATATAAAATAATTAAAAATAGGTTTCTAGGGTCGTTCTAGGTCAAACGGGTCAAACCGGTAAAATCTGGGTCAAAAAGTCAACTCTGGGTCCAAAAAGTCAACTCTAGGTCAAAACTAGGTCAAAAGTTGACTTTGGCGGTCAACCGAGTCAACTACGGTCAAGTCTGGGTCAAACTAGGGTGCTCCTGAAATTCTAGGTCAAACCGAGGTCATTAAGCTAGAAAACTCTCAAACTCGCCTCCTTGAGATACCGGGATACCCTCGTATCCGATACCTCAACCTAGGCTACGCACCCCGCCTAAACCCGCTAAAACCTATGCTAGCACGCGTAAATATATACACATATACATATAAAAATCACTCCGATACTATTCCTAGGCTATTGCTCAAAAACCCCGTTCGAAACCCAATACCTTGAATATCTTAAGGTATTGAGATACCTCGGTATCTCAAGGTATTGAGATACCGCTCTAAACTCAACCCGACTACCCCTCTAGCTAACTAACTAGGCATAAACATATATGTCTAGCTATAATCTAGGCTAAAATATATATATCTAATATATATAGGCATATACCTAGGTATCTACACACCTTACCTTACCTTACCTTACCTTACACATACCTTACACATACCTTACATATATATATATATCTATACCTAGATATCTAACTATCTATCTAGCTATGTATATATCTATATATATATCTATGCATATAGGATATAGATATCTAACTATCTATCTAATATTTAGCTATCTATCAATCTATCTATCTAACTATCTAATATCTATCTATCTATCTAACATATCTAGGTAATTATCTATCTATCTATTTACCTACCTATCTATCAATCTAGCTATCCATGTATCTATCTATCCATATATCTATTTATTTATCAATAGATCTAGCTATCTATCTATTGATATATCTATATATATATACCTATTTACCTATCCGTCAACTATCTATCTACCTAGTTGTCTATCTAACTAGTTTTCCACTTACCTATCTAACTATTTATCCCTCTATCTCATATCTATCTAATTATCTACCTATCTATGAATCTATCAATCTATTTATCTATATCTATCTACTCTATTCATATCTATATATATATATACCACTCTAACTCCCTCGCATTGGCTGCTACCCTTGCATAAGCTGCGCCGCGCTGGCTTGCGCTCGCTGCTGCTGCTCATACTGCTGCTGCTGCTGCTGGGGCAGCTGCTGTTGCTGCTGGGGCAGTGCTGGCAGCGCGCTGCAGCGCGCACTGCTCGCTGCGCTGCCCAAAAACTGCTGCTGCTGCACTGCTGTTCATGCTGAGCTGCTGCTGCTGCGCTGTTCCTGCTGCTGCTGCAGCTCCCTGCTGCTGCTGCTACCTGCTGGTTCCAGTCCCCCCCCTCTCATCTCACACACACACACACACGACCACATACCCATATACATATATATATATCTATATATATATATACATACATATATATACATATATATATAACTCTATAGCTATATATACACACTAACTTATATACATTCTAACACACACACACTCAAACACAAATCAACACACACACACACAATTATACAAACACATCTCTATATATACATGCACACATATATCTATATATATATATACATACACACTAATATATATATATATACACACACTCACACACTTAAACATATCTATATATCCTCACTCACACACACTCAACC
Source organism: Iris macrosiphon (assembly GCA_036927795.1). NCBI lineage: Eukaryota > Viridiplantae > Streptophyta > Magnoliopsida > Asparagales > Iridaceae > Iris > Iris macrosiphon. Next base: position 320,498,606 of record JAYESA010000004.1, read on the forward strand.
TCACACACCCTCACACACACACTCTCACACACACTAGCACACACACTCACAAACACACAACCTCACACACAAACCCTCATACATATATATATATATAATTATATATACATATATATATATATACCTATAAACACTCACTCACACTCACACACACACTCACCTACACACTCACACAAGCACTCACTCACACACACTCACCTACACACATACACTAGCACTCACTAACACATAACCACACACATATCTATATAAATAGAAATATATATATATATATATATAGGAACACACACACAAATAAATATATATATATATAGAGACATATACACAAACACAACACTACCACAACGATGCACACAACGCTCACAACGCCCCACCTACGCACGCCCAACGACCCCGACACTCACCAACGCCCTAAAATATATAAAATATAATCCGAGAACTCTATCACACACTCCCCGATGCTAACCCAACGCGCGCACAAGCCCGAAACTAGAAAACCACGCCGAAATGGCCGTTCGGTCATTTCGACGAACACGTGGTGCGCGGCTCGGAAAACCTCCTGAAACGCACACCAAACGAACTCGGAATCGGCCCAAAATTTACCCACGCGTCCTAAACGATGTCTAGATCCTAGAAAATGCGCTCCCGCGTCGATTCTAGACCCGTGGCGGAAACGCACACGCACTTAGAATCGGCGACGACGAAAAGCCCCAATTTCGCCCGAAACGCCCGTTTCTCCGCGACACGACTTCCCGTGTCCGAACGGAGACACGCACTCACCCTCACGACTCCCGACAATGTTTACCTAGGTCCATCTAACCTAGGGCATCACCCAAAATTAGGCCAAATTCGGATTTCACCCGAAATTGACACAAAACCTAATGTTAAAGTCTCCAAACACTACCCAACTAGTTCCAACTTCCTCCCACGGGTAGCCTAAGGGTCTAGGAAGGTTCTAAAATATTAATTACACTATAAAAGAGTAATTACAAGGGGAAAATTAGGGTTTACCTCTTGGGAGTTGGAATCCCAAGCCAAAATCTCCAAATCTCTCCAAATTCACCTCCTACAAGCTCCAAGCCTCAAATCCAAGCTCCAACACCAAATCTAGGCTCTACCCACCTAGGTTAGGGAAAAATGAAAGGTTAGGGTTAGCAACCATGGAGAATAGAAGAAGAAAGAAGAGGAAAATGATGAGGAAAATGATGCTTACTTGAAGTTGGGAGGAAGAAATAAGAAGAAAGAGTGGAGAGGAAGAAGAAGTAGTGAAGAAGAAGGAATGGGGGGGAAATGGCTGCTGTTATGCACGGGAATGGGGCTGGTTTGGTCGGCCACAAACCTAATAAAGGGTTCACTAATTCTCCAAATGCCCAAAATGCCCCTACATGACTTGGTTTTGGGTTCCGGGTTCCAAAATCACTCAAACTAGTTCCAAATCTCTCCAACTAACTTCCTAAAAATAAAATAAATATTTCTAAGCCCCAAAATAATTCTCACAAGGGTGTGGGCTGGGTCGGACATGGGTCCACTAGGGTCTGACATGGGTCCAGGCTAGCCAAAATCCTAAAACAATCAATAAAAATATAATACAATCAATAATTAAATATAAATACAATTAAATATAAATAATCCACAATTAACTAAATTAAAAATTAAAAAAAATACCCGGATCTGAAAATGGGGTGGTGACACCTTGAGGCCAGTAACCGTCCCATTCTTACTATTGACACTTGCACTATGACAAAGAGTTAAGACGACCATGACCTATGTAATATAAGAGGATACCCTAATAAGTACCAAGACCCCTTCTCGAAGACCTTAACAGGAGCTTCTACGGTACCCTTAAGACTGTCACAGTATTAGTTTATTGTTTTAAGTTGGGTAGTATACCTCACAACCTAGTATCACATAGTCTTTTGACCTATTATTGAAGTGTGATTGAACAACATTAATTATATACTAGCATAAGACGACAGTGGTTATTCAGACAATAGAAGTTAGAAGTCCTTGCCCACATTTGGTCGACTAGCGACATAGACAAGGAGGTTGTATGATAACTGTAGGAATTGTAGAGTTTTTTATTATTGTTGCTTAGTTGTTTTGTTTTGTGAACTTAAATTAATTTGTACCTCCTTTCATCATCATCTAGCGTACTTATATTTGCTGCACTACCTTGACTTATGCTGCTATTATAGCCTAGTTTTGCAAGCTTACTCTTTTATCGAGCTTGATCATGAGATATGTATTATTGGGGACGCCTACTAATACATTTCAGAATCAGTATATTAAGGTCTAGCTAACCTTAGTGCGCTTGATTCGCCCTTCGTAATACTACTTTACGTGGATTGAGATATGTAGTGATTGGTAGACGAATATACTTGCCCCTAGATATGTCTGAGCGGATCGTATCGGTTACATAACTGTACTAATACGAGCATGCGAACAAAGAATTACCAAAATAAGATTTCAATCCACAACTACTTTAATAATTCCTATTTGAATTCTTTAAACGCCTTGATCCCGATACTTTTATTCTATTACCTCGCCCTTGAACTCTTTATTATTGATCTCCGTCTTCCCTTATTTCGGAAAGACGAAACCTCGTGCTTGGTATAAGTTTGATACACAGAGAGTACTAGATATACCCCGTAGGCCGATCACATACTTGAGGATTATTCTTTTGTAATTAAGGACATATCATATATGATATAATCGGCGTTGAAGTTTTGAGGATTGAATGACATGAGTAAATAAATTAAGGAATATTTTTCTTAAAGTATATAGCCTTCTGTGATAGATGGGTAAATTCTAAGTTGGGTAGCAGTGCATTGCCAACTTGAGAGGAATTTCTTTTAGATTATGATCAAGTAAGATTAGATTGGGAGATTCAAGTCATTTTAATTTTGAGAAATTTTAAAAGAAGGATTAAGATAATGAGGATTTAACGAATTTTAAAATCTTGATATTGCGGACCAAATATTTATACTTTGAGCACATGATTTAAATTTTGAATATTGAAGGATGAATCATCGATTTAAATTTTGAGGATAAATATAGACTTTTAGACTTGAACAATTGGTGAATTAGATTTAAATTTTACAATTTGATGATTTGAATTAAAAGTTTAATTTTGATTGTTGGGTCACCTATTTGAAATATTGAGGATGTAAATTGAGTTTAAATATTTGAAGAGTACAAAATTCTTAATTTGAGAATAGGAACAAGATTTGATTAGAATTATTTATTGTTCAAAGTCTAGAGGAGATTATGATAGTTGGAAATGGTGATATAAATTTTTATGTGGGATGTCATATAGACTTGAGTTAGATTTGAATATTAATTATTTAAAAAAAATCGAGAAGAGATTACGACAGGTTGAATTTTGATTTAAACAGTGGTTATCTTAATTTTGAAGTAATCGCGATAGATTTGAATAGATTTTGTTATTTAAATTTTTAGAAGAGATTACGATTGACGTACCTTATGTACGAATGTGAAAGAATTAACAAATTATGCCTTATTTTAATTTCGAGGACGAAATTGTTTTAAGTTGGGTAGATTGTAAACTCCCTCACCCAAAATAGGTATTTTGTGTATATTTTATATTATTATATTTATTATAGATGTTGAATTTATTTAGAGTATTCTCTTAGTTAATTAGAAAATAAATTTTTTAGTATATTTACTTATATAAATATTTATTTAGAATTATTTTTAGGCTATTTTAGATTATTGAGATTTTTTCATAATTTTTAGTTAATTAAAAACTAGTAACACTAATTTTCTAGAATTTTGAAGAATTTATTTTATGTTCAAAATTAACTAAAAATATTCCAAAAATTTATTTTAGGTTCTAAATAGTCAAATATATTTTCTAGAATTTTCTGGGAATTTTCTGAATACTTTTAGTATTTATTGGGATTTATTTAGACTAATAACTAATTTTTAGGACTTGTAAAATTTATTGTGCAAGCCAGGAATATAGAATGGACCCACATTATTTTTTAGGGATTATAATATTATTATATATTTTCTGGAATTATTTCAGAATTTTTGGAATAATGTTAGTATTTATTTTTAATTAAATGGATAAAACTAATGTTTAGAGCTTCTCCTAATTATAGTAGTAAACTTATGAATATAAAATTGTCCCAAATATTTTTCTAGGGTTTATAGGTTCAAAATATATTTTAAATAATTTTTCCAGATTTTTATGATTATTTTTAATATTTATTTGTAGTTATTTAGATTTAAAATGACTTAAATAATGTTTTGATAAAGGCAAATCAAAAACAAATAATATAAAAAAAACTATCCAATCAGATTCTGACACGTGGTAGCCTATAAATATCCATTCAGCCGCAGGTACATCCCTTTATATATATATATATATTTTTATAACCGTAATTATCCTATTATCTTAGAGAGAGAGAGAGATTTTGGAGAATTGCCATCTAGGGTTCCTTCATCTTCCACAAGCCATTGTGCATAGCTCTGGACTCCAAACGAAGCCTAGTTTCTTGCGTTAGAAAGATATTGAGGTTATCTTTTTGATTATATAATTTTTTTTGAAATTATTAGTATTAAATTTTGGAAAATTTATAGAGCACATCATGTCCGAAAATAGACGTGTTTCGATGTTTTCGCAATTTCGGGAGAATCCGGAATCAGAATCACGAACCGTTTAAAGTTTTCGAAAGTTAATGTCGAGATCATCGATATATATTTTTTCCAGAATTTAATTCGAAGTATTTAAATACTGTTAATTCTGTAGAACTTCTAGGTTAGAATTTAACCATCGGTGCACAATACAAAATTTGTATGTGCCATAATTCCCAAACGAATTTGAATTCGAACGAGCCGTAAATTCTAGCATATTTTTGACGCTGAAATCTACAGGAAATCATGCATGAAAGTTGAGTTTGTGTTGGTTGACTTTTCGGTTAACAGATCGCCTCGATTTGCGTGCCATGAGTCTCGAGTTGATAAAATTCAGTTTCTTTGGACAAAATTTAGGAATTAACATAAAAAAATTAGAATAATAAGATTAAAATAGGATTTTAGAGTAATTATTCCAGAATTAAATAAATTAAAATAAATTATCTTTTGACGTGATAAATTTGTAATACATAGGCTATTTGGACTGTGACTTGGACTCTGATTCATACCAGCAGCAGGACCCCAGGCAAGATACCTTGCCAAGTTGTTTACAGTATTTTGCATGCTTAGTATATTTCTGTATATTTATTTCCTTTCTATTTATTTATTGCATGTGTAGTTTCTTTCAGTCACACTATATATTAGATATGTTGACACACACATGGCACCTAGTATCATGAGAGGACAATCATTAGACATATGGGCTTTTAACCACTCTAGTAAACCATAGTATATAGCTCACACTACGGGCATGTGTCGCGCTGGTCGCTACCCCCGTGGTATATCGATTTCTGGAGTCTCGCTGGTCGCTACCCCCGCGGTATGTCGATTTCTGATGTCCATTGACGTGTGTGTGAGTTGTGAGGTAGATCGAGTAGCCTACCCTTGCCCATACGTCGAAAAGTTGTCCTCATTTGCATTCATATAGATGGTCTTGTACAGCGTACTTATTTATTTTCAAATAATATGCATGTTTACTGTATTCAAATTGGCTCGTATTTTCTGTATCTTGTTACGTCCCTCTGAGGACCTGATCCTCTACCAGGTGTATCTGTTCTTGAGTAATTGCAGGAGCGCAGATTTGGATGATTACTTGTGTTACGAGGATGTCTTCTCTTCGAGCCCATGGTTGTTAGCTGGTATTCCTATATTGTGTTTATTGTGTTGTACTCATATTGTATTTGCTCTTATATTCGAGTTGGTAGTGGATTTGTTTCCATCCAACTATCATCCTTAGATATTTCTTATTGAGATCTAGTTTCATAGATACTGATTATTTATTTCTATATGATTTTGGTGGATGAGATTTAGATTTTTTTCTGTGACTTGTGATACATGTTATACCATTTGTGGACTTGATATTCATATTACAGCGTACGTGTGGATTTGGTTTCCATATATTGGAGTTGCCATATACATGCGGCTGGCATGCTTACGTGTCCTAGTCCTACGTATTTTTAGGACTGGGGCGTGACATAAGATACATATAAACATGCCAATAAAGTACTAAAATATAAACATACAATGGGTCGCCTAACCGTCTAAGTGAATGCAGTTTGAGAATAACTTTCCACCAAGTGGGCTATCTGGCTAAAAATATGGGATTAGCGTGACTCTCTCGGAGAATCAAGGGCCTTAAAGCATGTCGTCTTTTGAACGGCAGAGGCCGCCAATTGTATAGGGGTCATTACCGCCCGTATCTCCAGTGGAGCTTCCGGGTTACAGAATAAAAGTGCAAAGGAGCCCAAATGCCTTACTTTTTGTTCTCCCCACCCCATGCTCTAAGCATGCCATATCCATGACACAATAAAACCATTAAATAACTGTCAGGTCTTCTAGCATACAAATTTTCTATCAGCAGTCATCCCTAACGCACGGCCATGCGTACAGGAGGCCAAACCTGTTACGCTGTCCGTGATCTATATGAGACTCACAACTCGTGTAATAACAGTGTCATGGCCAATGGACCTAATGATGCTCCATAACACTGGGGTGGTCTCATAAAGTAGGTCCAAAATCTACATAATAAATATCTATATAAGCAGAATTAAACATGCATGTATCAGCTGGAATATAAATAATAGTACAAATGGCAAGGTATACTTGTCGAGCAAGAATTCTGTATAGTGAACGTCCAAAATAGTGTTTTAAGTTTGTTTGTAAGAAGAAGTGGGGTTAGCGTTTAGAAAAGTTGTAATATAAAGGGATAAGAGGCGGTGGAAGCTGCTGTTGTTTCTTCCTATCATTGGTTTTGGTTACGGTTGGGGAGAATTTAGTAATAATATAGAGATAAGAGGCGGTGGAGATATTTTACGCGCAGAGAAGGAAAAGTTGGTTTTTGCTACTGCTGTTGATATTTTTCTTCTCCTAACGGGTTGTGGGTTCCAGCGGGTAGGGTAGGCTAAGGGGTTTGGGTTTAAGTGGGTAGGGTAGGCTAAGGGGTTTGGGTTTCGGGTAGAGATCCAATAGGAATTCTTTTTCTAATTAATTATTTATATACATATCTATACATAGAAAATTCTAAAAATTATATTGGTGCATACGGTTAAGCCAGCAACTGTCCAAAGGGTCTCCTACATGGAATAAATTAGAAAAAATTTATAATGGCTCCATAAATCCTCTAATTGCATAAACACCTCAAATAAAATTAAATAAAATCTATTTCCTCTATTTGGCTCATAATTACAAAATAAATTAAATAATACGATTTTTTGGATTAGGGGTTTTACATTCTACCCAACTTATAAAAATTTTGTCCTCGAAATTAAAACTAAGCCCAGGTAAAAAGTCAAGGATGGTATAAGGTATAAGTTAAAAAGTAATTTCATACTTTGGTTTGTGAATAGGTTCAAAAAATATTGGCACATGTCGTCCTCATGCTCCCAGGTAGATTCTCCTGGTGCACCATGCTTCCATGCCAAGCGGACCAAAGAAATAGACTGGTTCCTAAATACTTTCTCTCGACGATCGAGGATTCCTACTGGTTGCTCTTGATATGACAAGCTCGGCCCAATGGTGATCTCTGAATGATCTAGAATATGACTGATGTCTGCCACATATCGTCTGAGTTATGACATATGGAATACATCATGTACTCCCTCAAGTGAAGGTGGTAGTGCAAGTCGATACGCTACTTCTCCCACTTTCTCTAGTACGTCAAATGGTCCAATATACCTTAGACTCAACTTGTCGCGCCCTCCGAATCGAATAGTGCCTCTGGTAGGTGATATCCTCAAGAAGACATGATCGCCCTCTTTAAATTCCAAGGGACGACGATGAAGGTCTGCCCACTGTTTCTGCCTGTCTTGTGCTACTCGCAAGTGTCCTTGTATCTTTTTAACTGTCTCCACGGTGTTGACCACTAACTCTGGTCCCAGAATCTGACGTTCTCCCACGTCACTCCAACACACAGGAGATCTACACTTCCTTCCATACAATACTTCAAATGGAGCCATCTGGATGCTTGCCTGATAGTTATTGTTGTAAGAAAACTCTACAAGATGTAGGTGGTCCTCCCATGATCCTCCAAAGTCTAACATACAAGCCCTCAACATATCCTCCAATGTCTGAATAGTATACTCTGACTGCCCATCCATCTGTGGGTGATAAGATGTACTGAACTTCAAACGAGTCCCAAGACTCTCTTGCATGCTCTTCCAAAAGTGTTATATAAAGCGTGAATCCCTGTCTGATACAATGCTGACTGGTACGTCGTGCAATCTCACAATCTGCCTCATATATAGGTCATCCAAAGATTTTATAGATTGGCCAACTCTAAAAGGCAAGAAATGGGCTGACTTGGTGAGTCTATCTACTATTACCCATACTGCATCTCTTCTACTGGGACTCTTGGAAAAACCCGTGACGAAGTCTATAGTGATGTATTCCCACTTCCACTCTGGAATTGGAAGTGGTTGCAATAATCCTGTTGTTCTCTGGTGCTCTGCCTTTACTTGTTGACATACCAAACATTTAGCTACAAAGCGAGCTATCTATCTTTTCATTTCATGCCACCAAAAGTGCTGTCGTTAGTCACGATACATCTTGGTGCCCCCAGGATGAATAGAATATATCGAACTATGAGCTTTTGTCATCAACTCCTGTCGAATTTCTCAATTTGGAACATAAGGACGATCACCACATCGTAATATCCCATCATCATGAATACACAGTCCTGTCTGTTATTCGGCCTCTATCCTTTCCTTTAATCTTCGAAATCTGGCGTCTGTAGGCAATGCTGCCTTGATTCTTTCTACTAGTGATGATTGTACCTGCAAGTTGTCTAGTGTCCTGTCTGCTTCGGGTAATATCACTTCAATGCCAAGACCTTGCAAGTCCTCCAATAATTCCTTCTATGTTGTCAAGAAGTAAGCTACTGATTTCCGGCTTAACGCATCTGCTACAATGTTAGCCTTGCCTGGTTGATAATGTAGCTCTATCTCAAAATCTTTCATCAACTCGAGGCATCGACGTTGCCTCATATTTAACTCCTTCTGCGTGAAGACATACTTAAGGCTTTTGTGGTCTGTATAGATCTCCACTCGTTCCCCATATAAGTAATGTCTCCATAGCTTTAGAGCAAATACAACGGCTGCAATTTCCAAGTCATGAGTTGGATAATTCTTCTCATGTACTCGTAACTGTCTAGATGCATATGCAATCACCTTGCCATGCTGCATCAATGCGCATCCCAAACCTTTTCTTGATGCGTCACTGTAGATCACATAGCCTCCTGATCCTGATGGAATAGTCAATATTGGTGCTGAAGTCAGCCGCTTCTTCAATTCTTCGAAAGCGGCTTGACACTCGTTGGTCCATATGAACTCTTGATCTTTGCAAGTCAACCGAGTCATAGGTGTTGCTATTATTGAGAAGTTTTCCATAAACCATCGGTAATATCCTGCAAGTCCAAGGAAACTTTTCACCTTTGCTGCTGATTTAGGAATAGGCCATGTCTCGACTGCCGAGATCTTTTCTAGGTCAACCAAAATACTATTTCCTGTAACGACGTGCCCAAGAAATGAGACTCTGTCCAAGAAGAACTCATATTTACTGAGTTTTGCATATAACTGCTCTCTCCTCAAGGACTCTAGAACAATTCTTAGGTGCTTCTCGTGCTCCTCGTGGCTCTTTGAATAGACAAGTATATCATCAATGAATACGACCACGAACTGGTCCAAATATTGATGGAAGACTCGATTCATTAAGTCCATAAAGATAGCTGGAGCATTGCTTAATCCAAATGGCATGACTAAAAACTCGTAGTGCCCGTATCTTGTCCGAAATGCGGTCTTCTGGATGTCCTCCTTCTGTACTTTCACCTGGTGATATCCCGATCTCAAATCTATCTTTGAGAATATCTTGGCTCCACTGAGCTGATCAAATAAGTCATCAATATGTGGCAATGGATATTTATTCTTCACTGTCACTGTATTTAAGGCTCTATAGTCAATGCACATACGTACTGATCCATCATTCTTTGGTACAAATAACACTAGTGCTCCCCAGGGTGATGCACTTGGTTGGATGAAACCTTTCTCTTCTAGTTCTTTCAACTATGTCTTTAGTTCATCCATCTCTTTCTTCGCCAGTCTATAAACATGTGATGCTATGGGGGCTGCTACCGGTGTTAATTCAATTCAAAACTCTACGTCTCTGTCTGGGGGTAGTCTTGGTAATTTCTCTAGAAAGACATCTAAAATAATAGGATGATAGATAACATCGTCCATTACGAGCTGCATACCATCAAGGATTTCTGTGGATCCTCGTGCAAACTCAAGTTCATGCTGGCCTGGTACCTTGAAAAGAATACTTCCTCCAAAGCAATCGAAGAAAGCGTGATACTTGCTCAACCAGTCCATTCCAAGCACAATATCAAAAGTTGGCATAGGAAAGACTAAGAGTCGAGCATTCATCTCCCTACCATGTATTACTATCGGACACAACCTACAAATTCTACTAACAGGTACAACTCCTCCTCCGGTAAGGATTCTAATACAACTAGGTAAAGGTGTAGAGGCAATATTGTGTTTTGTAATAAATCTAGATGATATGAATGAGTGGGTGGCTCTCATATCAAACAATGTTATAGCAGGAAAAGTAAAAGCAAGAGTGATACCTGCTATGACATCAATCTCCTGATTCATGTCATCCACTTCTATTGTAAAAGCTTGTCCGTTTCTCTGTGGCTGTCCATGTCCGGCCCTCATATACTGATTCTCCTGGGTAGGTAGCGGTGGTCCTTGCTGGAGTCCTCCTGCTGCTGGAGGTCGAGGTGCTCCTGGTCTAGCCATCTGTTGAGCTGGCTTCGGTGTTGGAAGCACTAGTCTCTGTGCTGGCGGGGGTAGTGTCAATGTATGTTGCCTTGAACAATCTCTTGCCAAATGCTGTCCGAAATCGCATCATAAATACTGTCCCAAGCGATTCCGACAATCTCTCAAAATGTGTCCAATTTTCCAACAATAATTATATTGGGATTTTTCCAGAATCTGGTACGGTCCGGCTCTGTGCTGGTAATGTTGTTGCTGAGCTAAAGGACGTATGATAGGTTCCCCTTATTTTTCTCTTGCTGGTCCTTGCGGTATCCTTGCGGGTCCTTGTTGCATCCTCAGCTGACCTCCTTTTCCTCTACTGATGGTTTCTTGCAATCTGGCTTCTGTTAGTAACTCGGCATAAGAGATCCGGGATTGTGAGCTTGTATAATGTTGGAGCTCCTGAGTTAGTCCGCGATGAAACCTCTTAGCCTTAGCCAAGTCATCTGGTATCAGGGCAGCGCCATATTTACTGAGGCGACTAAACTCAATATCATACTCGTCAACTGTTATGTTCCCCTACTCCAGGTGGAGAAACTGATCGTATAATGCATCTCTGACGGTATCCGAGAAGTACTTCCTTTCAAAGCACTCCAAGAATTACTCCCAAGTCTGGGACGTACCCAACTGGCGCTCCATAGATTCCCACCAGTGATGAGCATTACCATCTAGAAGCGTCCTTACACCCGTCATCCACAGTTATGTAGGTAGCTGCGATGCATCTAATAACTTCCGAGTGTGAGTAATCCAGTTGGTAGTCTCTTCTGGACTCTCAATGCCTTTGTATGGCCTCGGACCCATTTGTACAAAGTCCTTTATTGAACCAACTCTAGCTCGAGGTTCTAGAGCTAGTGCTTGAGCTGGTACAGTAGTCCTCGCGGCCATCCTTTCAAGAGCAGTTAGGAACTCTTGTCTCTGTTATACTGCTTTCTACCTCTGCTCTGCAGCTAGTGTGGCAGCATGTTGTCGCTGTTCCTGCATTATCATCTGGAAGAATTGGAACAGTTTTGCCTGGCCATCCTGCGGTATCGATGAGACTGGAAGGTTCCCATTAGGTGGAATGGGAATATCAGATGGAACTGGATTGTGTATCTGTTCATCTGGTCCTGGAAGTCTAGGAATTGTTGAGGTCCCTCCTTGAGTCTGACCATTGACTCCAGGAGTTGTGTCACCATCAGTGACAGTACATCCCTTCTGCATATCCATTTCTCTGCAGGTGATGTACACAACGATTAGAAGGAGTACAGGAATCATTAGATAGAATAACAGTTCACGGATAATGGACCTAATGATGCTCCATAACACTGGGGTGGTCTCATAAAGTAGGTCCAAAATCTACATAATAAACATCTATATAAGCAGAATTAAACATACATGTATCAGCTGGAATGTAAATAATAGTACAAATGACAAGGTATACTTGCCGAGCAAGAATTCCGTATAGTGCACGTCCAAAATAGTATTTTAAGTTTGTTTCTAAGAAGAAGTGGGGTTAGGGTTTAAAAGAGTTGTAATATATAGGGATAAGAGGCGGTGGAAGCTACTGCTGTTTCTTCCTATCATTGGTTTTGGTTGCGGTTGGGGAGAATTTAGTAATAACATAGAGATAAGAGGCGGTGGAGATATTTTACGCACGGAGAAGGAAAAGTTGGTTTTTGCTACTGCTGTTGATATTTTTCTTCTCCTAACGGGTTGTGGGTTCCAGCGGGTAGGGTAGGCTAAGGGGTTTAGGTTTAAGTGGGTAGGGTAGGCTAAGGGGTTTAGGTTTCGGGTAGAGATCCAATAGGAATTCTTTTTCTAATTAATTATTTATATACATATCTATACATAGAAAATTCTAAAAATTATATTAGTGCATACGGTTAAGCCAGCAACTGTCCAAAGGGTCTCCTACATGGAATAAATTAGAAAAAATTTATAATAGCTCCATAAATTCTCTAATTGTATAAACACCTCAAATAAAATTAAATAAAATCTATTTTCTCTATTTGGCTCATAATTACTAAATAAATTAAATAATACGGTTTTCCAGATTAGGGGTTTTACAACCTCCTCAACTGAGATACATGGAAGACGTCATGGACTCCTTCCAAAGTCTGCGGTAAGGCTAATCTGTAAGCAACCTCTCCGATGCGTTCTAGCACATCGAATGGTCCGATGTACCTCGGAATCAGCTTTTCTCTGCCTCCGAATCTGATAGTCCCTCGAGTATGTGAGATCTTTAGAAATACGTGATCTCCGACCTGGAACTCTAAGGGTTGTCGATGCGCATTCTCCCAATGCTTCTGCCGGTCCTGTGCTGCTCGTAGGTGCCCTTGGATCTTTTTGACCTTCTCTACTGTACGAGCAACCAACTCAGGGCCAAGAATCTGTCTCTCGCCTATATCGCTACAATATACGGGAGAACGATACTTTCTGCCATACAATGCTTCATAGGGAGCCATCTGGATGCTCGCTTGATAGCTGTTGTTGTAGGAAAACTCGACCAAATACAAATGGTCCTCCCATGATCCTCCGAAATCTAGCATGCACGCTCTTAACATATCTTCCAAGGTCTGAATGGTGCGCTCCGACTGGCCATCTGTCTGGGGGTGATATGCTGTGCTAAATTTTAGGCGGGTACTGAGACTCTCTTGCATACTCCGCCAAAAGTAAGATATAAACCTCGTATCCCTGTTAGACACGATGCTAACTAGCACTCCATGTAGGCGCACAATTTCCCTCATGTACATATCTGCTAAGACCTCCGTCGATTGCCCAACTCTGAAGGGTAAAATTGTGCGGACTTGGTGAGTCTATCCACGATTACCCATACTGCATTGTGACTACTAGGGCTCCTCGGAAAGCCCGTAACAAAGTCCATGGTGATGTGCTCCCATTTCCACTCTGGTATAGGGAGCGGTTGAAGCAATCCTGCAGATCTCTGATGCTCAGCCTTGACTTGTTGACACACCAGGCACTTGGCCACAAAGCGTGCTATCTCTCTCTTTATTCCATGCCACCAGTAGTACTGTGTCAAGTCTCTGTACATCTTCGTGCCTCCTGGATGAATGGAGTAGGTGGAACTGTGTGCTTCTGTCATCAACTCCTGACGAAGTTCTCCATTTGGAACATAGAGACGATCTCCGCATCTCAAAGTTCCGTCTTCATGTATCCGCAGTCCTGTCTATATTCCAGCTTCGGTCCTCTGTCGAAGCCTCTGAAATCTGGCGTCTGTCGGCAAGGCAGCCTTAATTCTCTCCACTAATGTCGACTGCAACTGAAAACTCGACAACTGTCCGTCTACTCAGGGCATAACGACTTCTATCCCATCTGTTCTAGATCTCTCAACAGATGTTGTTGGGTAGTTAAGAAGAATGCCATGGGTTTTCTGTTCAATGCGTCAGCTACTACGTTGGCCTTTCCCGGGTGGTACTGCAGCTCAATTTCGAAGTCTGTCATCACCTTGAGCCAACGTCTCTTCCTCTGATTAAGGTCCTTCTGGGTGTAGACGTACTTTAGTCTTTTGTGATCAGTGAATATCTCTACTCTTTCTCCATATAGGTAGTGTCTCCAAAGCTTCAAAACAAAGATCACTACTGCAAGCTCCAAGTCGTGGGTGGGATAGTTCTTCTCATGGGTCCTCAACTGTCTAGAGGCATAGGCTACAACCTTTCCATGTTGCATCAAGACACATCCTAATCCTTTCCCGAATGTATCGCTATAGATCATGAATCCTCCGGGTCCAGAAGGTATGGTCAAGATAGGTGATGTAGTCAAACGTTTCTTCAGCTCATCGAATACCTTCTGACACTCCTCTGTCCAAGTGAACTCCTGCTCCTTACGGGTCAAGCGGGTCATCGGCTCTACGATCTTTGTGAAGTTCTCCACGAACCTCCAGTAATATCCGACAAGTCCTAGGAAACTTCTCACCTCCGAGACATTGGTAGGGGTTAGCCATGTCTTTACTGATAAAATCTTTACCGGATCTACTGAAATACCATCCCCTGAGATGACGTGTCCAAGAAAAGTGACACGATCTAGGAGAAACTCGTACTTGCTCAGCTTGGCATAAAGCCTCTCTCTCCTCAGCGTCTCTAACACTAGTCTCAAGTGCTTCTCGTGCTCCTCGTGGCTCTTCGAATACACCAAAATATCATCGATAAAGACTACCACAAACTGGTCTAAGTATTGGTGGAAGACTCTGTTTATCAAGTTCATAAATACAGCAGGTGTATTCGTCAGTCCAAAAGGCATCACTAAGAACTCGTAATGACCGTAACGAGTCCTGAATGCTATATTTTGAATGTCTTCTCTTCGTACCTTCACTTGGTGATAACCCGATCTCAAGTCAATCTTTGTGAACACCACTTCTCCTGTCAACTGGTCGAACAAATCATCAATTCGCGGCAGGGGGTACTTGTTCTTGATAGTCAAAGCATTAAGGGCTCTGTAATCAATGCATATACGTACTGTTCCATCCTTCTAAGGCACAAACAATACTGGTGCTCCCCAGGGTGATGCACTAGGATGGATAAATCCCTTTCTCTACAACTCCTCTAATTATAGCTTCAGCTTATCTAACTCCTTCTTCGCCAATTGGTATACATTGGAAGATACTGGTGCTGCTCTGGGTACTGGCTCAATAGTGAACTCTACGTCTCTATCTGGCGGTAAACCTGGCAATTCATCGGGGAAAACCTTATCGAATTCTGCAACTATTGGTGGGGGTACCATCTCCATACCCATTTAATCTCTAGCTATCTGTCCTACTCCTTGCTCGACGGTCCCTCTCATGTACTCGAACTTCGATTGATCTGGTGGTCTAAAGGTGACGCTACCCTTTCGGCAATTCAATACGGCATTATACTGGCTCAACCAGTCCATGCCTAGCACAACATCAAAGTACGGCATGGGTAATACCAAGAAACGCGCTCTCATCTCTCTACCACACACGACTACCGAGCACGTTCTAATAGTGCTGGTAACCGGCAGATACCTCCTCCGGTAAGAATCTTCCAACTCTTAGATAAGGGAAAAGTAGCTACTCTATGTATTGCTACGAATCTACTAGATATAAATGATAGCGTAGTACCAGAATCAAACAATGCAGTCGCAGATAATGACGCAACTAAAATGGTACCTTTGATAGCTTTCCCTTCTGTTTTCTTCTCAATAGCTGCTAAAGCAAAGGCCTGTCTGTGTCTCTGTCCTCCGGTCTGCTGTCGGGCTCGATCAAACTGTGCCTGAGGTGGTTCCAAGGGTGGTCCCCTCTGAAATCCTCCAGGTGCTGGTGGACGCTGACCTCCTAGTGGGGGTAGTATCCTCGGAACTGGTGCTGCTGGCCTCTGTCCGGTCTGCGGTGCTGCCTCCCTGCGATGTGGGCAATCTCTGACAAAGTGCTGACTCGCTCCACAAATCATGCATGTCCCTAGTATCTGTCGGCAGTCCTTCTCGAAGTGGCCTCTCTTACCACATAAGTGGCAAGTCAAAAGTTCCTGGTGTGGGTATAGTGCTATCCTCTGTTGTGTCTGCGCTTCGGGACGACGGATCGGTCCTCCTGTTCTGGGCTGGACTCTGGCTGGCATGGTCGTGCTGGAACGTCTAGCTCATCTGGCAATGGCCTCCTAGATCCTCGCCTCTGCAAGTACCTCTTCATAAGAAATCCTCGTCTGTGTGGTAGTATACCTCTGTAGCTCATAGGTGAGACCGTGATGGAATCTTTGTGCCTTCTCTAGGTCATTGGGTATCAGGACGGCACCAAATCTGCTGAGGCGGCTAAACTCTGCGTCATATGCGTCAACAGTCATATTCCCTTATTCTAGATGTAGGAACTGGGAGTATAGGGCATTTCTGATTATAGCTGGGAAATAATTTGCATTGAAGTACTCTAAGAACTGTTCCCAAGTCTGGTTCTTGCCTACACTGCGCTCAATAGAATTCCACCAGTGATGGGCGTTGCCTTTTAGTTGGGCCATCACTGCGGTCATCCAAAGGTCTGGATATAGTTGTAAAGCCTCTAGTAGCATCTCCATGTTGGCAACCCAATCGGAGATCTGTTCTGCAGTCTCCTTGCCCGAGAAAGTATCCGGTCCCAACTGTCGGAACCATCTTACGGTGCCACCTGTCTGGGTGGTACAGGTGCTAGTACTGGTGTTGTGACAGGTGTCCTCTCTAGTACTGCCATCAAACTCTGCCTCAACATCTCGGTCTGATGCCACTGTGCTTGCATCATAGTCTGAAGGAACTGTAGCATCTGTGGCTGTCCGTCTAGTTGTGGCATCTGGGGTGGATAAGATGGAGGTGGTGGTAAGGGGACCTCTGGCTGTGCGGTAGGTATCTCCTCAGATGTTGGCCTCTCGGTCTGTGGCATCGGTGTAGCTCCTGAAGTCTGTCCCTCAAAATGTTGCATGGGGATCGTCAAGGAAGTCTGTCCCTCGGGCTGCGGTGTAGGATCGCCCTGAGAAGTCTCGTACCAAAGTATCATCGGGGTCTGTAGCGGTGGTTGCCCTTGGGGTACTTTTACTTTTTGGGTGGTGTTGCTTGGCGTAGCGGTACTGGGTGCTCCTCGTCTACTTTGAAAGTTTATCTTGCTGCAAGAGATAGGACTTTATCAAAAGAGTACGGAATCAGGCAAACAGGATGTAGATATTTAGAAGTAATACGAAGGAAGTTTCAAAGATGCAACCAAAGTGGATGAGACCTAGAAATTTCTATCCTATTGCAGGCTCGCTGGGCATGTTACCATACCACAAGCGAAAAAGAAGACCTGCATAGGCCACCACTAAAACTATGTCAAGCCCCAGTCCCAAAGTATATGGAACTAGGCCACTTGGCAATAGCCAACTGTCACGTCTCCGAGGATATCCCTATTTAATGGATCCTAACGAAGAGTGCTATGCTGTCCTAAAATACTATCATGTCCAGTATCAATATCAACAGGTAATCTAATCTCATCCATAAATAAATAGCAAGAATGTACTAATAATAACTGCTGGAAGATAAACACCAGTCTCAAAATATCATAGTACAACCAAGAATGTCTGGTGGGGATAAACCCACTACTATGACAAAATAAAGTACTGAAATGATAGATAAAAAATAAAGACTAGGGCATCGGCTGACTAGATAATGATGCTCCCAAATCCTAGGCAGAAGGCCTATCAAGTGATCACGGAAACTCTGACAGTAACACCTCTAGCTCCTCTGCGGTAGCGAACCTCGTCTCCTGTCCTGGGCCGTACACTGTGGGGTAATATGCCTCATCCAAATCTGGACAGGTACCAGGTCCTCAGAGAGACATAACAAGATACATAGAAACATGTCATATATATGAATACTGAATAAAATAAATGCAATAAGGTGTGCTAACCATCTAAGTGAATGCAATATGAGGACAACGCTGGTACATATGGGTAGGTGTAGGCATATAACGTCCAACACTCCGAAGAGAGTGGCATCAGTACAGTATATCGTCCATAGCGCTCCGAAGAACGTGGCATCAGTATAGTATATCATCCATATCGCTCCGAAGAATGTGGCATTAGTGTAAAGGAAATCATTGGATCCATGGCTCCTCCGATACTATGGCTCCAATGTGTACCCCATACGCCTACTAGTTATCCTCCCCGTCCAATGTAAATACACAAGCCGAATACTCGATGTGCATATCACACATCTATATGCCAAGTCTCTAAATATATAAGTCCTAAATTACGTACTATCTGTGATGCATGTCACACGCAATAATAGCTAGTCGAGTACGCGAACCCGCATCCCAATATGAATATGTCACAGTAAAATATGTAAGAATGTTAGGTCTCAGAAGATATCAGAGTATCCTCCAGTGGAGTGAGTCTGCTAAGGACTACGTCAAGCATACTAATCATCGACGTATCCGTCGACTGCACCCGAGTCAATCTCGGATGTGCACAGTTGTATAAAATAAAAGCAACAAGGAAATAATACAACATGTGCATAATTTAAATTAGACAGTGGCAAGGTATCTTGCCTGAGTCCTCAAGCTGTGAATGCCAGAAGCCGGTTCCTGTAGTATCTCCTAGCTGATCTTGTCACGACCCACACCCGGTATATGGGCACGAGAGCGTGGGTACGTCCAGCCTACGCCGCAGCATCGGCGGTAGAACGCTGTCTAGGTCATGTAACTATCTAATCAATCTCAAATGAATATCCAACTCCATAAGGAGACGCAGATATCACAAAATAATATAGAAATATACTCAATCACATAAGCTAAAGCACGATGAGATATCGAAGCAAGCAATACAAGACAAGTCTAAACACAATAAATAGTCTAACCTGCAATCAATATAACATCAAAGTCTCCAAGTATGTCGAAAAAGTCCTCTATGTCACAGTCTGGAAAAAATATCCAGTCAGGATTGGAACGAAATACACCTCTAACAGCAGTTCCATATATATTGACAAAAACTATAACACAGTGTAAAGAAATACAAGACAGATATAAAAATTGGCAATAAAAAATACTGACGAGCATGGTTATACTGGAAATAGAAATACTGGAATAAATAGAATACTGGAGCATGTCATCATCAATGTACATCTAGCAATGAAATAGAAATCCAAGTACATGCAAGAACAATGAACTGGTATATAAATGTGTACAAGAACAACAACTAGAACATGTGGAGATGCTAGATCCATATACTAGAGATACATGTCAATGATCCTGTAACTAAGTGTGTGAAACATTAGTATATCATGTGATCAGTTTGGGAATGATCAAGCTTGTTACATATGATTAGCTATGATTCATATAGGGTCAGGCTAACCATCCGGATAGCTATGATGCGAGCAATAGTTAGGCTAATCACATGTAACAGGCTATGAGGCATATAATGGTCAGGCTGTACCGACGTGATGTGTGGGTGAGCTATGATGTATGTAAGGTTGGGTATGATCACATATGTAAGGTTGGGTATGATCACATAAGCTACTAATATTTCTCCATTTTCCCCAGCTAGCACGATGGATCCCCAATCACGACTCCTCGTGACAGGTCTCGATGATGCCAACTCGTGTAAAGAACAGTGTCAGAGTTATGTACGCTATACAACAAGAATTATAGAGATAATCAACATAATGGAAACTGTCAGAGAATGTACTCGCCTGGGGTCCTGCTGCTGGTATGAATCAGAGTCCAAGTCACAGTCCAAATAGCCTATGTATTACAATTTATCATATCAAAAGATAATTTATTTTAATTTATTTAATTTTGTAATAATTACTCTAAAATCCTATTTTAATCTTATTATTTTGATTTTTAGGTTAATTCCTAAATTTTGTCCAAAGGAACTGAATTTTATCAACTCGAGACTCATGGCACGCAAATCGAGGCAATCTGTTGACCGAAAAGTCAACCGACACAAACTCGACTTTCATGCATGAATTTCTGTAGATTTCAGCATCAAAAACACGCTGGAATTTATGGCTCGTCCAAATTCAAATTCGTTTGGGAATTATGGCACATACAAGTTTTGTATCGTGCACCGATAGTTAAATTCTAACCTAGAAGTTCTACAGAATTAACAGTATATAAATACTTCGAACTAAATTTTGGGAAAAATATATGTCAATTATATCGACATTAGCTTTCCGAAACTTTAAACGGTTCATGATTCGGATTCCTGGTTCTCCCGAAATCACGAAAACATCAAAACACGTCTATTTTCGGACATACTGTGTTCTATGAATTTTCTAGAATTTAATAATAATAATTTGGTAAAAAAAATTTTATAATCAGAAATCTAACCTTAATATCTTTCTAACACAAAAAACTAGGCCTCGTTTGGAGTCCGGAGCTATACGCAATGGCTTCTAGAAGACGAAGGAACCCTAGATGGTAATTCTCCAAAAATCGGCTGAAGAAAAACCCTAGAAAATAACTAAACTAATATATATATATATATATATATATATATATATAGAGGAGAGAGAAAGAGCAGCCGCGGCTCAGGAGCTTGCCACGTGGCAGCCATCCGTGGCTCCCCGTCCAGATCCAGCGGTCGTAGATCCACGAGGCTCGGCTCAGCTGAGTCCGACTCGGACTTGGACGCGGCTCGGCTCGGCTCGGCTTCACCCGCGGTCACTGACAGGCAGGCCCGGCACTGTTCACTACTGGAGGCTGACAGGTGGGCCCTCTGTTTGCTGACTGGGCAGAAATAATTTCTTTTTGGGTTTTCTTTTTCAGAAAATAGTTTTTAATTCAGTTTTTTATAATTAACTCAAAATAAGTGCTAAAAATAATCAAAAAATTCTCAAAAATTCTAGAAAATATATTTTATTATTTAGAACCTAAAATAAAAGTTTGGGATATTTTTAAATATATTTGTCCCTAAAATAAATTCTTGAAAGTCCTAGAAAATTAGGATTACTAGTTTTTAGTTAACTAAAAATTATGGAAAAATCCCAATAGCCCCAAATTGACCTAATAACAACATTTAAGCATTAATTTCAGGATACGGAGGTTACAAGTCTACCCACCTTAAAAAAAATTCATCCTCGAAATTTAAAATTCTCAATTATTTTTTTTTTACCATCAAAATTAAATTCATCAAATCATACAATCATGAACTAATCCATATTGTTTTTTCACAACTTTTCAAAATTCTAGAAGTATCATATTCCCGCAACCTTTAAAATTAAAAAAATCAAATTTCATTCTTATCAAAATCTCCTCAAAAATTTATGCTAATCACTAAATACAAAACTTAATATTCAATCCTCTAATTTTAAATCCACTCAATGTATATTTATAAAATTTAAAAATCTCGTCCAAAAAATTTGTATTCAAATACTAACCCATTAATCATCTTACTCCTCAAATTTTGAGTAAATCACTAAATACAAAATTTACTATCCAATCCTTTAATTGAAATCCAGTAAATGCATATTTATAAATTTTAAAAAATCTTATCCCAAAATTTGAATTCAAACACTAATCCATTAATGATCTTACTCCTTGATTCTTTTTCCACACAATGCTCAAATAATATAATACTAGCAAAATCTTCAATTACAATATTCAAAATAAATCTATATCTTGCAGTCAAATAAATACAATGATAATCTTCTTAATTTCCTCAAATGTTAATGACATTCAATCATACCACAATCTTCATACAAATTTATGATTTTAACAAATCGTCAATTCTGTCATTTTAAATTCTCAACTCTCTTCATTTAAATAAATATTTATCCTCAAAATTTAAAATACATTGTCTCTCTTTGTCAATTCATAACCTCTTCATTAATTCTTCACCACGGTCAAACCCCCAACAATCAAGGTCTAAGAAAATCCTACCTACCGTCATACAATATACAATCTAGAGAAAGCATACATGGTTATGGTCACTTTTGTCATTGTATTATAGTATCTGTCGGGGTGTACTACCAGCTACATTCTAGCAAGAGAATTATTGATACAAACTACGATACTAAGAAATCAATTAATCAATCAAACAGACGAAAAATGAACAGAAGGAAAGAACAGAACATAGCCTTCTAACCCATTACTTGGACATCTTCAACTTCTATCGTACACTTAACTCTGGCACATTTATTCACAAATTCCTGTCCCTATACACTGTTACCCATATAAACTAATCATTAGTCCACAACATCCATGAATACATCCTCATTGCATACACCTATCTATTGATACCTAGATATGATACCAAGAATCTCTAACACAACCATAGTTCAATGATGCATCCAAAGTTTGATACTTAAATCCCTTTAGATACCACTGTTTCTACTACAAGCATACTCACTGCTAGCTTCTTACCTATGTAAGTAGCGAGAATCTCATTGATGAGAGGGGTGAGGATGCAAACATGGTGACCGTCTTCCTGGCCACCCATCGAAAGGGCGAGAATCTCATTGATGAGAGGGCCTCGCAGACCTATGTAAGTATTATTTTACTTTATTTTAATTTTAATATAACATAGGCAATTATCGAGTATCCAAACTTTTCGAGGCCGAGTATCTTAGACTGCATGAGCGGGCGACTGCTAGTGCACCAACAGCGGAAGAGGCTGCTACTTTCTCGCAGCCCTCTCCAGTTCCGTCGGCGGACGAGCTGTGGGTGACCGCCGCTGGTGGTCTCCAGAGGGGTACGTACTATGGTACGGGATCCTATGGCATCCTTATTGCGACGCAGTCATCTAGGGCCTCCATGACAAGTGTGCATTGACCATAGCCCTCGCAGTCGTCGGCCCGAGTCCAGGAGACCGTTGACCGTTAGATTGCGTCTCTCCGTGACGAGTTGCTGTGAAGGATGGAGGAGGAGCCCATGTCCCAGCCGTAGGCGGACGATACGACGCTCATCGCACGATTTGATATGCTCGAGCATAGCATCATGGAGCTCCGGGACATGACAGCTGATCTTAGAACGTCGAAAGAGCGCAGCGTGATAGAGCTGCAGGAATCACAGCTGTCCATGGGCGAGAGGTTGACAATGAAGCAGGATTCAATGGTTCATAGCAGTACGAAGTTATTATCTACTATGGATTCATACAACCATCGACTAGCAGAGTTGGAGCAGATACGTCCTCCTGGTGCGCCTTCATCGACACAGACTCCACCGACGTTACTGCCTTCTCCATCGACATCGGTGTCATTTTTACGGGAGCAGTATGATATGTTCTTATCCATGATGCGCGTCAGTGGTCATCCTCCTGCAGATTCGCAATAGTCCTAGTTAGGACCGTTTATTTATTGTTTGTGTTTCAGACCTATAATATTTTATCATTTATGAATATTCTTTATTTTTGAGGCATTTAGACATTATTTCTTGTATTCTTTAGGAGGAGGCTTTCAGACTCAGTTGTGTGGATATTTGTTGTATTTTTTACGAAGAGATTTTATCCTTACTTGGTTTGTAATCTTAATATTTCATTTTCTTTAAATTTTACTATATTATTCATATTAAATGTATGTTAATTTACCGGTGTTGAGTGTTCAACCGAAGGAGGTCGGCAAACCCAGCAAATTCAACGGAGGGTTGTTCCGGGTCTATTTGTACAAATTGTGAATTCATAAACTACATGAAGAATGGTTTGGAAATAACTCAATATTCATTTTTTTATTTTTTATTGTATCTTTAGCAACATTTTAGCGACATTTTGTGACGTTTACATATGCCGCTAAATCCATCGCTGAATATGTTGCTATAGACGTCTCTATCCACGTCGCTATACACGTCGCTAAACATGTCGCTACCCGTCGTAAATTGCTAACACGGTAGTATTGCCAGGTCAATATAACGTCGCTAAATGAGTCGCACAACATCGCTAAAAAGAAAAAACTTAGCGACATATAGCGACAAACTAAATGTTGCTAATTTAGCAACGTTGGGTCACTACACGTTGCTAATATAGCGCCGCATTTACGTCGCTAGAAAACATCGGAATAGCGACGTTTTGCGACATTTTTTCGGTCAACGACTAGCTTAAAGGCGACTTCAACGTAACGTCGCTACAGACGTCGCTAAAATTATTTAGCGACGTCTTTTGGCCATTTAGCGACGTTTTGAGATATCGCTAATTTGACTTATTCGGGTAGTGAACCAATTCATTGAAAGCAAGAAAAACACAAAGCAACACAAAACCAAGCAGCAAAACAACCAACAAAAACTCTTAGACTTATTTTATTAAAAGTCGTTTCATCAATTTGAAGGGTTCATTGCATTTCGCCTGTGTTGATTTTACGGTAAGGTTTCCTCGAGACTCGATTCTCAACCGAGTTAAAGTAACAAGTGTTCCATAAGTTACCCACTAGGAGTGGGGGTATTACATAATACCCCACTGAAAAGAGGTTTCGTCCTCGAAACTTAAGATATCAAGAAGTCTAAGATCAAGGCATCAAGAAGTCAAAGAAAATCAGACTCACCAATATCGTGTCCGCAAGCATCACGCTCAATATTCAACTGATAAACTCTAGGCCTTCTCGTCTGATCATTTGGTCCATTAGCTTGAACTTGAGTTGGCACGAAATTCTGATTCTCATTCTGACCAGTATTGTTGTTACGGCACGGTGGCAGAACCATCATATTTCGGCAGTTGATAGCCAGTGCCCTTTTTGTCCACAGTTAAAACACTTATTGTTTGTAGAATGACAAAACATAATGGTGTGGCCCCATTTGCCATAGTAACTGCACTCTGGACCTGGGCGCTGCTCTTCTGCTATCTTTCTCTTCCCATTATGGTATTTTTAGCAAGAGGATTTCGAGAAGCCGGTGCCTTTTTCGGAGCACTTCGTGGTATGAACTGCTCATTCTGTATCGCTGCCTCAAAAGCTTGGATGTACGATTTACACTCTCGGTTCATAACATACTTTCTCAGGTTGTCATTTAGGCCTTTTATGAACCGATGTGTACGGGTTCCCTTATTAGGAATCATTGAGCTAACGAACTTAACAAGCTTACAGAATTCTGACTCATAGTCCTCAACGAACATGTTGCCTTGCTTAAGTTCGGTAAAATCATCTTCTTTTCTCTGATTCACAGATGGCGAAAGATATTGTGCAAGGAATGCATCTTTAAACATCCCCTAAGAGATTCTACCATCATGATGCTTTGTGGCTAGATCCAGCTTCTTGATCTACCACCAGTCATGTGTATGTAACCACAGCTGCACGGCTATACATGCCACGCTCTTGTTCGCAGGTATCGAAACAAACTCAAACAAGCCTTCCAACTTTGCGATCCAGTCTATCACCTTATCCAGCACAGTCCTGCCTTCGAACTCTGGAGGGTTCAACATCAGAAACTCAGCACCCCTAAAGGTAGACTTCCTGGCCGCCCATCAAGGCTCATTAGTTTCTGCTATGCCTGCTTCCTGATACGCAGTCGCAGCTATCGCATGTGTCACGGCGGTTCTTGATGCACCACTGTGGGCTACAAGTGTTGTCAGTATTTGAGTCGGAGAGTCAAGCTGTTGTTGTTGTGCCAAGGGTCAAGCATCAGCCCATTTCTGCTGAGCTTCGAACCATTCCTATTGGGCCTCATGTCGATTATTCTGATTTTCGAACATCACAATCAGCCTATCGACTTGGTCATCGCTCACGCTTGCTGCGTACGATATCCCTTGATCGATTACCTGTTCTAGTCATCTTGCTACAAAAGAGAGTAGCTTACGTTAGTCTCATAACGTATTATGAACTTATTGCATGGGAAGTTGGGTTTTCATACTTTCAAGATCTTGACATTAATACCTTCAATTTACTTATATAGGTTCGCAACCATTTTCAAAATTTGGGACTTCTGAAACTATTTGAAAACTTATATCATTTTCGAAAATGATATTTGAAGAAGCCAAGGACGTAAAGCCGTGCTCTGATACCACCTGTCACACGCCGGTCCCGTAAGGGCCGATCATCCTCGCTTGGGGCCTACGGAACCGATCGTCCTCGCTTGGGCGCGATGTCGTGCACGAAAAGTTGCGCTTGCACCAGGCATAGTACTTGCACAAGACACAAGTTAGACAAAAATATACATATATAGAGGCAGAGAATTCAAAATACAGAGAACCAAAGTTGAACACATTTGATAGGAACACAAAATACTTTCTTTATTGAATACTTGAATATTGGATTACAAAGTACTTGCTTGGCTGAGTTACATAATATGCCATAGATGGCTACATCCCTTTTTAGAAACCAAAAATTAGCCACAACGCCCACACATTATATCATTTTAGTAGGACCAAAATAAAACACCTAGCAGAAGAAGAGCTTGCACACAGAAGAGAAAAGCTAAAGAAGCAGCACGAGCACGGTTCCATATGATGGATGCGCTAACACTGGTTCAAAATGCTCGCCAAGCTCTCGCTACCAGAACCTGAAGATTTTGCCAACAAATTTGGGTCAGTACTACAACATGTACTGGTGAGCGATCGTGGCCAAACTCACCTAAAAATCAATACTAAATAAATATGTGAAGCTAGCATTTTAGGTGATCTTTCTAGTTGTCTAGTTCTCTTTTAATAATTCATGCAAAGAAACATAAACAATAAATTGAACCATGCATAGGATAATTCTTACCCACGGCCGAACGATTATCCCTACAGTAGACACACAAGTTTGTCATAATTTGCATATATGAATAAACTTATAAATCAATCTTGGCATCAAGTGTTAGGTATGCAAGAAGGTAAACCTAGCATGCGCCCTAACTACATAATGGTCCTCTCCACTGGATTAGCAGTTGGGACATACAAGTCCATCTCACTAATAGACCTATACCCTCCCGTAAGTAAGGAATTCAAGCCTCAGGGTATCTAGATCTCTTCCAGGCCGAACGATTATCAGTGTCCCAGGAACCGATCAAGAGATAAACCTTGTCTACAAGTTGTCCTGACCAAATATATGAATGCAAGTTCCTATCAGATAATATGCTATCATGCAACTGATGAACAATGATCAAGCAATTCTATCTCTTTTTCTTATTTTCTAGATCAAGTCGAGAGATTTTTAGCAGTATTTCTCAATATACAGCATACGAGGGACAGATAAGCATTCATGATGTAAATAGTAAGCTAGTAGTTCTGTACTTGAAGCATGCAATAATGTTTCTTTTTAGCTTATCTTGTTAGTGAGGCAACATTTATAAGTGAAATCGAGATTCTTTATTAAAACGTGCAGACTAAAGGATTCATCGAAGGGCCTAAGCCACTCACCGATTGAATCGAACGATAGAATGGGGAAGCCTTACGAAATGATCACTCCTTGGTTATGCTTCCTAAAATTGTAACAATACTTGGTTAGCATCCTTCGATCACTTTCTCTTACGATTCGAAAAGAATGCGCAAGTAAGAAAAGCGAATCATGAAAACCAATTCATCAAAAGCAAGACAAACACAAAGCAACACAAAATCAAACAGCAAAATAACCAACAAAACTCTTGAACTTATTTCAATAAATATCGTTCCATTAATTTGAAGGATTTATTGCATTTTGTCTGTGTTGATTTGGCGGTAAGGTTTCCCCGAGACTCGATTCTCAACCAAGTCAAAGTAAGAAGTGTTCCATAAGTAACCCAATAGGAGCGGGGCATTACATAATACCCCACTGAGAAGAAGTTTCGTCCTTGAAACTTAAGAGATCAAGGAGTCTAAGATCAAGGCATTAAGAGATCAAAGAAAATCAGACTCACCAACATCGTGTCCGCTCGCATCACGCTCAATATTCAATTGATAAACTCTAGGTCTTCTCATACCATCAGTTTGTCCATTAGCTTAAACTTGAGCTGGCACGGGATTCTCATTCTCATTCTGACCAGTGCTGTTGTTGCAGTACGGTGGCAGAACCCTCTTGTTTCAGCAGTTGATAGCCAGATGCCCTTTTTATCCATATTTAAAATACTCAATGTTTGCAGATCGACAAACATCGATGGTGTGGCCCCATTTGCCACAGTAACTGCACTATGGACCAGGGCGCTGCTCGCCTGATATCTTTCTCTCCCCATTAGGGTATCTTTTAGCATGAGGATTTCGAGGAGTCGGTGCCTTTTCCTGAGCACTTCGTGGTATGAACTGCTCATTCTATACCACTTCCTCAAAAGCTTGGATGTACGATTTACACTCTCGGTTCATAACATCCTTTCTGAGGTTGTCATTGTCATGCCCCAGTCCCAAAATACGTAGGACTAGGAATACGTAAGCATGTCAGCCGTATGTTTATGGAGACTCCAATATATGGAAACCATAACACATACGTACGCTGTATTATGAACAATAATTCACAAGTGGTATATAATTATCAAAAGTCACAGGGCATAACTAAATCCCATCCACAAAAATCATAAAGAAATAAATGATCATATATTTCAATAAACCAAATATGAACTAGTCGAGAAGAACTAATAGTTGCATGGAGACAAACCCACTACCAACTAGAATATAAGAGAAACAAAATAAGTACATCATCTAATGAACAATGAGACTCAAAAAGAAGACCTCCTCGAAAGATAATGAAGTAGCAAGTCCTGATCCGTGCTCCTGCAAATAGCCATGATCGTCTATTCCTGAAAAAGGACCAGGTCTTCAGAGGGACGTAATAAGATACATAGAAGCAAGCCAATAAAGTACTAAAAATAAACATCCAATGGGTCACCTAAC
This sequence comes from Iris macrosiphon, assembly GCA_036927795.1. Classification (NCBI taxonomy): domain Eukaryota; kingdom Viridiplantae; phylum Streptophyta; class Magnoliopsida; order Asparagales; family Iridaceae; genus Iris; species Iris macrosiphon. Next base: position 320,527,713 of record JAYESA010000004.1, read on the forward strand.
CATCTATGTGAATGCACTTTGAGAACAACTTTCTAACACATGGGCTATCTGGCCAAAATGGGATTGGCATGATTCTCTCGAAGATTCAGGGGCCTACAAAGCATGATGTCTTTTGAACCTCGGAGGCCGCCAGGTAATATAGGGGTCATCATGACCGCGCATCTCCGGCGGAGCGTACGGGTTACACAAGAAAAGTGCAAAGGAGCCCAAACACCTTACTTGTTGTTCTCCCCACCCCATGCTCCAAGCATATCATATCCAAGATACGATGATACCTCTAATAAATGCCAAGTCTTCTAGCATGCAAATTCTATCAGCAGCTATTCCCTATCTCACGTCCCACACGTACTGATGATCAGTCAATACGTAAGTCCGTGATCTATATGAGACTCACAACTCGTATAAGAAATGTATCACAGCCAAATAAAATATAAGAATACCTCATGATTATGTGGTGGTCTCGTATAACTAGGTTAACATGCATATATATATAATAAAAATAGAATACAACGCCACCGTCGTTGCATCCAAGTTATTCTTGGACGCGCAGTTTATATAACAATTAAAATATATGAACTAAATGACAGAAATAAAATACATGCACCATATAGAATGTAAATCATAGTACAATGACAAGGTATACTTGTTTGCTCTGAAAAAGGATGAAGTCGTAACTCAAGGCGTCGTCCGATCTACCCGTCACAAAAATTAAACAAGTTAGATTACAAAAGTGGGTGAATAGGTTCCTCCATTTTAATCTATTTTAATTCTGAATAAAATAACCTAAAATATTATTTTAATCTTTTTATAATCTGATTTTATTGCTAAACTCTAATTTTGGTCCAAAGAAAGTTAACTTTACGGATTTGGGATCCATGGCAGGCAAATCGAGGCGATCCGTTGACCAAAAAGTCAACCAACTCAAATCCAGGATTTGTGTGTGGAATCCTATAGATTTTAACGCTACATGAATGCCAGAATCGACAGTTTTATAAAATCATAAGTCGGTAAAGAGTTATGGCCACAAGGGCTCACAAATAATATTTTCGGTGGTTTTCTATTTACGTCTACGTTGCACGAATTTTACAGTAGAATAAACTTGTATATTAAATTTTGGAAAAATAATTTTATGTAAGTTTATCATGTCAAATTTTTGAAATTTCAAACCGCTCATAATTTTGAGTTCGGGATCTCCCGAAATCTCGTAAAAACGAAAACGCATCTGATTTCGGACAACTGGAACTTTCGGAATAATCTGGAAAAATAGGTTCTTAAATTATTTAAATATTTATATATTCAGAAAACTAACCTTGATATGGTTCTAAAAAAAAAAACTGGAACGCGTTTGGAGTCCGGAGGTAGACGATATGGTCTTTTTAAGTCATCATAACTACTAGAAAATAAGGCTGAATTTATGACAAATTTTGACAATTTTTGGACGAAAAAGAGAGGAGTTTAGGAAAGAAAAATATGAAAGATGAGTTTATTTCATAAGTCTAATAGGTATTTATAATGGTGGAGACTATTTAATTGAATACGACTATGATTGGCTAATTTGGATATGATTAGGATCAGTTTAAATATGGATATGATATGCATGAAGTTGTTTTGCTAGTAGACTCAGGATTTGAATTAGTTTAAAATATAGTTTAAATTTATCTCAATAATTTATAATCTTAAATAGAATTAAAGATAATACAAATAATTTATATATAATCTTATTAATAACTATTAATACTAAATTAGCATGTATCTAATATAAAGACTATATATATCCAAATAAATCATAAATAATTCCAAAAATCCAAATAAATTTGTTAAAATTCTAAATAAATTATAGAAATATATATTTAAATATTTTAACCCTAAATTAAATATTTGGTAGAAACAACATGCAAGTATGGTCTCATAGTAAATCATGAAAGTCCTAAAAATTTATGTTTTCTAGGTTTTAATTACCAAAAATTCTAGAAAAAACTCCAAAAATCTAAAATAGCCTAAAAGTAATTCTAAATAAATATTTATATAAGTAAATATATCAAGTTATTTATTTTCTAATTAACTAAGAGAATATTCAAAAAATAATCAACATCTATAATAAATATAATAATATAAAATATACATAAAATATCTATTTTGGGTGAGGACGTTTACAATCTACCCAACTTAAAAAAATTTTGTCCTCAAAATTAAAAATAATGCATTATTTGCTAAATCCTTCACAATCGTATATAAGGCAAGTCAATCGCAATCTCTTCCAAAAATTGAAATAACAAAATCTATTCAAATCTATCGCGATCACTTCAGAACTAGAATAATCAATGTTCAAATCAAAATTTAACCAATCATAATCTCTTCTCAATTTTTAAATAATCAACATCCAAATCTAATTCAAATCTATAGGACATCCTACATCAAAATTTATATCACAATTTTTAACTATCATAATTTCCTCTAGACTTTGAACAATACACAATTCTAATCAAATCTTATTCCTATTCTCAACTTATAAATTTCGTAATCTTCAAATTTTAAATTTAATTTTTATCCTCAACATTTCAAATAGATGATCCAACAATCAAAATTTAACTTTTAATTCAAATCATCAAATTTTAAAATTTTAAATCAAATTCACCAATTATTCAAGTCTAAAATTCTATATTTATCCTCAAAATTTAAATCGATGATTCAACATTCAATATTTAAAATTTAAATCATGTGCTCAAGTTATAAATATTTGGTCCGCAATATCAAGATTGCAAAATTTATTAAATCTTCAAAAAATTCCAAAATTAAAATGACTAAATCTCTCAATCTAATCTTACTTAATCACAATCTAAAAAAAAATTACCTCAAGTTGACAATGCAATTTCTACCCAACTTAGAATTTACCGATCTACCACGTAAGACTATACTTTTAAGAAAGACTTCCTTAAATTATTTAATCATGTTATTCAATCCTCAAAAGTTTTAACACCAAAATATCTCACATGTGATGTACCCTTAATTATGAAAAATAGTCACAAAGTAATGCGGTTGGCCTATGGCGTATATCTAGTACTCTCTGTGTATCAAACTTATACCAACCACGAACGTTCATCTTTTCGAAATAGAAGAAGATGGAGAACAATAATAAAGAATTCAAGGAGGAGGTGATAGAATACAAGTACGGGGTTCAAGATGATTAAAGAATTCAAAAGAGAGTTGTCAAGGCAACTGTGGATTGAAATATTATTTTGGTATATTCCTATTCACATGCTCATATCAGTACTGTTATGTAATCGATAAGATGTGCTTGGAGATGTCTAAGGGCAAGTATATTCGTCTACTAGTCAACTATATATCTCAATCCACGTAAAGTAGTTATGCGAAGAGTGAACCAAGCGCACTAAGGTTGATCAGACCATAATACACTGATTCTAAATAGACAATTGTATTAGTGTGTCGACCCAATAATACATATGTCATGAACAAGCTCGATAAAAGAATAAGCTTGCAAAACTAGGCTATAATAGCAGCATAAGTCGAGGTAGTACAGAAAATATAAGTACGTTGGATTATGAAGAAAGAAAGTACAAAATAATTCAAGTTCATCAAGAAGATAAGACTCGTCCGGTGTTGTGCCTCTACGGTTGACATACTAACTTTTTGTCTAAGTCTCTAGTCGACCAAATGGGGGTATGGGCCTCTGAGTTCTACAGTCTGGATAAACACTATCGTCTTATGCTAGCATATAGTTGGTGTCATTCAATTATACTTCATTAATGGATCAAAAGGACTATGTGATACTAGGTTGTGAGACATACTATCCAACTTAAAAGAATTAACTAATAGTATAACTGCCTTAAAGAAAATCTACAAAATAACCTTGTCCTTGTAAATAAAGTAGAACTCTTATTAGGGTATACGAGTTAAGATCTTGGTACCTATTAGGGTATCCTATTGCATTATATAGGTAATGGTCATCTTAAGTCTTAATCATAGTACTTATAGAACAAAGTGTTAATATTAAGAATAGAAAAGTTACTGGCCCTCTAGTAAAAGAGGACATAACCTGTTTTAAGATATGTGGAATAGATTACTTGATTTGAAACTAAAGGATATTCATAAAATCATAATCTAAATGAGCAAATCAAACTATCAAGTTCTAACTACTAAGCACCTAATTCAAAATTCAAGATTAACAACTATATTCCTAGCAAACTATATATCATAACATAAAAGGAATCACTTGGCCTACAATCAGGAGGGTAGGTGGCACGAATTGAAAGATAAAGGAAAATTTTAGTCGTCTCACAATTAGCGAGCGTTAAGGTTTCGGAGAAACAAGATATGAAATTAAAATGAGAGACTCTTGATAATATCATGGTTTCTTAAGAAAATATGGTATGCTAATCTCTGTGTTTGAGGTATGATCAAGGAAAATTTTCTATTCATTCCTCTTGGCTTCCTAAGGTAATGTTCTGCTAATATCAAGACAAGAATCTAAGGTTATAGTTCTAATATTATCTCACTATGAAAGTTAGGTTTAGTCCTAATATTCAACCTTGGATTTCTATTGGTTCCTTAATGCTAGGTTCAAACGATATGGTCAAATTTCTAACTAACCCTAGTGGTGTCTATACTATCTCAAGTCATTCATAAATATATCAAGGGATAGTGGTCAATCAATTTATAGGTATTGGATGCTAGGGTTCACTAGGTATTCTAAACTTTGTGATATGTCAATATTCTAGTTGTATTCTTAATAGGAAAGTTACCCTAATTATCATCCTAATAACAAGGATTCCTATATTCTAGCAGAAGGCTATACTCAAGAAACTATTAGGAAAGTATATGAATCAAGCATGATGTAATTATTTAAATAGAACGGATTGGAAGGAAGGCGAGTCATACTCAAATATAGATGAAATTATATACTCTAATCCTATTTGCAGGCTTGCTCGGTATAGTAACGTAACCAAGACAATATACTCTAGACCTGCATGGGCCACCACTAAAAATATGTCACGTCCCAGTCCCAAAATACGTAGGACTAGGAATACGTAAGTATACCAGTTGTATGTTTATAGAGACTCCAATATATGGAAACCATAACACATACGTACGTTGTATTATGAACAATAATTCACAAGTGGTATATAATTATCACAAGTCACAGGGCATAACTAAATCTCATCCACAGAAATCATAAAGAAATAAATAATTATATATATCAATAAACCAAATATGAACTAGTCGAGAAAAACTAATAGTTGGATGGAGACAAATCTACTACCAACTAGAATATAAGAGAAAGAAAATAAGTACATCATATAATGAACAATGAGACTCGAAGAGAAGACCTCCTCGAAAGATAATAAAGTAGCAAGTCCTGATCCGTGCTCCTACAAATAGCCATGATCGTCTACACCTGGAAAGGGACCAGGTCCTTAGAGGAACATAATAAGATACATAGAAGCATGCCAATAAAGTACTAAAAATAAACATCCAATGGGTCACCTAACCATCTATGTGAATACATTTTGAGAAAAAAAATTTAACACGTGGGCTATTTGGCCAAAATGTGATTGGCATGATTCTCTCGAAGATTCAGGGGCCTACAAAGCATGACGTCTTTTGAACATCGGAGGCCGCCAGGTAATATAGGGGTCATCATGACCGCGCATCTCCGGCGGAGCGTACGGGTTACACAAAAAAAGTGCAAATGTGCCCAAACGCCTTACTTGTTGTTCTCTTCATCCCATGCTCTAAGCATGTCATATCCATGACACAATGATACCTCTAATAACTGTCAAGTCTTCTAGCATGAAAATTCTATCAGCAGCTATTCCCTATCGTACGTCCCACACGTACTGATGATCAGTCAATACGTAAGTCCGTGATCTATATGAGACTCACAACTCGTGTAAGAAATGTGTCACAGCCAAATAAAATATTAGAATGTCTCATGATCATATGGTGGTCTCGTAAAACTAGGTCAACATGCATATATATAATAAAATTAGAATACGACGCCACCGTCGTTGCATCCAAGTTATTCTTGGACATGCAGTTTATATAAAAGTTAAAATATATGAACTAAATGAAAAAAATAAAATACATGCACCATATGGAATATAAATCACAGTACAATGGCAATGTATACTTGTCTTCTCTGAAAAAGGATGAAGTTACAATTCAAGGCGTCGTCCGATCTACCCGTCACATAAATTAAACAAGTTAGGTTACAAAAGTGGGTGAATAGGTTCCTCCATTTTAATCTATTTTAATTCTGAATAAAATAACCTAAAATAGTATTTTAATCTTATTATAATCTAATTTTATTGCTAAACTCTAATTTCGGTCCAAAGAAAGTTAACTTTACGGATTTGGGATCCATGGCACCATTACCAGAATATGCGGGATTAGCGATATTTTTTAGCGACGTAAAAGTAAAACGTCGCTAATATTAAATAAATTAGCGACTCCAAGGAATAACGTCGCTAGACGTCGCTAATTGGCAACATACAGCGACGTTTAGCGACTGTTATTCAGTTTTTAAATATTAGTCGCTATAAGTTTAATTAAGGTCGCTAAACGTCACTAATTTGTTTCATTTAGCGACGTTTAGTAACTTATTTAGCAACGTTCCTCTTTTAGACATTTAGCGACGTATTTAGCGACGTCCTGAACGTCGGTAAATTAGCGACTTTTTATTGGCGTCGCTAAATGACGCTAATTTATTTTATTTAGCGACGTTTAGCGACTAACTTAGCGACGTCATGACGTGCGTCGCTAAAACGTCGCTAAATAAGTTTCATTTAGGGCTGATTCCCCCCATTTCTTTCGATCCCTCTCCTAAATATTTCCCCCCCTCCCCGCGTCCCCTCCTTCCTCCGGCGACCCTCCTTCCTCTGAAGACGTGCTTCCTCCCTCCCGGCAACCCCCCTCCGGCCGCGTCCTCCCCCTCCAGCTCCCCTTCTCCCTCCGGCGTCCCCTCCTCCCTCTCGGCGACCCCCCTCCGACCGTGTCCTCACGCCTCTGGCCGCGTCCCCTCCTTCCTCCGGCTCACCTTCTTCCTCCGGCTCCCCTCCTCGGTGAGCTCCTCTCTCTGTCTCCTTTCTCTGTCTCTCTCTCTCTCTCTAACAAGATACGACACGACCCGACATGACACTAACCCTAACTCTCTGCTGCTAATTTCAGCTTGGAGTGTCCCCAAATGCAATGCCCTTAATGGTTCACTGTTTAGAGACCAGTTAGTGTTAAATTTTATTTTAAAGCACCTTATGACCTCATAAATCCTTCATATACTATGATAAATGTCCTTTGGACATGCTTTCAAGAGAGCTAAAAGAAGTAGATGATGAACTCAGTAGATGCTAGCTCCTTCCCCATACAAAATTTGTATACTCGAGGTTCTGGGAACTATGTTCAGATATACTGTATGTTTAAATAGTATGTTGTGGCTTCTTCATCTATCAATACAAAATTTAGTACATAAGGTTCTGTAAAACCCCCTTCCTAGAAAATCGTATATACCCCTTTATTTATTAATTATTAATTAAATTGTAGTAATTAGGTCTAAATAGGAGAATTAGATTTTTAATAATTTTTATGTTAGGTGTTCGGGCACGTAGATGACTTATGGGACCATCAGGAATTTTTCGGAATTTATTCCATGTAGGAGACCCCTTGAGCAGTTGCTAGCCTAACGATGTGCATTACCCTAATCTATAAATTTTCTTATGAGAATATATATAATATATATGTATACACAATTATATATATATATATTAAGAAAAGAAAAGAAAGTAAAAGAATTAATAAGAAAGTAACTATTAATAATAATATAATAATAATACTAATATTCCTAAACTACTATTCTTATTTCCTTAGCAATTTTGCTATTTTCCTTCAGCCTTTAGACTTGCTCCCACGTGGACCCGCTGCTATCAACAACTTAAAGTAACTTAGCAATTGCTAATAGCCAAGCAGCAACTTCAATATATGCGGCTTGCTAACACAGGAAGACCCGACCCTTCACCCAGCGTCCAAACCCATCCGCATCCTTCTCTCTCTCCCTATAATATATATATATATATATATATATATATATATATATATATATATATATATATATATATATATATATATATATTCTCTCTCAAAAACCCTAACCTAAATCTCTAGACCTCCTCTTCCCATCTAGAGCCGTCACCGCAGCCAGAGAAGCCCCACCAAGCCATCCAACCATTCCGTCGACTCCGACCTCGCGCCCTGCAGAATCTCACTCGAAGCACCTTCGCTCCAGAGTGATTTTTCGTCGACTCGCTCAACCAAACGCTGTTCCGTTTTCATAGGTATGATCATCCCTTAACCCTCTTCCATATTTGTTTTATAGCCAACCTCGAAAAATGAGTGCCCCTAGGTGAAAAATAACGTCCAAGGTCGGCGCGAGCAGACAGAATTCTGGAATCGCAGAATTCCAGAATGACCACCCATATTGCCGAGTTCGTATCTCCCACCACAGAGATCCGAATTCGGTGATTCTTTTTGATACCTGTAGAATACCTGACCTAGTTTATTTTCTGTTAAATAACCCTATGCTATTAGTTGCTGTGGACATAATTATATTCGTCATAAAACTGAGCGCATCCACTTTTTCCAGATTTCTAAAAGTTAAAAAACGGAGCGTAACCGGACACGTGAAATTTTGTGGGGACTGATTCAGACGCGTGTGCGCGCCGGAATCAGGCCGTATCCGCGGACACATTTCGTGTCGCAACTTTTGTGGAACTCGTGCGTATTTTGTGCACGCTTGTCAGATTGCGACGAAACTTGCGCCACTGGACTCGTGGTAATGCGCTGGTCCTGTGACCCAATTTTCACGCATTTCTGAGACGGTTGACCAGATCGCCAATTGGCGGGCCCCACAGTTGACTTTTGGATAAAATTTTGTTCGGCCCATCGGAATCCATATTTGGACATACCGTTGGGTTCGTATTGACATCTAGAGTTGTTTGACCTATAGTTTTCCCTATTTAGAGACTGTTACCCTTGGCACGCTTTTCGGTGCAAAGTGGGCCACATGCGGACCCCACTTTTACCCGAAATTACCGTTTTGCCCCTGTGTCCAAATTGGACGAAAGGGATGTACTTTTTTAGCTATTTTGCTCATTCCGAAAATGTTGGTGATATTTATTTCAGCATCCGGAGACGTTTGTTCGGAATCCTTAGTTTCAGGTTCAGTGTCCTTGACATTTGGACGCGTACACTTTACAGATTTTTTGCCAGGCAAGTATACCTTGCCATTGTACTATTTTTACATTCTATATGAGGCATGCATGTTTACTTTCTGTTTATTTAGTTTATTTATTTTAACTGTTATATAAACTGCGCTTCCAAGGAAACTTGGGTGCAACGACTGTGTCGTCGTACTATATTTTTATTTATGTATATGCTTTGGACCTACTTTATGAGACTACCCCATTTTTATGAGGCATTTATGTTTCATTGGCCATGACACTATTCTTACACGAGTATGAGTCACATGTAGGACACGGACTTGCGTACTCGGCTGGCCACCGGTACGTATAGGTCGTGCGACGGATAGGGATAACTGCCAATAGAAACTTTGCATGCTAGTAGACCTGGCGGTTATTAGAGGTATTATCGTGTCATGGACATGACATGCTTAGAGCATTGGGTGGGGAGAACAACAAGTAAGGCATTTGGGCTCCTTTGCACTTTCCTTGTGTAACCCGTACGCTCCGCCGGAGATGCGCGGTCATGATGACACCTATACTACTTGGCGGGCCTCCGCCGTTCAAAAGACGACGTGCCTTTGTAGGCCCCTGGATCTCCAAGAGAACCATGCCAATCCTATTTATGGCCAAATAGTCCACTTGTTAGAAAGTTTTTCTCAAACTGCATTCACATAGATGGTTAGACGACCCCAATGGATGTTTATTTTCAGTACTTTATTGACATGTGCTTTTTGTATCTTGTTACGTCCCTCTGAGGACCTGTTTCCTTCCAGATATAGGTGAGTAGGAGTACCCGCAGGAGTATGGACCTGGATCTGACGCTACCTATCAGTCTGAGGCGATCTTACCTTCTGATTATATGTGATTCCTTGCAGCTGTTTAGAGATTCTAGTTGCTATTCTTTTTGAGACATTTATTCTTATGTTAGAGTTTATTCACTTCTCTCTTTAGTAGTTTATTATAGTCGATTTGCAGTGGATTTGTTTTTACCCGACTATCACACTTTGAGATTACTATTTGAGACTGCTTCTTTGATATTCATTTATTGATTTCCATTATTCTATTATTTGTGCTGTGGATGAGATATAGAACTGTGTGTGACTTGTTGTGAAATATATTACCACTGTGGATTGGATATTCATGTACAGCGTACGTGTGTATATGGTTTCCATATATTGGAGTTCGTATACATACGGCTGGCGTGTTACGTATTCCTAGTCCTACGTATTTTGGGACTGGGGCGTGACATATTTTTGTGGTGGCCCATGCAGGTCAAGAATATATTGTCTCGGTTACGTAACTATACCGAACAAGCCTGCGTATAGGAATAGAGTATAAGGATCTCATCCACGCTTGACTGAAATTCATCCTTCCTATTTAATACTTGCATCCTGTTTGATTCCTGTACTTTTTCTAATCATTTCGTACATCAACTGCAGAGAGATGGATATGCAAAATGGATGTACTGCCGTCGATGGCGACACAACTTCTGGAGTCAATGGGCAGACTCAGGGAGGGACCCCAACGATTCCTAGGCTTCCGGGACCAGATGGACAGACTCACACCCCAGTTCCATCTGATCTTCCCGCTTCACCTATTGGGAACCTTCCACCTGTCCCAGTACCGCAAGATGGCCAAGCGCAGATGTTCCAATTCTTTTAGATGATGATACAGGAACAGAGGCAGCAGGCAGCCGAGCAGAGGCAGCAGGCAGCCGAGCAGAGGCAAGAATTTTTGGCAGCACTGGAGAGGATGGCTGCACATGCTACTGTACCAGCCCAAGCACTAGCTCCAGTACCTCGAGCTAGGGTTGGATCAGTAAAGGATTTTGTTCAGATGGGTGCAAGGCAGTACAAGGGTACTGAGAGCCCGGAGGAGACCACCAGCTGGATCACTCACACGCAGAAGCTACTGGAGGCATCGCAGTTACCCACGGACCTATGGATGACGGGTGTACGGACGCTTCTAGATGGTAATGCCCATCACTGGTGGGAATCCATGGAGCGCCAGTTGGTTACTTACCAGACTTGGGAGCAGTTCTTGGAGTTCTTTGAGGGAAAGTACTTCCCAGACACTGTCAGGGATACCTTGTATGATCAGTTTCTTCACTTAGAGCAAGGGAACCGAACCGTGGACGAGTATGATGCCGAGTTTAGTCGACTCAGCAAATATGGCGTTGCTTTGATACCAAATTACTTGGCTAAGGCTAAGAGATTTCATCGAGGACTGACCCAGGAGCTACAACATTATACAAGCTCGCAGTCCCGAGTCTCTTATGCTAAACTTCTGACAGAGGCCAGATTTCAGGAAACCATTAGCAGAGGAAAAGGAGGTCAGCTGAGGACACAACAAAGATCAGCAAAGATACAGCAGGGAGCAGCCAGGACACAACAGGGAGGACCTATCAGACGTCCCTTGGCACAGCAGCATCAGCAACACAGAGCCGGACCATACCAGAATCCAGAGAAGCCCTACTGCAATTATTGTGGGAAACGCGGACATGTATCGAGAGATTGTCGGACTCGCTTGGGTCAGTATCTGAGATGTGGCTCCGGGCAGCACATGGCGAGAGATTGCCCAATGCAGACATCGACACTCCCACCACCAGTTCAGAGACTAGCGCTTCCAACACCGAAGCCAGCCCAGCAGATGACTGGACCGGGAGCACCCCGTCCCCCAGCAGCAGGAGGATTTCAGAGAGGACCACCGCTACCCACTCAGGAGGAGCAGTATATGACGATTGGACATGGACAGCCGCAGAGGAACGGGCGAGCTTTTGCATTGGAGGTAAATGACCTGGATCATGAGGTGAATGTCATAGCAGGTATTACCCTTGCTTTTACTTTTCCAGCGGTGACATTATTTGATACGGGAGCCACCCACTCATTTATATCATCTAGTTTTATTGCCAAACACAACATTACTTCTACACCATTATCTAGTTGTGTTAGAATTCTAACCGGAGGAGGAGTTGTACCAGTTAGTCGAGTTTGTAGAACGGGTCCTATAGTGATACATGGCAGAGAGATGAACGCCCGACTCTTAGTCCTTCCTATGCCGTCTTTTGACATTGTGCTTGGAATGGACTGGCTAAGCAAGTACCATGCTTTCTTTGATTGCTTTGGATGAAGCATTCTTTTTAAGGTACCAGACCAGCCTGAACTTGAGTTTGCCCGAGGATCCACAAAAATCCTTGATGGTATGCAGCTCGCAATGGACGATGTTGTCTATCACCCTATTATTTCAGAATTTCAAGACGTCTTTCCAGAGGATTTGCCAGGACTACCCCCAGACAGAGACATAGAGTTTTCAATTGAACTAGCACCCGGAGCAGCACCTATAGCATCACATGTTTACAGACTGGCGAAGAAGGAGATGGACGAGCTGAAGGCACAGTTAAAAGATCTAGAGGAGAAAGATTTCATCTGACCGAGTGCATCACCCTGGGGAGCACCAGTGTTGTTTGTACCCAAGAAGGATGGGTCAGTGCGTATGTGCATTGACTATAGAGCCTTGAATGCAGTGACAGTGAAGAACAAATATCCATTGCCACGCATTGATGACCTGTTTGATCAACTCAGTAGAGCTAAGGTATTTTTGAAGATAGATCTGAGATCGAGATATCACCAAGTGAAGGTACGGAAGCAGGATATTCCGAAGACCGCATTTAGAACAAGATATGGATACTACGAGTTTTTGGTCATGCCATTTGGATTGACCAATGCTCCAGCGATCTTCATGGACTTAATGAATCGAGTCTTCCACCAGTACTTGGACCAGTTCGTGGTCGTCTTCAGAGATGATATACTTGTCTATTCGAAGAGCCACGAGGAGCACGAGGAGCACCTGCGGATTGTTCTAGAGACTTTGAGGAGAGAGCAGTTATATGCTAAGCTCAGCAAATGTGAGTTCTTCTTGGACAGAGTTTCATTTCTTGGACATGTTGTTATAGGAGATGGTATTTCTGTTAATCCAGAGAAGATCTCAGCAGTTGAGACATGGCCTGTTCCTAAATCAGCAGCAGAGGTGAGGAGTTTCCTTGGACTTGCGGGATATTACCGACGGTTCGTGGAAAACTTCTCAAGGATAGCGTCACCTATGACTCGTTTGACTTGTAAGGATCAAGAATTTATATGGACTGTCTAGTGTCAAGCAGCCTTTGAAGAGTTGAAGAAGCGACTGACTACAGCACCAGTATTGGCAATTCCGTCAGGATCAGGAGGTTACGTGATCTACAGTGACGCATCAGGGAAAGGCTTAGGATGCGTATTGATGCAGCATGGCAAGGTGATTGCATATGCATCTAGGCAGTTACGAGTACATGAGAAGAATTATCCGACTCATGACTTGGAACTTGCAGCCATTGTATTTGCTCTGAAGCTATGGAGACATTACTTATATGGGGAACGAGTGGAAATCTATACAGACCACAAAAACCTCAAGTACGTCTTCACGCAGAAGGAGTTAAATATGAGGCAACGTTGATGGCTCGAGTTGATGAAAGATTTTGAGATAGAGCTACATTATCATCCAGGCAAGGCTAACGTGGTAGCAGACGCGTTAAGCCAGAAGCCAGCAGCTTACTTCTTGACAGCACAGAGGGAACTATTGGAGGACTTGCAAGAGCTTGGCATTGAAGTGATATTACCCGGAGCAGATGGGATACTAGCCAACTTACAAGTTCAATCATCATTGGTAGAGAGGATTAAGGCAGCTTTGCCTACAGATGCCAGATTCAGGAGACTGAAAGAAAGGACAGAGGCCGGAGAGCAGACCGGATTGCGCATTCATGAGAATGGGATATTACGATGTGGTGATCGTCTTTATGTTCCAAATGGAGAGATTCGACAGGAGCTGATGATAGAGGCTCATAGTTCAATTTATTCTATTCATCCTGGAGGCACCAAGATGTATCGTGACCTACGACAGCACTTTTGGTGGCATGGGATGAAGAGAGAGATAGCTCATTTTGTAGCTAAATGTCTGGTATGTCAACAAGTGAAGGCGGAGCACCAGAGGACAGCAGGATTATTGTAACCACTTCCGATTCCAGAGTGGAAGTGGGAGCACATCACTATGGACTTCGTCACGGGTTTTTCCAAGAGTCCAAGTGGGAGAGATGCAGTGTGGGTAATAGTGGACCGACTCACCAAGTCAGCCCATTTTATACCTTTTAGAGTGGGTCAGTCTACAGAAGCTTTAGCTGATTTATATATATGGCAGATCGTGAGATTGCACGGCATACCAGTCAGCATTGTATCAGACAGAGATTCGCGCTTCATATCGTACTTTTGGAGGAGCATGCAAGAGAGTCTTGGTACTCGTCTGAAGTTCAGTACATCTTACCACCCGCAGACAGATGGGCAGTCGGAACGTACTATTCAGACCTTGGAGGACATGTTGAGGGCTTGCATATTAGACTTCGGAGGATCATGGGAGGACCACCTACATCTTGTAGAGTTTTCTTACAACAATAGCTATCAAGCGAGTATTCAGATGGCTCCGTTTGAACCATTGTATGGAAGAAAATATAGATCTCCTGTGTGTTGGAGTGACGGGGGAGAACGTCAGATTTTGGGACCCGAGTTGGTGGTCAATACCGTAGACACAGTCAAGAAGATTCAGGGACACTTGCGAGCAGCGCAAGACAGGCAGAAGCAGTGGGCAGACCTTCATCGTCGTCCCTTGGAGTTCAAAGAGGGCGATCACGTCTTCTTGAGGATATCACCGACCAGAGGCACCATCCGATTCGGAGGACGCGGCAAGTTGAGTCCAAGGTATATTGGACCATTTGACGTGCTCGAGAGAGTCGGAGAGGTGGCATATCGACTTGCGCTACCACCTTCACTGGAGGGAGTACATGACGTATTCCATGTATCGCAGCTTAGGCGATATGTGGCAGACAGCAGTCATGTTCTCGACCATTCGGAGATCACCATTGGGCCGAGCTTGTCTTACCAAGAGCAACCCGTGGGAATCCTTGATCGTCGAGAGAAAGTGTTAAGGAACCAGTCTATTCCCTTGGTTCGCGTAGCATGGAGGCATGGCGCGCCAGGAGAATCAACTTGGGAGCGCGAGGATGACATGCGCAAGCGTTTTCCGAACCTATTCGCGGACCAAGGTATGAATTTACATTATTAATTTATATCTTATACCATCATTGCATTCTATCGTGGCTTAATTTTAATTTCGAGGACGAAATTTTTACAAGTTGGGTAGAATATAAAACCCCCTTCCTAGAAAATCGTATATACCCCTTTATTTATTAATTATTAATTAAATTGTAGTAATTAGGTCTAAATAGGAGAATAAGATTTTTAATAATTTTTAAGTTAGGTGTTCGGGCACGTAGATGACTTATGGGACCATCAGGAATTTTTCGGAATTTATTCCATGTAGGAGACCCCTTGAGCAGTTGCTAGCCTAACGATGTGCATTACCCTAATCTATAAATTTTCTTATGAGAATATATATAATATATATGTATACACAAATATATATATATTAAGAAAAGAAAAGAAAGTAAAAAAATTAATAAGAAAGTAACTATTAATAATAATATAATAATAATACTAACATTCCTAAACTACTATTCTTATTTCCTTAGCAATTTTGCTATTTTCCTTCAGACTTTAGACTTGCTCCCACGTGGACCCGCTGCTATCAACAACTTAAAGTAACTTAGCAATTGCTAATAGCCATGCAGCAACTTCAATATATGCGGCTTGCTAACCCAGGGAGCCCCGACCCTTCACCCAGCGTCCAAACCCATCCGCATCCTTCTCTCTCTCCCTATAATATATATATATATATATATATATATATATATATATATATATATATATATATATATATATTTCTCTCTCAAAAACCCTAACCTAAATCTCCAGACCTCCTCTTCCCATCTATAGCCGTCACCGCAGCCAGAGAAACCCCACCAAGCCATCCAACCATTCCGTCGACTCCGACCTCGCGCCCTGCAGAATCCCACTCGAAGCACCTTCGCTCCGGAGTGATTTTCCGTCGACTCGCTCAACCAAACGATGTTTCGTCTTTATAGGTATGATCACCCCTTAACCCTCTTCCATATTTGTTTTATAGCCAACCTCGGAAAACGAGTGCTCCTAGGTGAAAAACAGCGTCCAAAGTCGGCGCGAGCAGACAAAATTCTGGAATCGCAGAATTCCAGAATGACCACCCATATTGCCGAGTTCGTATCTCCCACCACAGAGATCCGAATTCGGTGATTCTTTTTGATACCTGTAGAATACCTGACCTAGTTTATTTACTATTAAATAACCCTATGCTATTAGTTGCTGTTGACATAATTATATTCGTCACAAAACTGCGCGCACCCACTTTTTCCAGATTTCCAAAAGTTGGAAAACGGAGCGCGCCCCGCCAAACGGGACCGCCCCACCGTGTACCAAGTGTACCCCATAGTGCACACAGCGTAACCGGACACGTAAAATTTTGTGGAGACTGATTCAGACGCGTGTGCGCGCCGAAATCAGGCCGTATCCGCGGACACATTTCGTATCGCAACTTTTGTGAAACTCGCGCGTATTTTGTGCACGCTTGTCAGATTGCAACGAAACTTATGCCACTGGACTCGTGGTAACGCGCTGGTCCTGTGACCCAATTTTCACACATTTTTGAGACGGTTGACCAGATCGCCAATTGGCGGGCCCCACAGTTGACTTTTTGGACAAAATTCTGTTTGGCCTATCGAAATCCATATTTGGACATACCGTTGGGTTCGTATTGACATCTAGAGTTGTTTGAGCTATAGTTTGCCCCATTTAGAGACTGTTACCCTTGGCACGCTTTTTGGTACAAAGTGGGCCACACACGGACCCCATTTTTACCCGAAATTACCGTTTTACCCCTGTGTCCAAATTGGACGATAGGGATGTGCTTTTTTAGCTATTTTGCTCATTCTGGAAACGTTGGTGATGTTTATTTCAGTATCCGGAGACGTTTGTTCGGAATCCTTAGTTTCAGGTTCAGTGTCCTTGACATTTGGGCGCGTATACTTTACAGATTTCTTGCCAGGCAAGTATACCTTGCCATTGTACTATTTTTACATTCCATATGAGGCATGCATATTTACTTTCTGTTTATTTAGTTCATTTATTTTAACTGTTATATAAACTGCGCGTCCAAGGAAACTTGGGTGCAACGACTGTGTCGTCGTACTATATTTTTATTTATGTATATGCATTGGACCTACTTTATGAGACTACCCCATTTTCATGAGACATTTATGTTTCATTGGCCATGACACTATTCTTACACGAGTGTGAGTCACATGTAGGACACGGACTTGCGTACTTGGCTGGCCACCGGTACGTATAGGTCGTGCGACGGATAGGGATAACTGCCAATAGAAACTTTGCATGCTAATAGACCTGGCGGTTATTAGAGGTATTATCGTGTCATAGACATGACATGCTTAGAGCATTGGGTGGGGAGAACAACAAGTAAGGCATTTGGGCTCCTTTGCACTTTCCTTGTGTAACCCGTACGCTCCGCCGGAGATGCGCGGTAATGATGACACCTATACTACTTGGCGGGCCTCCGCCGTTCAAAAGACGACGTGTCTTTGTAGGCCTCTGGATCTCCAAGAGAACCATGCCAATCCTATTTATGGCCAGATAGCCCACTTGTTAGAAAGTTGTTCTCAAACTGCATTCACATAGATGGTTAGGCGACCCCAATGGATGTTTATTTTCAGTACTTTTTTGGCATATACTTTTTGTATCTTGTTACGTCCCTCTGAGGACCTGGTCCCTTCCAGATATAGGTGAGCAGGAGTACCCGCAGGAGTATGGACCTGGACCTGACGCTACCTATCAGTCTGAGGCGATCTTACCTTCTGATTATATGTGATTCCTTGCAGCTGTTTAGAGATTCTAGTTGCTATTCTTTTTGAGACATTTATTCTTATATTAGAGTTTATTCTCTTCTCTCTTTAGTAGTTTATTATAGTCGATTTACAGTGGATTTATTTCCACCCAACTATCACACTTTGAGATTACTATTTGAGACTACTTCTTTGATATTCATTTATTGATTTTCATTATTCTATTATTTGTGCTGTAGATGAGATATAGAACTGCGTGTGACTTGTTGTGACATATATTACCACTGTGGATTGGATATTCATGTACAGCGTACGTGTGTATATGGTTTTCATATATTGGAGTTTGTATACATACGGCTGGCGTGTTATGTATTCCTAGTCCTACGTATTTTGGGACTGGGACGTGACAGGTTCTTAGACAAAATATTCATACAAATGCTGGATGACCACATCAAGATCATTTTTAAAGCTGGAAGCCTGGAACAGCCAGGATGAATATGATTTTAGATATGTCTGGATTATATGTATACAATTTCTTGACAAGGGTTACATTGTGTGCGTATGCGTGTGGAGGGCATAATTACAGCACTTGGCCATATAAAACTGTTATTGTCTTGCGCCTATAAATTTACGTAGTAGGCCCTTCTTGACGGAGATGCATAATTATGAGAAGGTTTCTTTTTAATTTGATGCCTGCTTGTGTAGGTTATAGGTCTAAATGTTGCTACCTCTTGCCCTCTCTCTCTCTCTCTGCCTCAAGAATTTAAGAAATATTTATATACTCGCATGTGAGTGATACTCATGTGGCTCACTCTGATACTAGCTCGTAGATGATGTCTCGGACTACTGATATGATTGGCTAGTAGATGAGGAGTTGGCTATGCTCCTGAGACTCTTGCTACTCTTCTACTAAGCTACTGAGCTGCTGTTGAACCTCTGCACTTTGTCACTGCATTGCATACACTTTAATATTGCTACTGGAAGTGAAGCTCACTGGTTTGGGTTCATAACAAACTCGAACACACATACACACCCTCATTCCCGTGTTCGTATCCGTGTGTCTGTGTCAGTATTAGGGTTAGTGTCCGCATTTTTAGCATTCAGTAGGGGAAATAAGAACCATAAGTAATGTTGAGAAGCTGGCTTACGGATTTGGGATCCATGGCACACAAATCGAGGTGATCCGTTGACCAAAAAGTCAACCAACTCAAATCTTGGATTTGTGTGTGGAATCCTATAGATTTTAACGCTATATGAATGCCAGAATCGACGGTTTCATAAAATCACAAGTCGGTAAAGAGTTATGGCCACAAGGGCGCACAGATGACAGTTTTCGGTAGTTTTCTATTTACGTCTACGTTGCACACATTTTAAAGTAGAATAAACTTACATATTAAATTCTAGAAAAATAATTTTATGTAAGTTCATCATGTCAGATTTTTGAAACTTCAAACGGTTCATAATTCCGAGTTCGGGATCTCCCAAAATCTTGAAAATACGAAAATGTGTCTGATTTCGGACAACTGGCACTTTCGGAATATTCTGGAAAAATAGGTTCTTATATTATTAAAATAATTTATATATTCAGAAAACTAACCTTGACGTGGTTCTAACAAAAAAACTGGAATCCGTTTGGAGTACGGAGGTAGGAGATATCGTCTTTTTAAGTCGTCATAACTACTAGAAAATGAGGCTGAATTATGACAAATTTTGACTATTTTTGGACGAAAAAGAGAGGAGTTTGGAAAAAAAATATGAAAGATGAATTTATTTCATAAGTCTAGTAGGTATTTATAATGGTGGAGACTATTTAATTGAATACGACTAGGATTGGCTAATTTGGATATGATTAGGATCAGTTTAAATATGGATATGATATGCATGAAGTTGCTTTCCTAGTAGACTCAGAATTTGAATTAGTTTAAAATATAGTTTAAATTTATCTCAATAATTTATAATCTTAAATATAATTAAAGATAATACAAATAATTTATATATAATCGTATTAATATCTATTAATATTAAATTAGCATGTATCTAATATAAAGACTATATATATCCAAATAAATCCTAAATAATTCCATAAATCTAAATAAATTTCTTAAAATTCTAAATAAATTACAGAAAAATATATTTAAATATTTTAACCCTAAATTAAATATTTGGTAGAAAACATTATGCAAGTATGGTCTCATAGTAAATCATGAAAGTCCTAAAAAATTATGTTTCCAAGGTTTTAATTACCAAAAATTCTAGAAAAATCACCAAAAAACTAAAATAGACTAAAAATAATTCTAAATAAATATTTATATAAGTAAATATATCAAGTTATTTATTTTCTTATTAACTAAGAGAATATTCTAAAAAAATTCAACATCTATAATAAATATAATAATATAAAATATCTATTTTGGATGAGGGGGTTTACAGTCATTTAGGCCTTTTATGAACCGATGTGTACGGGCCCCCCACATTAGAAATCATTGAGCTAGCGAACTTAGCAAGCTTGGAGAATTCCGTCTCATAGTCCTCGACGGACATTCTCCCTTGCTTAAGTTCGGTAAACTCATCTTTTTTTCTCTGATTCATAGCTGGTGAAAGATTATATGCAAGGAATGCATCGTTAAACATCCCCCAAGAGATTCTACCATCCTGATACTTTGTGGCAAGATCCAGCTTCTTGATCTGCCATCAGTCATGTGCACGTAACCGCAGCTGCATGGCTGCACACGCCACCCTCTTGTTCGCAAGTATCGAAGGAAACTCAAACAAGCCCTCCAACTTTGTGATCCAGTCCATCACCTTATCTTGCGCAGTCCTGCCTTTGAACTCCGGAGGGTTCAACTTTAGAAACTTGACCTCTAAAGGTAGACTTCATGGCTGCCTGTCAAGGCTCATTAGTTTCTGCTAAGCCTGCTCCATGAGGCGCAGTCGGGGCTGTCGCAGGTGTCACGGCAGTTCCCAATGCACCACTGTGGGCTACCAGTATTGTCACTATTTGAGTCAGAGAGTCAAGCTGCTGAGCTTCGAACCGTTCATGTTGGGCCTCATGTCGATCATTTTGATTTTCTAATATCGCAATCAGCCTACCGACTTGGCCATCGCTCACGCTTGCTGCGCGCAATGTCCCTCGATTACCTATTATAGTCATCTTGCTGCAAAAGAGAGTAGCTTGTGTTAGTCTCATAAGGTATTATGGACTTATTGCATGGGATGTTGGGTTTTTATACTTTCAAGATCGGGACATTAACACCTTCGATTTACATATATATATTTACAACTAATTTTGAAATTTAGGACTTTTGAAGCCGCTTGAAAACTTATATCATTTGCGAAAATGATATTTGAAGAAGCCAATGACGTATAGCCATGCTCAGATACCACATGTCACGCCCCGGTCCCGTAAGGGCCGATCGTCCTCGTTTGGTCCCTACGGAACCGGTCGTCCTCGCTTGGGCGCGATGCCGTGCAAGCCTAAGTTGCGCTTGCACCAGGCATAGTACCTGCACAAGACACAAGTTAGACAAAAATATACATATATAGAGGCATAGAATTCAAAATGCAGAGAACCAAATTTGAACACATTCGATAGGAACACAAAATACTTTCTTTATTGAATACTTGAAGATTGGATTACAAAGTACTTGCTTGGCTGAGTTACATAATATGTCATAAACGATAAATTGATGCAAAAAAACTTTCTAGTTGTCTAGTTCCTTTTTAAAAATTCATGCAAAGAAACATAAACGATAAATTGTACTATGCATAGGATATTTCTTACCCACGGCCGAACGGTTATCCCTGCAGCAGACAAACAAGTTAGCCATAATTTGCATATACGAATAAACTTATGAATCAATCTTGGCATCAGGTATTAGGTATGCAAGAAGGTAAACCTAGCATGCGCCCTAACTACATGATGGTCCCCTCCACGGGATAAGAAGTTGGGACGTACAAGCCTATCTCACTAATAGACCTATACCCTCCAGTAAGTAAGGACTTCAAGCCTCAAGGTATCTAGATGTCTCCCAGGTCGAACGATCCCCAATACCCCAGGAACTGCTCGAGAGATAAAACTTGTGCACAAGTTGTCCTAAACAAATGCATGAATGCAAGTTCCTATCAGATAATATGCTATCATGCAACTGATGAACAATGAACAAGCAAGTCTATCTCATTTTCTAGATCAAGTCGAGAGGTTTCAAGCAGTATTTTTCAATATGGAGCACACGAGGGGCAGATAAGCGTTCATGATATAACTAGTAAAGTAACAATTCTATACTTGAAGCATGCAATAATATATTTTTTAGATTATCTTGTTAGTGAGACAACATTTATAAATGAACTAGAGATTCTTTATTAAGACGTGCAGACAAAAGGATTCATCGAAGTGCATAATCTACTCACCAATTGAATCAAACGAGAGAATGGTGAAGCCTTATACAACAATCACTCCTTGGTTATGTCACGCCCCAGTCCTAAAATATCAAGGGACTAGACTCGTGGCAATGGCTAGCAGTACACTCTGATGGATAATCCAATTTAATGGATCCACCAGGGTGTACTTAAGCTGTAAAATAAGGTCTATAACAACATGTCATAACTAATCTCATCCACAAAAGATAATAAGATCAACAGCAATAAGAAAAGTAAACCAACAACCAGTCTCAACAAAGTATTTCGGGGAACAACCCGATAATAGTCTAAAACACTGGTTCAACAGACCAGAACAAAAGAGTCCAAAATAAAGTAACTGTTGAGTACAAAATAACATATACTTAGGAAAAATCTTCAGCCATCACCTCTTCCTCTGGGACTGGTTCAGTTCCAGTATCAGGTTCTGCTACAGCTTCTGCTCCTGTCCCGTAAACCTCGGGATAATGCTCTTCTGCTAAACCTGGGGACATCATCCGGAATCCAGGTCCTCAGGGAACATAGCAAGGTAAAAATAATATAAGCCAAAATAAATGCAGTAAAATAGAAAATAAAATAAATAGGGCAACTACATAACCATCTATGTGAAAATGCAACTGAGAGCATCACTAGTACTCAGGCTGAGACCGCTACAAGCTCTGTGTCGGAGAGCCGGTAGCAGTAATAACAAGTAATGGGTCTAGCTCTGCTCGAGAGTCTACAATCTCACAATAGTAGTAGATATATATAGAACATCCTGTAGCCTGTGTGTCTCTCCCCACCCAATGTAACCACACGTCTCATGTCCATAACGTCTCATGTCCATGTCACGTGAGATCATAGCTAATGCAACAAGTCATATAATCTCTAAGGATATAATGTCTATGTCAATCATGTATCCTACACAGAATCACCATGAATATCTCAGGAAGATTTTGTCATATATACTTGATAAATCAAGTACGAGAATGTAAAGGGTCACGAATGTCCATCTCCAGATGACGTACACAACTCCGCGTACGGGGTTGGCACCCGACTATTAATCGGACGCTAAGTAGGTCACACGGTCCTAGGTTTAAGCATGTACAACAAATATATATGTCAAGAAATTAAGTAACAAAAACTGCAGAATTTGGCAAGTTACACTTGTCTGGGGTTCTGGCTCCAACTGTAGCTCTGACTTCCGCGGGATTTGCAGGGACTCCTCCGTTTATTAAAATAAATATCACCATCAGATCCAGAAAATATCAATCAGCTAGAAATGCCTGTCCTTGAGTCCAATTTGGACACAGGGACGAAAATGACATTTCCTGGTCAAAGCGGGGTCCACATGTGGCCCGCTTCGTACCAAAAAATGGGTCAGGGTCAAAGGTCTCCAAATTCGTCCAACTTAGTGTCAACAAGTCAAGAACGATGAAACAAACCCAACGGAACTTCCAGAATTGGATTCCGATGAGCCGATCTCAAAATCGCCCGTCAAGTGGTGCCGAGGGGCCCACAATACGCAATTTTGTCAACGTTCTCAGAATCGAACCAAACTTGGGTCACAGGACCAGCGTATTGTGACGAGTCCGATGGAATAAGTTTTATTTTGATCCGACATGTGTACACAAAGTTACGATATGTTTTAGAATAGACGGATACGGGACGTTGTCGGCGGATACGCGTTGATTTCGGTGTGCACGCACATCCAAATCAACTTCTGTGAAATCCTGCACATCCGTATCAACGGCGCGCATGTTTCAGTGAAGACCGCACGCAACCAAGTCATCCCGTTTGGCGGAACGTACTCAGTTCCGGGGTAAAACAGGGCGTTGATTTTCCTATTTTTGGATCGCGGTTCGCGATCGCCACAGGATGCGATACACCGAGCGGGTTGCACGGGCATTGAGAGGGTCACACAGCCTACGCATCACAACTGACAGAGCAGAAATCGAGACAGCGAGGAGAGATATAGGGTTACCTGAACAGGGCTCCGTGAAACCGAGTTGCGCGTGTCCGCATGATGATTCGACACAGCTTCTGTGTCCTGGACGTGTCCGGGTTCTGCGTCCAGAGGCTCGTCGGGATCGGGGCGGCTGGCTGAGGTGCTGGTCGGAGTCGGCCGAGGCTCGGGCTCGCCGGTGGCGGCACAGGTGGCCGAAACTAGGGTGGAGAAGGCCGGTCTAGGGTTCGGCTGCTATTGCTGGGACTCGGGGCTGCCGGAGAAAGACTGCCCGGCGCTGGAGGGTGGAGACTCGGCGGAGGGGATGGCGAGGTCGAGGGCGAGGGCAGAGTAGGATGGAGGGGATGCCGGAGGAGACGGGGGCGGCAGTTGCTCGTGGTGCTGCGGGGAATCCGGCGAGGCGACGGGCTCGGGTTCGATAGTTGAGGGGCTGGAGTCGGGCTCTGCGGGGCTGGGCGGAGGAGAGGGCTTCTGGCGGCGGCGAGGTCGGGCTATGGCTGGTGGAGGACTGGAGGAGGATGGCTGGAGTCGAGGGTTCTAGCCGGAGAAGAAGGGGAAAGGGAGAATTCGGTGGCCGGAGGAGGATTATATAGAGGGAAAAGAGGAGGAGATCAGCCGGGAGTTGACGAAAGAGTAAGGGAGACGGCTGGCGTTCGAGGGAGCCGAAGAGGGAACGTCACCGGCGGTTATGCGGCGGCCGGAACGGTCGGGGAGGCTAAGGGGCGTCGGGTTCTACGAGAGAAAGGTTTCGGGCTAATGGATCCGGGTCGGGTCGGGTTCAATTCGGATCCGACCCGACCCGTTAAGGCTGGGTTAGGTTGGGTTCGGTTCAACAGTGAATTGGTTTGGTTTGGTTTAATTTGGTTTAAGTGAACCGGTTCAGGTTTAATTAGGTTTAACTAAACAATAGTTTTTAGGGCTTTAAAAATACTTCCGGGGTCCAATAAATTTCCGAAAAATTAGCCTATGTCTAGATTTTTATTTTACACTAGAAAATATAATTTTCATAATATTTTAATATTAATTAACATCTTTTAAAAATCATTTAAAATTAGATTACCTTAGTTAAATTTTGTTAAAAATTACAGAAAAATTCTAAATAAATTCTGAAAATTAAGTTTTTAAATTCTAAAATTATAGGTGATTACAATCTACCTCCCTTAAGAAGATTGTGTCCATGCAATCAAAGATAAGCTACTAAAGAACAGAACTATGGGAATTACAAGAATTGCTTAGGTTATACCTGCATCCTCGAATAAGTGAGGATAACGCTGGCGCATAATATCCTCTCGTTCCCAAGTAGATTCACCAGGAGAGTGTTATTTCCAAGACACACGAACCAGTCTAATTGTATGTCCTTGCAGTGTCTTCTCACTGGTGCCGAGTATACCCACTGGTTTTTTTTCATATCTCAGGGTTGGGCCTACTGCGATCTCAGAATGATCAACTATGTGACTTGGGTCAGTCACGTACCTTCTCAGCTGTGAGACATGGAATACATCATGCACTCCCTCTAAGGATAGAGGTAATGCAAGACGATAAGCCACCTGACCAATGCACTCCAGAATATCAAATGGCCCAATATACCTTGGGCTCAACTTGCCTCTGCTCCCAAATCGAATGGTACCTCGAGTAGGTAAAATCCTCAAGAATATGTGCTCTCCTTCTTTGAACTCCAGGGGACGTTTGTGTGTATCAGCCTAATGCTTCTGTCTGTCCTGAGCTGCACGAAGATGATTCTGAATTTGTTTCACCTTTTTAACTGTCTGCATTACCAACTTTGGACCCAATATTTGACGCTCTCCAACGTCACTCCAACATATCGACGATCTGTACTTTCTACCGTACAACGCCTCGAAAGGTGCCATCTGGATGCTTGCCTGATAACTGTTGTTGTAAGAGAACTCCACCAAGTGCAAATGATCTTCCCAAGACCCTCCAAAGTCTAACATATACGATCGCAACATATCCTCCAAGATCTGAATTATACGTTCAGATTGGCCATCTGTCTGTGGATGGTAGGCAGTGCTGAATTTGAGTCAGGTGCCAAGACTCTCTTGCATGCTTCGCCAAAAATAAGATGTAAATCTCGAGTCACAATCCGACACAATACTAATCGGCACTCCATGTAATCTTATGATTTATCGTATATACATGTCGCCTAGTACTTCTGTGGACTGTCCAACTCTAAACGGCAAGAAATGTGCTAATTTAGTGAGTCGATCCATGATAACCCATACCGCATCTCTTTCGCTGGGGCTCCTTGGAAATCTTGTGACAAAATCCATAGTGATATGTTCACACTTCCATTCTGGTATAGGAAGCGGCTGTAACATTCCTGCAGTCCTCTGATGCTCGGTCTTTACTTGTTGGCAGACTAAATATTTTGCCACAAATCTTGCAATCTCCCTCTTTATTCCATGCCACCAATAATACTGCCTTAAATCTCGGTACATCTTTGTTCCTCCTGGATGAACAGAGTACATAGAGCTATGTGCTTCAGTCATTAACTCCTGTCTCAATTCTCCATTTGGAACATATAGGCGATTCCCGC
Organism: Iris macrosiphon; assembly: GCA_036927795.1. NCBI lineage: Eukaryota > Viridiplantae > Streptophyta > Magnoliopsida > Asparagales > Iridaceae > Iris > Iris macrosiphon. Next base: position 320,554,739 of record JAYESA010000004.1, read on the forward strand.
ACCTTAATGTCCCATTCTCATGTATGCGAAGTCACGTCTGCATGCCTGCTTCTGTCTTCTCTTTAAGTCTTCAAAATCTAGCATCAGTAGGCAAAGCTTCTTTAATCCTCTCCACAAGCGATGACTTAACTTCCAGATTAGCCAGCAAGCCACTCTGTCCTGGTAGAATAACCTCTATCTGGAGCTTCTATAGATCTCTCAATAGCTCAGGCTGCATCGTCAAGAAATAAGCCGTGGGCTTCCTGCTGAGTACGTCTGCTACTACATTAGCCTTCCCCGGGTGGTACTGCAGATCTATATCAAAGTCTACCATCAACTCAAGCCAACGTCTTTGCCTCATGTTGAGCTCCTTCTGAGTATATGCATACTTCAGACTCTTGTGACCAGTGAAGATTTCTACCTTCTCTCCATAAAGATAGTGCCTCCAAATCTTCAGTGCAAATATTACTACAGCTAGCTCAAGATCATGCGTTGGGTAGTTCTTCTCATGGACCTTCAACTGTCTCGATGTATAAGCGATAACTTTGCCATGTTACATCAAAACACATCCTAGTCCACTACCTGACACATCACTATAAACAACAAAACCTCCTGACCCTGAAGGAAGAGTCAAGACATGTGCTATTGTTAGACGTCTCTTCAATTCTTCAAAGGCCTTCTAGCATTCTTCTGTCCATGCAAACTCCTGGTCCTTACGTGTCAACTTCGTCATAGGCTCCACAATCCTTGAGAAATTTTCTACGAACCTTCGGTAATATCCAGCAAGTCCTAGAAAACTTCTCACTTCAGCAACTGATGTAGGTGTAGGCCAAGTCTCAATGGCAGCAACCTTCTCTGGATCAACTGAAAGTCCTTCTCCTGAGATGATATGTTCCAAGAAAGGCACCTTATCCATACAAAACTCACATTTACTGAGTTTTGCATATAACTTCTTCTGCCTCAACGTCTCTAACACGATTCTGAGATGCTCCTCGTGCTCTTCGTGGCTCTTAGAATATACTAGAATATCATCAATAAACACAACCACAAATTTGTCCAAGTACTGATGAAAAACTCTTTTCATCAAACTCATGAACACAGCTGGCGCGTTGGTTAAACCAAACGGCATTACTAAGAACTCATAGTGCCCATACTTGGTCGTGAAGGCTGTCTTCGGTATATCTTCCTTCCTCACTCTAATCTGGTGATAACCGGATCTAAGGTCAATCTTCGAGAATACCCTAGCACCACTCAATTGATCGAATAAGTCATCAATGCGTGGTAAGGGATATCGGTTCTTAATGGTTACAACATTTAGTGCCCTGTAATCAATACACAGGCGAACTGTTCCATCCTTCTTTGGTACAAAAAGTATGGGTGCTCCCCAAGGTGAAACACTGGGCCGGATAAAACCCTTCTGCAGAAGATCATCAACTTGTTCCTTCAACTCCACTAACTCCTTAGGTGCTAGCCGATATACTGATGAAGTGATAGGCTCTGCTCCTGGAGTTAAGTCTATTGTGAATTCTATTTCCCGATCAGGTGGTAAACCTAGAAGATCATCAGGAAATACATCCACAAACTCTGATATGACTCTTGGGTAACCTGACTCCCCTTCTACAGATAATACCCTAAGATTTGGCTGAACACCTTGCTCTACAGCTCCCCGAAGAAACTCAAACTCTGAATGCCCAGGTGGTCTAAATATAACCTTTCCAAGCCGACAATCAAGAGTCACATGATACTGACTTAACCAGTCCATACCAAGTACAATATCATAATCAGGCATGGAAAAGATCAGAAATTGGGCTCGTATCTCTCTTCCACAGACTACTACCGAACAAGATCTACAGATATCACTAACCGGGATAATTCTACCTCCCGTAAGAATTCTTTTAGTCTTCGAAAGGGGTGCAGTAGCTACTCTATGGGTGGCTACGAAGCTAGCAGCTATGAATGAATACGATGCTCCAGAATCAAATAAAGCTACAGCATGTAATAAAACTACTAAAATAGTACCTGCTATAACCTCTCCAGCAGTAGCTTCCTCCTTAATAGCCAATGCAAATACCTGTCCTCATCCCTGAGCTGGACCCCTCTGTTGACGAGCCTGCTGGAATAGTGCTGCCTGTGGTGGCAATGGTGGTCTCTGCTGATATCCTCCTGGAGCTGTCGGTCTGACTCCTCCAACTCCCGTCTGAGGTGCTCCCACTGCTGGATAAGCTGGCCTTGGTGCAGGTAAAGCTAGTCTTGGTGATCCCTCTCTGCGTTCAGAGCAGTCCCTGGATAGATGCTAGTTGGATCCGCAAACCAAGCATAGTCCTAACTTGCGTCTACACTCCTTTTCAATGTGACCTACCTTGCCGCAGTAATGACAAGTAGGTAGGGTTCTTGGTGCTGCTCTCTGAGGTAGATTCTTCTGGGGTCGCTTTGTAGAATCCCCCTGTGATGCACTGGATGGTACTGATGTGAATGGCCGCTTTAGACTTGACTCCCTCCTGGTAATGCGCTCCATGCGTCGTGCTGCAGCAAGGACGTCGGTGTATAATGTAGGTGCAACAGATCCGATCAACCTCTGGAGCTCGAACTTGAGTCCGTCGAAGAACTTCTCCGCCTTCTCTTCTTCGGTAGAAATTAGAGAAGGGGCAAAACGACTCAGGCGAATGAATTCGGCATTGTACTCTTCCACCGACATATTGCCTTGGATAAGGCGGTTGAACTTGTCTCGGAGTTTCGACCGAGCAACAGCTGGGATATATATCTCTTGGAAGAGTCTGGAGAACTCTTCCCAAGTGACTCGGTCCAGTCCAAGCCTCTTCTCTTCTGATAACCACCAATGATGTGCATTGTCAGTCAACTGCATCCTGACAGCAGTCATCCATCTCTCCCTCGGAAGTTCAGCTGCTTCCAACTGGGGTTGTGTGTTCGTGAGCCACTCGTGCACTTCAGTTGGTCCCTCCTTGCCCGAAAAGGTACGGGGCTTGAGTTGACGGAAATCAGTGATAGATCCCGTCGCTGGTCACCTAGCTTATGGGTTCGCCTGCTCCAATGCGGTTACTAGGCTGGTTCTCAAATACTCTGCCTCATGACATTGCGCCTCTTGTTGAACTTGCTGTTGGGCTTGCATCATGGCGTAAAACATCTGAAACATCTGCTGCCCGTCCATGGCTTGCCCTGGTGGAAAGACAGGCATCTGTGGTATGAACTGTGGCGAAGGTGGGATGTCGTCACGCCGAAACCTTGAATTATGCTGTTCAGCTTGATCGCTTTGAGAGGATTGCCCTCTAATCTCTGGTGTCACTCCGTCTTCAAAGGTAACCACAGCATCTTTTGGTGTACCCAAGGGATTCTCATCTCTGATTCTTGGATCCATTACTCTGCATCCAAAAATAAACTTTATGAGAACGCTAAGTAGAATCAAAGCAAGATGCAAATCAAGTACTTAATTCTAATTCGATATAGAGTTCAAAAACGATTCAAACAATGGATGAGATCCTATAACTTATCCTATCCTTGTTACAGGCTTGCTCGGTCCCTAAGTTAAAACCGAACAATTTAGTCGTAGACCTGTATGGGCCACCACAAAAATTATGTCACGCCCCAGTCCCAAAATATCAAGGGACTAGACACGTGGCAATGGCCAGCAGTACACTCTGATGGACAACCCAATTTAATGGATCTACCAGGGTGTACTTAAGCTGTAAAATAAGGTCTACAATAACATGTCATAACTAATCTCATCCACAAAAGGTAATAAGATCAACAACAATAAGAAAAGTAAACCAACAACCAATCTCAACAAAGTATTTCGGGGAACAATCCGATAATAGTCTAAAATACTGGTTCAACAGACCAGAACAAAAGAGTCCAAAATAAAGTAACTGTTGAGTACAAAATAATATATACTCAGGAAAAATCTTCAGCCATCACCTATTCCTCTGGGATTGGTTCAGTTCCAGTATCAGGTTCTGCTACAGCTTCTGCTCCTGTCCCGTAAACCTCGGGATAATGCTCTTCTGCTAAACCTGGGGACATCATCCGGAATCCAGGTCCTCAGGGGACATAGCAAGGCACAAATAATACAAGCCAAAATAAATACAGTCAAATAGTAAATAAAACAAATAGGGCAACTACATAACCATCTATGTGAAAATGCAACTGAGAGCATCACTAGTACTCAGGCTGAGACCGCTACAAGCTCTTTGTCGGGGAGCCGGTAGCAGTAATAACAAGTAATGGGTCTAGCTCTGCTCGAGAGTCTACAACCTCACAATAGTAGAAGATATATATAGAACAGCCTGTAGCCTATGTGTCTCTCCCCACCCAATGTAACCACACGTCTCATGTCCATAACGTCTCATGGCCATGTTACGTGAGATCATAGCTAATGCAACAAGTCATATAATCTCTAAGGATATAATGTCTATGTCAATTATGTATCCTACACAGAATTACCATGAATATCTCAGGAAGATTCTGTCATATGTATGGTGTCAAGTGTCCTGGGTTATAATGTACTTGATAAAACAAGTACGAGAATGTAAAGGGTCACGAATGTCCATCTCCAGATGACGTACACAACTTCGCGTACAGGGTTGGCACCCTACTATTAATCAGACGCTAAGTAGGTCACATGGTCCTAGGTTTAAGCATGTACAATAAATATATATGTCAAGGAATTAAGTAGCAAAAACTGCAGAATTTGGCAAGTTACACTTGTTTGGGGTTCTGGCTCCAACTGTAGCTCTAACTTCCGCGGGATTTGCAGGGACTCCTCCGGTTACTGAAATAAATATTACTATCAGATCCAGAAAATATCAATCAGCTAGAAACGCCTTTCCTTGAGTCCAATTTGGACACAGGAGCAAAAATGATATTTTTGGGTTAAAGCGGGGTCCACATGTGGCCCGCTTCGTACCGAAAATTGGGTCAAGGTCAAAGGTCTCCAAATTTATCTAACTTAGTGTCAACAAGTCAGGAACGATGATACGAATCCAACGGAACTTTCAGAATTAGATTCCGATGAGCCGGTCTCAAAATCGTCCATCAAGTAGAGCCGAGGGGCCCACGATACGCAATTTTGTCAACGTTCTCAGAATCGAACCAAACTTGGGTCACAGGACCAGCGTATTGCTATGAGTCCGATGGCACAAGTTTCGTTTCTATTCGACGTGTGTACACAAAGTTACGACATGTTTCAGAACGGACGGATACGGGACGTTGTCGGCGGATACGCGTTGATTCCGGTGTGCACGCACATCCAAATCAACTTCTGCGAAATCACGCACGTCCTTATCAACGGTGCGCACGTTTTAGTGAAGACCGTACGCGACCAAGTCGTCCCGTTTGGCGGGGCGTACTCAGTTCCGGGGTAAAATAGGGCGTTAATTTTTCTATTTTTGGATCGCGGTTCACGATCGCCACAAGACGTGATGCACCGAGCAGGTTGCACGGACATCGAGAGGGTCACGCAGCCTACGCGTCATAACTGACGGAGCAGAAATCGGGACAGCGAGGAGAGAGATAGGGTTACCTGAACAGGGCTCCGTGAAACCGAGTTGCGCGTGTCCGCGTGATGATTCGACACAGCTTCTGTGTCCTGGACGTGTCCGGGTTCTGCGTCCAGAGGCTCGCCGGGCTCAGGGCGGCTGCCTGAGGTGCTGGTCGGAGTCGGCCGAGGCTCGGGTTCGCCGGTGGCGGCTCAGGTGGCCGGAACTAGGGTGGAGAAGGCTGGTCTAGGGTTCGGCTGCTACTGCTGGGACTCGGGGCGGCCGGAGAAAGGCTGCCCGGCGCTGGAGGGTGGAGACTCGGCTGAGGTGATGGCGAGGTCGAAGGCGAGGGCGGAGTAGGCTGGAGGGGATGCCGGAGGAGACGGGGGCGGCAATTGCTCGTGGTGCTCCGGGGAATCCGGCGAGGCGACGGGCTCGGGTTCGACAGTTGAGGGGCTGGAGTCGGGCTATACGGGGCTGGGCGGAGGAGAGGGCTTCTGGCAGCGGCGAGGTCGGGCTAGGGCTGGTGGAGGAGTGGAGGAGGATGGCCGGAGTCGGGGGTTCTAGCCGGAGAAGAAGGGGAAAGGGAGAATTCGGTGGCCGGAGGAGGATTATATAGAGGGGAAAGATGAGGAGATCAGCCGGGAGTTGATGGAAGAGGAAGAGAGGCGGCTGGCGTTCAAGGGAGCCGAAGAGGGAACGTCGCCGACGGTTATGCGACGGCCGGAACGGTCGGGAGGCTAAGGGGCGTCGGGTTCTGGGAGAGAAAGGTCTCGGGCTAATGGATCCGGGTCGGGTTCAATTCGGATCCGACCCAAACCGTTAAGGCTGGGTTAGGTTGGGTTCGGTTCAACAGTGAATTGGTTTGGTTTGGTTTGGTTTATTTGGTTTAAGTGAACCGGTTCAGGTTTAATTAGGTTTAATTAAACAATAGTTTTTAGGGCTTTAAAATTACTTCTGGGGTGATATAAATTCCCGAAAAATTATCCTATGTCTAGATTTTCATTTTACACTAGAAAATATAATTTTTATAACATTCTAATATTAATTAACATCTTTTCAAAATTATTTAAAATCAGATTACCTTAGTTAAATTTTGTTAAAAATTACAGAAAAATTCTAAATAAAATTTGAAAATTAAGTTTTTAAATTCTAAAAATTTCAGGTGATTACAGGTTATGCATCCTAAAATTGCAACAATACTTGGTTAGCATCCTTCGATCTCTTTTTCTTACGATTCGAAAAGAATGTGCAAGCACGAAAAGTGAATCATGAAAACCAATTCATCGAAAGCAAGACAAAACACAAAGCAATAGAAAACCAAGTAGCAAAACAACAAATGAAAACTCTTAGACTTATTTCAATAGAAGTCGTTCCATCAATTTGAAGGGTTCATTGCATTTCGTCCGTATTGATTTGGCGGTAAGGTTTTTCCGAGACTCGATTCTCAACCGAGTCAAAATAACAAGTTTTCCATAAGTAACCCACTAGGAGCGGGGCATTACATTCATCATACCCACATGCACCCAAGTACTAACACTCATATCCACTTGCTCTATACCATAATACTAATACCCACACATCTAAATGCAGATTGCTATGCCTGCAGACCACCTCAGACTCCAATACTGAACTTCTCCTTCCTTGTTCCAGTCCTCAAAAATGTGCACAACTCAACATACCTCGTTCCTCCTTCTGAATTCTGTACTGGACCCTCTTTTGCTACATTCTACATGTACCCAAGTCAGCAACACCCGAGCCTCACTCACAAATCTAACATGTCTTCCCTCCACACTGGCACATCAATCTAGATATCAACACACACCCTCACACTAGCTGAAACACACATCTCACACTCACACACACATACCTGAATACCACACACTCATACACTCACTAAAACACAACACAAACACCTTGGTATCTTCTTATACCCATAACATCCACTGGAAATCCCACTTCTATTTGATACACTTTTATAGTTACTCCTCCAATGCACCAACACATCTAATTATATATCCACTAAAATCTTGAGATACTAGCTCCTAACCTACTACCAACACTTGCTCACATATCACTTGTACGCAGGCTCACACCACTACACATGGATTCCCCAACTTCATATGGTATTCCTGTGTGACTGCTTATGCAACACTTTACTATTGCAATGCTTTCCCATGTTGATGACTTGTTGTGCTGGGCAACATCTGTGGAAAGGTTGCAGCAGCTGCTACTTCTCTTGCTTTAACAGTTGCACATGTGCACAACTGATACTTCGAGTATCAGTATCGGAGTTTCACCCCTCTCCAACTAACCTATATCAACACAATATGAAAAACAGTCACAATATCACTGCCAACCTCTCTTAATTTCTCCCTCTACTCAAGCTCATATCACACCCAAGCACTTGGTCACTAACACAAATACGTTGTTATAGTCTCTCACTCAACTGCGCACAACATAAACTCATCTACCCGACTACACACTCAAAACTTGTATACACACACACACACACACACACACACACACACATTAGTACCTATACTATTTAGTAGTCAATTCCTTAAACATCTTGAGTGCACAATTAGGATACTCATGATACGCACTCAAACAAAGTGCCAAAAACTCCAATGCTTAACAAATACTAATTATAGCTATCAATTACATCTATATATAACTAATGCAATGAGTTACAATAGAAATTGGAGGAAAATTACACTAGCATGCACATTTAACCCAAATTGAACCCCTGTATCGTAGCGTATCATAAAATATTATGATACACCCTACTCGTATCCAATTGTGGACACGTAGCTAGTCCCACACTACCAATCTAAATCTAATTAGACCTAATTGGTCTAATGACAAGCACTTAATGCACCAATCTCAGAATTTCCCTAAATTGGATACAAATCTCAATGTAGAAGTCACAATACAAGTCATATGAACCTAGTTCTTCTTCCTATGGGTAGCCCTAAGCCATGGAAGGGTTCATAATGATCAAATGCATGAATTAGAGTCTAATTGAAGAAAAATTTCATAATTATACCTATTGAGAGATGAATTTCTAATAAAATGCTCAATTGACACAATTAGGACAAAAGCTCCTAGCCAATTTCTTCTTATCCAAGTGCTCCATGCAATCCAAGCTACAATATTCCTTAGATGATGAAAATGGAAGAAAATTAGAGTTAATTGAGTTAAAATTGGTGGAGGGATGAACCAAATTGTGGAAGAACACAATTGGGGATCTAATGGAATGAAGAATGAAGTAGAGAGAAAGAATTCTCCCCTCCTATAGTAGTCGGGCCCTATACCTCTCCCCCAAGCAACACACAATGAAAAATTACCCCCATTAATTAGTCATGAGGGTATTCATTAGGAAGGTTAATAATGGAAGCTTCTAATCTAATGAAAGTTTAATCTAATCTTTTAAATAATGAAGAGGGATGAGCCTAATAAACCTAGCCCAATTGTTGGGCTCAATGAGTCATGGCTAGTCTAATTAGATCCGCTAGTGTCAAGTCAAAATAAATAAGCTAGTCCACTAACAATATATATAAATAATACAAAATGACAAAACTATCCCGATCTAGAAATGTGGTAGTTACAATCATTACATCCATCTTTGTGAATTGGGACTAACATCTAGTACAACTAAAATATTTGGGGGGGGGGGGGGGGATTGGTTCCGTCCAACTTTCTCCTATAGCCACCATCATGTCCCCCTCCCTGTTACCCTCCATCCTAAACTGACTCAGACTCTCGCTGACACCCCTACACGAAAATATAGTCCGTTTTGTCCAGATTTTAAGGACACATCTTCCTTTTTGTGGCATCAACTTTGGAGGCTGGTCACGCAAGATCCAACTGTCGTATACGTTCAAAAAAAAAAATTATCACTCATGCATGCTTTTGTTATGTACAAGTTCAATTTAGACTTTTACGACATAATGTCCGATGATGATTTAGTGATTCGGTATATTCGGAAGTTGACATAATGTATATCTCATATAGCCACACGGAGCCTACCCTGGCCCAGGGCAACCAAGGCGACCGCCCTGGGCCTACGAATCAGAAGGGCCAAAAAAAATCAGTTTACACATAAATGTGTTAATAAACTTGTATCTAATATAGAACAAGTATATACCATGAATTTTTCTCAACACAAAATAATTGTGGTATAGTGGTTATTATGTTAGACTTCATGAACACATGAGATCCTTAGTTCAATTCTTGGTGGTAATATATATATTTTTTAATATATTTTTGTTTTTGTTTTTTGTTTTTTTACATTAAATATGGATGTTCCATTTTGGAAGTTCGTCTTTGGCCTCCATGAGCTCAGGTTCGGCCTTGTAGCCATAATGTTTGTTTAGGTTTAAAATTAGGGATATTATAAAAAATATCTCTATTTGAAATATAGAAACTAGCATTTACTTCCATTTTAAAAAAAAACTAACAATTGTCCATATTTCTTTGTTTGGAATAATTAAAAATTTAAGATATACCGTCACTATTTTAAACTAAATTTGGCTGATTTATAAAGAATTGAAGTATTTTCTAGTTTTCTAAAATAATGAAAGTATATACTAGTTTCTATATTTTGAATAAGATCATTTGCTAAAATATTTCTTAAAATTATCTGTCATCTATCTTCGTCTGCTTTCTTTTAAATTAGAAATTTGTTGTTTTGTTCGTTGGTTGTGATCGCAAAATGATCTACGAGACCATGCGGCAGCAGTCCATTGGTTCTCCTGCTAACTTAAGTCCAGTACTGAATTCTCAGTTAGTGGACGGCTGTCACGCGATCCCGTGTGCCAATACGCGGTCACAACCGGCTGGCCGAATAGTGCCGTGGTTTAAATTATGTACATAACGCGTTCGAGGGGATTGTCACTGCGACCGATTTTCGATCACTTTCATAAGTGTTAACCACCTATGGCTAAAGCTTGAAAAATTCTTTTGCTAATGTCCTACGAAGCATTGTTAAGATGTGACTATAAATTGATGGGGAAATGTGACTATAGTAATGGCAAGGAAAAAAAATTGCGACTTTTAGTGATGCGAAGCAACGTCCCACGTAGCAAGTGGTTTTATGTTCATCCTTGAATATTATGAATATTATGTGGACATGGATGCAAACTTATGTACTCTCTCCCCTTGTCCTTTCTTCTCCTGAGCAAAGAAAAATGTGATTACAGTGACGGGAAGGTGAAAAAAAAAAATTAGATGGTCCTATCAACAAATCGGTCTTGGAGTAAGTTGGATAAGTCCTCTGACTTGGACAACTTCATAGTTAGAGCAATCTTTATGTCTATAAGTATTCACCTCTCCGACAATAAAATCTTTGTGGTCTATTCCAATTCCTCTATGTTAGTTAAACTGTCAATTATGGTAACCCAATCTATATTAATTCTGAATTTTTGAGCTCCCACTGGGAAGGCCTCAAGTAGTTCAGGAATCGAAAGAAAAACTCTAAATTCGAGTTCCATGGTGGACATCAATTAAGAATTGTTTGGTTAGCGAAACGTGGATCAAAGTGGAGAAGTGAGTTAATGGAGAAAGTACAAAAAAAAATATATATAAATGTATTATAATTAATATCAGTAAGTAATAATTAACAGACGACTAAATTGAAAACTATTTATTAATAATTGACGTAAATATTTAATTGTAAAAAATAAACATTATTGATAACTTAACTTTATTTAGTTGTCTCATTAAATTTTTTTTTCATTTACTTATTTGATAATAATTAAATATCTAGGTAATATGATGATATATTAATTAATTTTCTTACAATTACAAAAAAGAAAACTTATTTATGAATACAAGTTGAAATTTTACTATTTATTATAGCTTATTATTTATAATCATAATATTAATTTATTATCTTAGCTAGTAACATATATGTGTATTGTACGTGCGTAAAAAAATTATTGAAAATAAAATAAATATAAATTTACGCGCATAAAAAATTGCTGAACAAATATTTAAATATAAATTTATTTTAAATACGGTCATCCTTGGGAATTTAAATCGAACAATAAAAAAATGCCTTACATCTTAACAATTTAAATTAGAATTAATTAGTTATAAATAAATCATATTAGTTAATCAAATTATTTTTCTATTTTTTTAAAATAATTAATAGAATATTTACAAATGGTTTGAATCGTTCAATTTTGAGCCATTTCTAAACCAACTTATATTAGTAGAGATTAGTTACTGTTATTATTATTTTTGGAAAAATTAATTTTTTAAACACCATTCCTCTCCATTCAATGCATTATAATAGCTTTTTTTATTTGGCTATTCATTAGGTAGTATTTATGGCCATTATTTCTATTAAAAAACTTTTGGTCTTTGGCCTTTATATATCTCTGTAGATCCAGCAAATTTGGGGTATAAAAATTTTTATAGTCTTCTCCTTTCTCATTTTTCCTTCTCCATGGAAGTTAACTCCTCCCTCCTTCGATCTACAAAACAATCATTTATTCATTCCATTTTTTTTCTTTTCTCTCTGGACAAAACTAAGTTTGGATTATTCTTTCGAAGCCGTGTGCGACGACGGAACGCCGATAGCAAGAGAGTTTTACTACAAGAAGAATTCGAGAGGATGTTTGCACATAGACCTCGAATAAACTCTTAGGGCAGTGCTTCGTACACTACTTTCTCGTAGACCGGTATATCTAACTTATTGTTATTTTTGTTTTCATGAATCGAAGGTAATATTTTTCAACAATCTAAGAGTTTATAGTTTCCAATATATATTAATTTTGCTATACGCTGTTCAACTTATCTATGACTAACACTCGTTAAGCACAATACATATTTGTGTCTTAGCAAGAGCAAATAGTCATTCTCTTGCTGCTAGTAATTTTTGGCCATAATATATTAATTGTCTCTAATTCGCTTCCTAAAATACTTGCATATTTTGTTTAATTCTTTGTTTCTAAACAAGAGTATTAATATAGAGGTTACTCATGTTAATGTTTCTGAATGTTTCTGCTCCAATCTCTGATTTACTCGAAGTTTTTACTCCCGTAAATAAGGATAAAGTTGTCAATGTTATTGTGGGACCTGCCAGCAGGGATTAGGGACACACATTGCTTGATCCTCCATCTTCTGAGAATAAATATTCAGGTAATTATTAAAACACAACCTTGAGAATGAAGGGCTGGCTGGTTTCACTTATTTTTTGGAAGCAAGATGATTGCTTTATG